>CAHIKZ030000308.1:937500-1080000 GCA_903632075.3 Acanthosepion pharaonis | reverse complement strand
GACGCAGATAGCCCAAACACGCATACACGCATATATTAAGGTTAATTTCCGCCTGAAAACAGAAGAGGTCATGTGGAAGTCTTGAGACATTTTGGGAAAGCAAGTCAAGAGGTTGACTGACTCAATTACCCGTAGCAACAAATGTCTAGACAGAAGCTAGACAGGCGACTGATGTAAGCTGGAATTCGAGCCAAAACGCAGGACACGTGAGAGTTAGAAAATTACTTGGGAGTCAGTTGCTGTCTTGTCTTTGAAGGAGCAAGACTCGAAATCGAAGCGCTGAACGGAACGATGAGACTCATTTGATAATGATGGAACTTGTCCGATTCATCCCAGGCAACTCCAGACAAGAAATATAAGAATATGTATTTCTGTTCGATAACCCCAAATTGAAGACGATAACCTGTGTTATTTATCACAGAAGACGCAAAGGAGTTTGTACGCTGAGAATACAGACTGCGTTTGAAGAAAAGGGAAAACCAGAGAGGAAGAAAGTATATATCTCTGTTACAAGCTGAATTGTGTAAAGAAGAAAGGAAGAAAGAAGAAAACCAGACAGAGGAAAAAAGTGTATATCCCTGTTACAGTTGAATCGTGTTTGAAACTGAACTGTATACAGAAGAAGAAAGAAGGAAAGAAAAAAGAAAACCAGAGAGAGGGAGAAAGTGTATATCTCTGTTACAGCTGGACAGTGTGTGAAATCGTATTTGTGTCAAGAAAAAAAGGGAAAGAAAAGAGGAAACGTGAAAGAGAAAAGAAAGGACAATGATAAAAAAAAGAACTGATTATAAAGATAAGTAATCATATATTTTGAACCCGTTTTAGAAAGATACACATGTATCCATAAATATTATGTTCTTACAAACACCTTTCCACATGTCAAAATAATAATATGTAACTCCTATCCCATCTCTTTTGGTTATGTGTTGATTTCTGCATTCGTAGTTATTCATACTTATATTTTTTATCCGTTCGGGTTCAGTCGAATCCATTTGGAGTTAGGCATATTTTGATATGCCAACATAAGTCGGATTTTTTACTCATGCTTATATTTTCTTTTATTTTAATATTTTGTATATCTGTACATATTAAAGTTCTTATATCAAAATTCACTACGCCTTATCGTTCATCCTTGAATTGTGGATCAGTATTCGTGTTGAAACCGAAGCAAACCTGGGAAAAGATTACTGTTCGATTATCCTAATCGAACAGTAAAATATTTTTTTTTGTTGTTTACTAATTGTCCATTGTCAGGATCTGGGAGAAATAGCCTGTATCTCTACACAGGTTTGAGAATGTATATATCTTCTGGTCGGCGTATGATCGCCTTATAAACCCATTCGTCGACTAGGGCATATGACATTGATATATGTACACACAACCATCTGTCTATGTGTGTATGTGTGCGAAACTTACATCATGTTTTTTTTTCCGAAAATGACATTTTCTTTTATTTCATCAAAGGATCCACATGATCTTTTTTTTAATAATTTCACCCCAAGCAAAGCAATAAATCTCACTAACAGGCAAATGTTTACTGAGTGTTAGAGAATTTGGGAAAATATATTATTCAGGAGAGAAGACAATACAAGAACAATAATTAAGAAGACAGAAGTTAACAAGTGCCATATGAATTTTCAAATATCAAAGATGACTGTGAAGCAAGAATCCGGAAGAGAAGTTCACAAGCGAGAAGGGGGAGAGAAGAAACTGTCAACATAGGAATTCCGGTTACTTCTCAGCTGTAAAATGATGAGACCCTTCCGCCAATCTAGTGGTGGGCTTAAATTCATGAAGTCTAGGTACCATACCGGAAAGTTAATATTGTAACCTAGGAAAGGTTACTGAATGAGGAATAACCAAAGCGGGGGTTGGAAATGAAATGGTAATCTTTATAACATCAACAAAATACAATACTCACCAGCGGCGTGAAGTAGGTAAACCACTGCTAGTGGTGGACTACTTAGACATCATATTACCCCCCACTTACAATAGTGTCCAACGTATTTATGAGGATTGGGACATACCCATTAGTGTTCATAGGTACGGTATATACAAATTAATCAGACTAATGAACAAGGAAGTATTTATTGAAATGGTACAGGGAAGCTACGCTACAGCGGTGGGAAAATGTCTGAAGCCGTGATGCCATTTCAAGACCAATAACATTGCAGATAATTGTGGGATTTTATTTAGAAATATTCCAAGCGACACGGTCATGTGTACACTGCAACAGCAGCTATAAAACTGTCGCGATCAAACGCAGACATCAATCACGTCATCACAACAGTACCAACTATATACACGCATGAGCGGAAGGCACTGTAACAAACCTAAAGATATACTATGGCGAAAGTTCGGATCAGTTTTGGCCTCCGTCTTATAAAAGAACAGAAAAGAAAAGAAAAGAAAAAAAAACATGTTACTTAACGTCGCTGTACAAAAGATAATGTTAAGGTGAATTCGATTTGAACTTTAGACAAAGGATTAACAAAAGGGCAGTCACCATATTAGCGAAAGATAAAGTGATCTGTGATTTTATCAATGTCTCGTAAAAGCCGAGACATTACTCGGGAGATTTTTGTGCATGGACTCTAACCCCTTCGAAACATTCGAAGGCAATTAAAAACAAATTACTTACCACCGAGTAAGTAGACATAGAAATACAGACGGTGTCCATTGTTGAATTTATTTCGATTTGGTTATGTTAGTTCGGTTTTATAATGCCTGCGATCTCCATTGATACAACTACTATCAAAAACATATAAAAAATATAAAAATAATATATATATATATATATATATATATATATATATATATATATATATATATATATAATATAATATTTTTTTAAATGAGGAATAGTTATAAAAGATATCGGTATAGGTGTGTCTTTTTTGGTTGTATAATAAACATAGAATTTTGATTGGCAATTATGAACATTTAAAAAACTGAAATAACCTTATTAATTGTTCCTTGGCGGTTAAAAGAGCTATTAGAAAAAACAAAAAGTGCAGAGGTCACCAGTCAAAGTACAATAGATTATCGATATTTCGATTTATATTCACGCTGCTTTATACGTTACTGTGAGTTTAGCATACCCTGCTGTAGACCTCCAGTATGTTTTGAGTCGTATTGATAGGTCTTCACGAATCTTCACATTGCCCGCTCTCGACTTTGTGTATATATATATATATATATATATATATATATATATATATATATATATATATATATATATATATATGTGTGTGTGTGTGTGTGTGTGAATATGTGTAAGATCGATCTTTGTGTGTTAGGGTAAGATTAACAGAAAGCCATTCGGAATGATTAAATGTGACCCGTGTTGTAATTCTGTCAACTTTTATTGCATTCAATTTCAGCAAACACCTTTGTTTCTTGAAAACATATTAATATATAGAGTTGTTTGTGTGTGAGCGTATGTGTGTATATATATATATATATATATAGTGTGTATGTATATATATATATATATATATATATATATATATATATATATATATGTATATACGTGTGTTTTATATATATATATATATATATATATATATATATATATATATATATATATCGCCTAAATTTAAAAAACATCAGGAATCTCATTTTTACAGATATGCTTACTAAAAGATCATTAACTTACCTTAAAATACTAAACAGTAAATTTATTCAATAAAAACACCATTGGCTTCAACCACGTCCTCCAGACGCCCTCGTAATCTCGTACATCTGTTCTGCGCGTTTTCCTGGTTTTAGTTGAAGAATGCTGCCATAATCCTTGCCTTCAGTTCATCTATGGTGATACAAGGAGTTTTGTTGGTCACTCGCTCAACTGCATCACACGCATAATAATCAAGGGGGTTGCAGTCAGGGAGTTAGATGGCCAGATGTAAGTGGTGATGTGGTCGTAGAAATTGTCTGATAGCGACGACTGCATTCTCCGTCTTGTGTGGTATGCTGCAGAGCCCTATTGCCAGACATATGGTCTTCCATCAGCCATCCTATTGACTCAGGGCGGCACTACCTCCTCAAGGCAATTGACGTATTCATTCGTGTTGAGTCTGAGGCCCTGTCGTTAGATGAATGGAGACATAACGTCGCCATTTCTGGTGATCACACAAAACTCCTTCGAGATCACCATTAGATTCATCCAATTATTTCCGAATCCTCTGCACTGTCCTCTGATTGCCACTCAAACACTCTGAAATGCTTGTATTCAAATTTCTAGCGGAGTGAATTGAATCATTGTGCTCTTTTTCTCACAGACGGTTCCCAACTGCCCCAGCTATACTGGGCAGTTGACAAAATCAAAAACAAACAATGCGCGAAATTAAAATTATAATATGGCGTCAATTTAGTCATAACACTCCTTCTATATATATATATATATATATATATATATATATATATATATATATATATATACATTTTGAACAAGGACATATTACTATACTTACATTGCCTGCAGTCGACGTATGTATTAATGTTTTCAAGAAAAAAAGGTGTGCTGATCTTTCCGAGTGGCTTTCTGTTACTCTTACCCTAACACACAGAGATCTATCTTACACATATTCATACACACACACACACACATATATATATATATATATATATATATATATATATATATATATATTACTTATACCCCATTCAAAGCAGTAAAGACACAAGTAGTAACTGGGTGTGGAAGAATTAGGAATAGAAACATTAATAATGACAAGGAAGAGAAAAGAGTAACCCGGATGACAGTAGATAGCATTTATATTGCATTTAAATCTTTGCAGATTAAAGTTGGCTGGAAAAACTGAAGCCGAGCTGCCAGATCAATGCTGATAATATTGCTGATTCTTCTTTGGATTTAAATGAGAAGCTCAGGATAAATAGAAGGACACTGGACCATATATGATAGCAATATTCTAATCATGGACAATTGGTAGACATATAAATATATATGCTTGATTCTGGAGAGAAAAATGATCTCGCACGTCAAATTACTCAGAAGTTGACCTAGCAATGAATTCAATATAGTCTTTGCGTTTCATGTCAATTGCGAACGTTATCCTGAGAAGGCGCAATGATTCACTTTCCTGGAATTTAGTGTTATTCATGATGACGGTCGTCTTTGAGTATAGAATCCAAAGGTTAGCAGTGAATATTTCGAAGACAGTAGGAAAGCGTTGTTCTGGGTAGCAATGTATATTTTGATAAAAGTAGCAGAGCGTAGTTCGTCCTGTTTCTCTTCGCCTGACAAGCTGGAACTAGACATTCGGGTAGAGTGAACAAAAATGGCCGCCTTTATACACGACGGATTGAATGTTCTACGTCTTCTGATTGGTTAACCTTCTATAAAATGGACTATATTTGGGCTAACTCACTAGTACATATATATAAACAAAAAACTGCAACAGTTAGGATCAGCCATGCTGATAAAAGGCAGAGAATAATGGCAGAAACGTTTGTTTTAGAACCGTTAAAATTTAGGATTCATCTTTGTTTCCCCATTTAACAACGGACTTGAGTTCTTTTTGGACATTGGCCGCCATTTTGATCTTGACGGCTTGGTCAGTCTTTCCATCGATGTAGGAGTAAATGGTTGTTCCATTAGCGTAGATACCAAGTTGAGAGCCGATGTCATCAGGAAGGTCATTAACGTAAATTAAAAACAGAGTCGGACCTAGTATGGAGCCCTGAGGAATATCCGCGTTAGTGCGAAAGGATAACTTTCATTTCACGATTTGATAGGAAAGACTGGATCAATTCAAAAATGTGTGTGGAAATAACGTAATTTTTCATCTTGTGGAGAAGACCTGTATTCCACACTGTTATATAGGAATAAAGTCTCACCGCCGACATTTGAGTTTGAACATAAATCGCCAGTGAGCAAACACAGGCGATCCCATTATTGAATTAAGTAGACCACGTGACGATAGAGGAAATGCATATATGGAAGTCGCGGGAAGTCTAATCGATCGTCATTTCTAGTCTCACTTTTTTTTACTATCTGGATCGCTATTTCTATTCTATCCTCTATTATTTTACGGACCACTGTTCTCTACTCTATTCACTATACTACTTCTCTATTCAGATCACTATACGAGTTAGTTCTTGAGCGAGTTTTATCGAGCAAGTACTATTAGCGCGAGTAATATTCAAAGGCGTGTGACACCATTAGTGTCCAACGGTGTTACGGTAGTTGTATCTGCGATTACAAAGTCTCTACTACAACAAGCATGGCACAAAGTGTTTGTTGACATAACAAAACAAACCCTGTAAAAGGCTTTCAAGATGTCCAAAGCTCGGGCTTCATCGTTTTTATCTGGAGCATGATCGACGATTTCCACAATTATGTTCAGTAAAGTAACAATTGATCTGGAGAAATGAAAACTATATTGTTTTTCTGAAAAAAAAAACACCTGCGATGATAGACCAGTTCGCCATTGATTAGGGCCTCTAGGCGTTTCCAGAAAAGAGGTTCTAGGCTAATAGTTGGAAGGGTAGGACAGTTCCCCAGAGTTCTTAGAAACTGGAAAAGAAAGCAGGAGGCAACGATGCATTTAACATGCAATTTAGAGAGAACAGGGTCCACATGCTTTATTACGTTAGAGATTATAGTAGAAAATCATTGAACGGGTTAAATACATATCACTCAAAAGAGACTCAGTTCTAAGTGGGAAGTTAGACTGATACTCCTCTTGACTTTAAGAAGAATTTACGAGTAAAATTTATCATCTACAACCTCAAGTTTTTGAAGAGTGAAGGAATAGAAGTCTTACACTTATTTAATACCCTATTACAGAGCCGCTATTAATCCCGATAGTCCGAATCCCGAAAGTTGTTAGATGCAATGCAATGCCACATTCTTTCGGCAAAATAGGATTTAGCTCCTGCGAGGACTCGTTTGCATCTATTACGAGCAGCAACAAAAAGGTGTCTGTTGGGAAGGAAGTCATCACGGAAGCTATGGCGGCCGTACATGCAGGCGTTAACCAAGAAGAGGATTGGGGTTTCACCTGATATTTCCGAGAAGGGATGGATGCGTCCATGCTTTCTTTGACCCAAGAAGAAACCTCAGTAGCGCAGTTTTCAATTGGGAGTTTATAGAATCAGTCCAAGAAGCGTCACGGAGAAAATCACAGAGAGTGAGTCCCAATCAGCATGTTGGTAACAAAAACAGGTCTTAGGAATAGGGGTTCCTTTTTTAAAAGATGTTTGGAGTGAAATAAAAAAAAATATCGCCTTTTGCGAAATTTTATGGATGTGCAGGTAGAAATGGACGAGGGTGCTGAATGAGAAGTCTGGTTACCCTAGTCCACATTCCAGTCAGTTTTGGTACATTCCCTTACGAGCAAATGTCGTCGGCAAAGGTGTGAATCCATCCCTTCACATATTGGTTGCATCTTTAAAGCTCAGTCTTATTCTCCAATTCAATATCCACGCTAAAAAATATTAAATAACAAAAAAGGGTTGATAATCCATAAAAAGCAAATCAATCAATCAGTTGAAAATACGCACAGACACGCGCACAAACACACGCACACACACGCACACACACACACATATATATATATATATATATATATATATATATATATATATTATATATATATATGTATATATATATATATATATATATATATATATATATATATATATATATATATATATATATATATATATATATATATATATATATATATATATATATATATATATATATATATAAACACTTATTGGACGCGCACAATATCAGTGATAGCGATAACATATTTAGTCGCATGGATATGTTTTAGTAACCCTGGGTCTCACGAATTTGCATTGTGAAACCCAGGTTACAAAACACGTATCAATACAAATAAATCTATCTATCTACCTATCTATATATATATATATATATATATATATATATATATATATATATATATATATATGGTTAGGTAAATGAGATAACTAGATATTAGCGACCATATTATCTCTTGGCTTGCATATGATGGTAAGCAAATGAATAATTACCAAATTTTACCCAAGAGGTGTAGACATAATAGTGATCAATGGGCTTAGACAGAGCAAACAAATACATATTAATAAAGACATATATACCTACGTTTGATTTGCAACTCGAATTTCTTTGGTTGCCTAATTCATCGGGCACGAGATATGAGTTGGATAACAAGCTCATATATATATATATATATATATATATATATATATATATATATATATATATATATGTGTGTGTGTGTGTGTGTGTGTATGTGTGTAGTGTATTTATATCTATTCAATTATAGTTATGAAACTCTGTATATAAATGGTTCTCTCTCTCTCTCTCTCTCTATATATATATATATATATGAAAATGTCTATTGTCTACGTATTAAATATTTGCGGCTATATATATGAATGTGTCTATATATAATCTCTTTCAATCACTCTTTCTATATATATATATATATATATATATGTGTGTGGGGGTATGTGGGGGTGTGTGCGTGTGTATATAAAGCTATGATAAATATGTTTTACTTCTTTATCGAATGAAAATTATAAGTGCAAATCGATGCAGATGTCTGAGAAGGTTAAGCCCTTTAGAAATTATCGATAGTCACCTCTCGTTGACACGGCGCCTGTCGCTTCTTTGTTTATTCTCTCTAGTTAGAACATTTCGGTGTGTCAAAGAGATCACCACTCCTACAAGTATTAAATAATGAATATTTATAACATATAAAGGAAACCTTTCGGGCTACTTTGAAAGACTGGCTGGAATATGAAATCAACAGACCTTCGAAATACACGGTAAAAGAAAGGCTGAGATAGAAAATTCAGTAGCAATAAAGGAAAATTGGATTATATATATCAAAACTTTAGCAATCAAAGACAGAAAATGTATAAGTGTGCATTGGATGGATTTAAAAATAGCTAAGTATCTGTCATTTGACAGAATGTTGCAGGTGAAGTTTAATTTTTTTAAAATTATACTAGAATCTGTAAATGTATCAGTCCAGACCTGGCATTTATTCTTCTTTCGCATATTTTCATGAGAATTGCTCGAAAGATATTTCCTCTTTGGTACCTCAAGGTCATGAATTTAAGCGTTCTACTTGATTGGCAATTAGGTCCTGACCATTTTACTGTTGAAATAGGTAAATGTAAGCGTAAGTTCTATTCTAATAACTTCTTCCCTCTGACTTTGCAACTATGAAACTCTTACTTTCCTGTCAAGTACGATCTTCAAAAAATTAAATGCAACTTCAATTTCTGTCATATATCTTTCTGAACACTATTCGTTTATTGTTCTTCCTCCTCACTAACGTTTTCTCATTTTTACTTTTTAATCATACCCCCTCCAATGACGCTAGCGGGAGTGGAAGAGATTGATAAATTTTTGAAGTGGGTGGCTGGAAGGCAAGAATTCGAAAAGGAATTCCTCAGGCGAGAAACAGTAAAATAGAGAGACCTAATAGCCAATCTAGGAGTATGAATAAATCAAGGTACAAATGAGAAATCATTAGAGTAATTGCCATGACAGTATTTATAGAAAAAAGAGAAGGATGACACGTCTCCGAAGTGGGAAAGTGACCGATATCGAGATATGAGGCCAGGCATATTTACCCGGGCTCTCCACCAAGTCTGGCTGTGACACAAGGTCGTTTTAACCCGTGCAGCGCCATACGCATACTTATGTACATGGGTGTTGGGGCGAACCCACCTTCTCATCAGAATGGACTGATCTCTCTACTACCAATAGGACAGTTCTATAGAGTTCTGGGAAGATCAGGTGACCATCACACTTCCGTCTCTCTACCGGAAGATACAGTTGGACTTTATACACTTTCTGATTGTTATTGACTAACCTGCGTTCGTTTGACTACTAATCTCTTTGTTGTTAATACCTTTTCGGATATACCAGTATTTTTCCCTACGTATGTGTTTGTCCTTATTTCAATACACGCACGTGGAAACACTCAACATCTCAACAATGGGCTAAGGACATTTTTTTTTACCCAGCCCCCGCGACCACTGTCTCTCTGGCGTCAGTATTAGATCGACCCCACCTCATTAGGGCGATCAGGAAAGCAGAGTTGGTATCGCAGGGGCTGTGCAACTTCTCTCTTCTAAAATGAGAAAAACCACAGCTATAATTACAGCACAGGGGACTTTTAACCATGCTTCACTAAACCCTCATTGGCTTATGGTTGACTCCTGTACCAGGTCAGGACCCGTAAATTTTAAGACTCTTCTTTGGATTTTGTCTAGAATCTCAAGATATATTACAAGAGCTGCGGACGAGATATGGCAGCTATATTTAATACACAGATGAATGTTAGATTTGTAAATGCGGCAGATAGATTTTAGCAGTTTATTCAATATAATCATTCCACTCCTGGGCAATGGAAAAAGTGAGACCAAAAAGGCGCGATGAGTTGCTCTCCTGTATGTTGGACTAAACCATGAAGATAGAGGGCAAAAGCATTTCTCGATGATAATTAAAATATAACAGTTTCATTGTCGAGGCGTTAACATTTAAAAGCCGTTACTTGCCCCAGTTAACAACTGGCCACTCGTGTTCATTTGTTTAGCTAGACGAACCTAATATTAAAACTGGTGTAAATAATAGTGAAATCGAGATGAGAACTGTTGATTTCAGGAAGGATAAGTTCGATTTGCTTAACAGCACATCAACGTCTTCATGGATCATTTAATGCTGAAATTTAATTTTCTTGATAGCTCTGAAGTAATAAAAATATTATACATGTTATTCTGCTTTCACAATTGAATAAGTGGTAAATAATACTCAGCTTCTGTGTAGGTACATGTTTGCGTTGTCATAATTACCAGCTGTGGTGATATGTGTGTGTTATGTTGTAGTTACTTTTGGAAAACAATTTGATTTCTTTACGAAATTATATGATATTATATGGATTAATATCATCAGTTCTTTTATGTTGGTTCATTTTGTTTCGCGGCATATCAACCACTCTGGGTTATTTAATGGCGGAATCTAAATATTTTGAACGTATTTGTATGGTGATTTTCTCATATTAGCTTAGATGTAGCACGAAAATATGGTGTTCCCAATGAGGATCGAAGTCATTAATCAGTTGTAACTGATCTAGCAAGACAACCTTCTGACCACTATCAATAGGTGTTTGTATTTTTTTTTTATTTAAAAATGTATTACTGGTATTTTTACTATATATTTTTCTTCGCCGGATGCAGTGTATCGTCATACCCAAGACTAATGAAGATAAAAAACAATGTCGGCTCAATGATAGAATCCTAGATGACCCCGCATTAACGTGAAGGATCGAGAAGCGTCCAAAATTGCTTTCAATATCGGATTTAAAATCGATTGTATTAAGCCAAATATTTTACCAGATAAACCATAACCCTTGCGTTTGTGAAGCGCTCAGCATGTCAAAGGTTGTCAAACGACTTCGAGGTATCTAAAGCCACAACCCAAGCCCCACCGTTCTTATGTAAATCTTGATACAAAAACTCAATACCTATAACATTTTTTTTTACTTGTGAACACTAAGGAGTTGCTTGCATTATTTACATTGTTCGAACTTCTTTTCTTAAGATGTTACACATTGGAATTTTGAAGCAAACCCTTTATTTAATGAACGGGTTAGATTGTTCTAGTTCTACGTGCCATGTCTTTTCTATATATCTCAGTTTCATTTAATCCACTCAACTCTCCAATTTTTTTGTTCACTTCTGCTGTGGCCAAAGTGTTGTGGGCCAAAGTGCCGTGAGTTCAGGTCATTGAACTCACAACTCTTTGTGTCAAGTAACTGGTTGAAGTAACCCAATGATTGACCCAAATAGCCGTGAGTTAAGTACCTGGCCAAGGCAGAAATGAACAAAAAGCTTTGAGAGTTGAGTTATTAAGAGAGAATTAAGTCAAACCGAGACATCGTGTAAAAGCATGACACGTGAAATTAGAACAATGTAGGTCTATGGACTAAATAGAGTGTTTGGCACTAAATTCCAAAGTATACTAAGAAGGCCGGAACGCACAACGACCGAGAGGTTGGAATATGACAATAAAGGTAAGGACAACAGTTCGAATAATGTAAATAGTGTAAATAATTAAAATACCTCATCTCAGAAATATAGACAGATATTGATGGAGTGAATATGGCAACAAAGATGGGGACAACAGTCCAAACAATGTAAATAGTGTAAATAATTACAATACCTCATCTCTGAAATATAGTCAGATATTGAAGAAGTGAATATGGCAACAAAGATGAGGACAACAGTCCGAACAATGTAAATAGTGTAAATAATTAAAATACCTCATCTCAGAAATATAGACAGCTATTGATGGACTAAATATGGTAACAAAGATGAGGACAACAGACCGAACAATGTAAATAGTGTAAATAATTAAAATACCTCATCTCAGAAATATAGACAGATATTGAAGGAGTGAATATGGCAACAAAGATGAGGACAACAGTCCGAACAATGTAAATAGTGTAAATAATTACAATACCTCATCTCAGAAATATAGACAGATATTGAAGGAGTGAATATGGCAAAAAAGATGAGGACAACAGTCCGAATAATGTAAATAGTGTAAATAATTACAATACCTTATCTCTGAAATATAGTCAGATATTGATGAAGTGAATATGGCAACAAAGATGAGGACAACAGTCCGAACAATGTAAATAGTGTAAATAATTAAAATACCTCATCTCAGAAATATAGACAGCTATTGATGGAGTGAATATGGCAACAAAGATGAGGACAACAGACCGAACAATGTAAATAGTGTAAATAATTAAAATACCTCATCTCAGAAATATAAACAGCTATTGATGGAGTAAATATGGTAACAAAGATGAGGACAACAGTCCGAACAATGTAAATAGTGTAAATAATTAAAATACCTCATCTCAGAAATATAGACAGATATTGAAGAAGTGAATATGGCAACAAAGATGAGGACAACAGACCGAACAATGTAAATAGTGTAAATAATTAAAATACCTCATCTCAGAAATATAGACAGATATTGAAGAAGTGAATATGGCAACAAAGATGAGGACAACAGTCCGAACAATGTAAATAGTGTAAATAATTACAATACCTCATCTCAGAAATATAGACAGATATTGAAGGAGTGAATATGGCAACAAAGATGAGGACAACAGTCCGAACAATGTAAATAGTGTAAATAATTACAATACCTCATCTCAGAAATATAGACAGATATTGAAGGAGGACAACAGAATAATGGCAACAAAGATGAGGACAACAGACCCGAACAATGTAAATAGTGTAAATAATTACAATACCTCATCTCAGAAATATAGACAGATATTGGCAAGGGGACAACAGTCCGAACAATGTAAATAGTGTAATATGGCAACAAAAGATGAGGACAACAGACCGAACAATGTAAATAGTGTAAATAATTAAAATACCTCATCTCAAAATATAGACAGCTATTGATGGAGTAAATATGGTAACAAAGATGAGGACAACAGACCGAACAATGTAAATAGTGTAAATAATTAAAATCATCTCATCTCAGAAATATAGACAGATATTGAAGAAAATAATTACAATACCTCATCTCAGAAATATAAACAGATATTGATGAATATGGCAACAAAGATGAGGGACAACAGACCGAACAATGTAAATAGTGTAAATAATTAAAATACCTCATCTCAGAAATATAGACAGATATTGAAGGAGTGAATATGGCAACAAAGATGAGGACAACAGTCCGAACAATGTAAATAGTGTAAATAATTACAAATACCTCATCTCAGAAATATAGACAGATATTGATGGAGTGAATATAGCAACAAAGATGAGGACAACAGTCCGAACAATGTAAATAGTGTAAATAATTAAAATACCTCATCTCAGAAATATAGACAGATATTGAAGGGGAGTAAATATGGCAACAAAGATGAGGACAACAGTCCGAACAATGTAAAAAGTGTAAATAATTAAAAATACCTCATCTCAGAAATATAGACAGATATTGAAGGAGTGAATATGGCAACAAAGATGAGGACAACAGGTCGAACAATGTAAATAGTGTAAATAATTACAATACCTCATCTCAGAAATATAGACAGATATTGAAGAAGTGAATATAGTAAATAATTACAAAAAGATGAGGACAACAGTCCGAAACAATGTAAATAATGTAAATAATTAAATATTGACCTCATCTCAGAAATATAGACAGATATTGAAGGATATTGAAGGATTGAATATGGCAACAAAGATGAGGACAACAGTCCGAACAATGTAAAAGTGTAAATAATTAAAATACCTCATCTCAGAAATATATGGCAACAAAAGACAGATATTGAATGAAGTGAAATATGGTAACAAAAGATGAGGACAACAGTCCGAAACAATGTAAATAGTGTAAATAATTAAAATACCTCATCTCAGAAATATAGACAGATATTGAAGGAGTGAATATAGCAAATAATTAAAAAAAAATGAGGACAACAGATCCGAACAATGTAAATAGTGTAAATAATTAAAATACCTCATCTCAGAAATATAGACAGATATTGAAGGAGTGAATATGGCAACAAAAGATGAGGGACAACAGTCCGAACAATGTAAATAGTGTAAATAATTAAAATACCTCATCTCAAAATATAGACAGATATTGAAGGAGTGAATATGGCAAAAAAGATGAGGACAACAGGTCGAACAATGGAAATAGTGTAAATAATTAAAATACCTAATCTCAGAAATATAGACAGATATTGAAGGAGTGAATATGGCAACAAAGATGAGGACAACAGTCCGAACAATGTAAATAGTGTAAATAATTACAATACCTCATCTCAGAAATATAGACAGATATTGAAGGAGGAATATGGCAACAAAGATGAGGACAACAGGTCGAACAATGTAAATAGTGTAAATAATTAAAATACCTCATCTCAGAAATATATTGATGGAGATATTGAAGGAGTGAATATGGCAACAAAAATATAGATATTGATGGAGTGACAACAGTCCGAACAATGTAAATAGTGTAAATAATTACAATACCTCATCTCAGAAATATAGACAGATATTGAAGGAGTAAATAGTAATATGGCAACAAAATATAGATGAGGACAACAGTCCGAATAATGTAAATAGTGTAAATAATTACAATACCTCATCTCAGAAATATAGACAGATATTGAAGGAGTGAATAAATGGTAACAAAGATGAGGACAACAGTCCGAACAATGTAAATAGTGTAAATAATTACAATACCTCATCTCAGAAATATAGACAGATATTGAAGGAGTGAATATGGCAACAAAGATGAGGACAACAGACCGAACAATGTAAATAGTGTAAATAATTAAAATACCTCATCTCAGAAATATAGACAGATATTGAAGGAGATGAATATGGCAACAAAATATAGATATTGAGGACAACAGGTCGAACAATGTAAATAAAATATAAATAATTACAATACCTCATCTCAGAAATATAGACAGATATTGAAGGAGTGAATATGGCAACAAAGATGAGGACAACAGTCCGAACAATGTAAATAGTGTAAATAATTAAAATACCTCATCTCAGAAATATAGACAGATATTGAAGGAGTGAATATGGCAACAAAGATGAGGACAACAGTCCGAACAAATAGTAAATAGTGTAAATAATTAAAATAATATCATCTCAGAAATATAGACAGATATTGAAGGAGTGAATATTGAAGCAACAAAGATGAGGACAACAGTCCGAACAATGTAAAATATAGACAGATATTGAATAATTGAATAAAAAAGATGAGGACCTCATAATTAAAATACCTCATCTCAGAAATATAGACAGATATTGAAGGAGTGAATATGGCAACAAAGATGAGGACAACAGACCGAACAATGTAAATAGTGTAAATAATTACAATACCTCATCTCAGAAATATAGACAGATATTGAAGGATTGAATATGGCAACAAAGATGAGGACAACAGTCCGAACAATGTAAATAGTGATAAAAAATAATTACAATAGGACCTCATCTCCTCATCTCAAAATATAGACAGATATTGAAGGAGTGAATATGGCAACAAAGATGAGGACAACAGTCCGAACAATGTAAATAGTGTAAATAATTACAATACCTCATCTCAGAAATATAGACAGATATTGAAGGAGGACAACAGTGAATATGGCAACAAAATATAGATGAAGGACAACAAAGATGAGGACAACGAACAACAATGTAAATAGTGTAAATAATTAAAATACCTCATCTCAGAAATATAGACAGATATTGAACAAAGGACAACAGTCTGAATATGGCAACAAAAGATCTCAGAGGGACAACAGGTCGAACAAAGATGAGGACAAATAACAATGTAAATGTGTAATTACAAATACCTCATCTCAGAAATATAGACAGATATTGAAGGAGTGAATATGGCAACAAAGATGAGGACAACAGGTCCGAACAATGTAAATAGTGAAATAAATAATTAAAATGTAAAATAAAAATACCTCATCTCAGAAATATAGACAAGATATTGAAGGACAACAGACCGAATATGGCATCAAAGATGAGGACAACAGGTCAACAGAACAATGTAAATAGTGTAAATAATTACAATACCTCATCTCAGAAATATATTGACAGATATTGAAGGAACAATGTGAATATGGCAACAAAAAATATAGATTTGAAGGAGTGAATATGGACAACAGTCCGAACAATGTAAATAGTGTAAATAATTACAATACCTCATCTCAGAAATATAGACAGATATTGAAGGAGTGAATATGGCAACAAAGATGAGGACAACAGTCCGAACAATGTAAATAGTGTAAATAATTACAATATTGAAGGAGTGAATATGGCAACAAAGATGAGGACCTCATCTCATGAAATATAGACATACCTATTGAAATATAGACACCGAATATTGAGGAGTGAATATGGCAACAAAGATGAGGACAACAGTCCGAACAATGTAAATAGTGTAAATAATTACAATACCTCATCTCAGAAATATAGACAGATATTGAAGGAGGAATATGGTGAATAAATGGCAACAAAGATGAGGACAACAAATAATTAGTCCGAACAATGTAAATAGTGTAAATAATTACAATACCTCATCTCAGAAAATATAGACAGATATTGAAGGAGTGAATATGGCAACAAAGAATGAAATGTTGACAACAGTCCGAACAATGTAAAATAAAATGCCTCATCTCAGAAATATAAACAGATATTGAAGGAGTAAAATGTAAATAATAATTACAATGCCTCATCTCAGAAATATAGACAGATATTGAAGGAGTGAATATGGCGACGAAGATGAGGACAACAGGTCGAACAATGTAAATAATTACAATAACCCATCTCATTAATATAGACACATGAGTAAGGAGTTGCTTTGAATCTGTCTATCACTATAATATTGGCCTGTTCATGTCTAGGGTCATTATCTTTCCTTACAAATACCCATAAACTGTGCCTCTTACCCAGTAAACTTTTGCCTCGGGTGGCTCTTAGGCCGTGTAGAAAGTGAATATGATTTTATAAAAAGACATTGCAATCAAAAAGGTAAATGCAGGTGGAAGATGTAATTTCAATATCGTCGGGAGCAACTTTTTATTGCAAATTAATCAGTAGCTAGAAGTGCAGGTTCGATTGGGTAAACATCAGACAAATTTACGTTATTTCTCGAGGCCAATCGAGTAGAAAATGCAAATATCTTTAGTTTTCATCAAAGGTCCAACTGCATCGATATTCGTCGGCTCTTCACCACGAGAAGAAAAGAATTACGCGCTGGACATTTTGGACATTATCCCTCGGCAAACTGGCGAAAGTCCAAAGATACGTGTCTCCTATTGCTTTCACAGAATAACTAAACTCCACTCAGTACGCTTTCTTTTGGCATCTTTATATATAGATATATATTTTTTTTTCTTCCTCCAGAATTACCGTTTACTTATACAACTGTATTTGTACGAAGAAGACAAGTCAACGAGTGAGTATTGGACAGTGGCTTGGAACGGAATGGCAACTAGCCAAAAGATCATGTTACCCGTTGTTATCAGTAAATAACAAAGCAGCAGTCAGTGACTACTTTAGTGACTTGCCGATAACTTTGCGTTTGGGTACAGATATCCAAAGAGATGCGAAAGTTTCAGACTCCATTTTATTCCAGCACGTTATTTGATGACGTCTAGTTTTTGAATGATTATAATGATCCCGTCAGGGGATGAAACGGAGTACTTGGGGAAGATAAATGAAATCTAGCCATTGTTTATCAATCCAGGCTCAGACTGAAATATCTCTTACCATACGACCATCGAAGTTACAACGTCGTGTTTGCTCAGTACCTAGATGGATGAACGCATGGGGATGCCAGATGCTGAAGTCTTGAGTTTTCCAGCTTTCCTTAAACTATACTCGTTGCAAAATATATAAGGACACTAACAAAAGATGAGTTCGGCTTGACCAGTCGAAACTAAAACCATTAAATTAATGATGACATTATTTCAGCTATATCAAATTATTATCATGTTTATTTCTGAAAACGTATCATGCCAAAAAAGAGGTATTTTTTGATTCAGAGCGATTGAAAACTTTTTCTTCGTTTCTTTAGAAACATATTCTCTGTTTCTCAAATTCTTTGAATCTTTATATAAGGGACTTTAGAATTAAGTTATCCATAAATAGTAAACCTCTTTTCATGTTTTTACAAAAGCGGGTGGGGGGGGGTCATTTGCATCAGGGAGTGCACGAAAGATGATCAAGAATCCAGTTACATATTGAAACGGAAATTGCTTTATTTCAGAATTTGAACGTTATTTCCAAAACAAAATTGTTTCTACGACATGCTCTTTTGATATATTGTGTTAACAAATACAGTCAGAAACTTGAATATGAATTGATACACACACACACACACACACACACACACACACACATATATATATATATATATATATATATATATATATATATATATATATATTATGAAAAACTAATTAATCCGTATGGGTAAAACTAAGGAGGATAAAATCCAGAGAGCTCAATGTAAATCCAGATAAATATATATATATATATATATATATATATATATATATATATATATATATATATAAACCCTCCTGATTCCTTTCAATACTATTATAAAGATATCCCTATTATGTTAAAAGGAGGTAATATTCAATGCTACTAACGGAAAATATCTTGTGTAAGCGTATACGTAATATCACATTAATAATTAGGGATGGTCAAATGCTAATTATATTTTATTAGGGTCGTGGGTAGCATTTTATTTATTTGGATATACCTTACTGTTAATCTATATAAAGAATTCTCCGACTTCCATTAATCCGTCTGTCTGTCACACCTTCTAAACCAATGTGGAGACGTGCAAACAAGAAAGGGGTACAAACAGACGCGAACTCAGTCGGAATAAAGAGCCCAGTCTAAAGAGATGGACCATCAATTTAGCGCCCACCAGGGAATTTCCCGGAATCCCAGGGAGGGAGAAATCCATCACTGGTTATAAAGTACAGTTAGTTTCACTAGGGTGCCTGGCTTAGAAAAATAAATTTTCATTCATTCTTTTGTTCACTCTGCGTTTGCGAGAACTATAATAAAAAAAAGTCCAAACACTTCGAAAAGTTGGAATTTGGCTCCGGAAAGAAATATTTACGCATGAACAGTTGAATGTTGCTTGCTCAAGAGAAATAAATCCTAAGAACTTATTCTTCGCTCTTAAAAAGGAAAAGAGTAAAAAGAGTTTTTTTCATAAAAAATATTGTTTACTATAAAGTCCTTTAAAACCAAATTAAATAAATTAATAAACCGCAAAGTTATTAAGAGAGAATTAAGTCAAACTGACACATCGTGCAAAGGCATGACACGTGGAATTAAAACAATGTAGATCTGTGGACTAAATAAAGTGTTTGGCCCTAAATTTCAACGTATACTAAGAAGGCCGGAACGCACAACGGCTGAGATGTTGGAATATGATCATAAAGGTAAGGAAAACAGTTCGAACAATGGAAATAGTTGTCAAAGTATTATTCCAAACCAAAGAAACTTTTAAAAATTTCATCGATTGGTTTGCTAAATTGAACAAAACGCAGAGTATGCAAATCTTGATAAAAATGTTAGCAATATCTTCAACAATACTAAATACTGTAAGGATTTCAACACGCATCAAAAAAAAATTATATTGATTTAAAAATCAGAATTCATTGTTATATATTACAAGAGATTTATGTGCATAGATAAAAGCCGAGATAACTCAGGCAGAAAATAACTCCAATGCAATTGCCAATTTACTTCAATATGGCCGTCGACATCACCGCCTGTGTTAACTTATTTTGGATCGTTTTCTTTGAATAATTACTAAAAATAACTCTTTCTTACATAACAAAATCGAGTTAACTGTACAGATAAAATTCTGTATTGCATGCATAAAATATAACGAATATAAATAAGAAGAAAATAAATATGGCAGCCATTTTATGACGCTAAGAGACAGGTTATATTGGTCTGGTATTTTATTTTTAATGTATTCAAAATAAGAACTATTTCTTACGTGTACGGTATAGTTATTTGCATAGATAAAAATTCTAGATTACACAGCCAGAAAATATACCAAACAGAATTGCAATATTGCTTAAAAAGTAAAAGTTTGGAGGTATTCTGCATACAAAAAGAAACGTTTTAAAATTAAATATTTTTGTATTTTTTAAATAAAAAGTTAAATTTTGCTGTATTTGTTTTTATTTTGAGCATATAAGCACTAAACTATAGACAATTATTACAGAACATTATATTTTGTTTTCGTCAATAAAACCACCATTTTCTTTAATTTATGATTTACGAATTCTTGATATTCTTTCTAAATGTTTTTTGAAAATAAAATAAATAAAAGACCTTCCCATGCTCATTCTCAGCCTTTGAATATTTTTTTCGAAATATCTGATGAAATTCATCCCATATTAATTCAATGGGAGATAGGTCAGATCGTGTGCCACTCTACGTCTTCCTCTGAGTCTCCGATCTCTTCCACCCGTCCTGCTCCAGCGTCGTCTCCGATGGTTCGAGCACGCAGCTCGACGCCCGGAGGGAGAGCTCATCCACGATGTACTTCTCCCTCCTTCTCTGCCTGGCTGGCGAAAACGTATCAGTGGGCAGCTGAGAACGTGGGCTAGCACCATCAAGGATGAACTATCGGGTCCACAAGTAGTTGGTCTTCGACGATGGAATCGCGATTGGCTCGCCATTTCGTGTGACCTGGCTCTGGATCGGCGAGTGTGAGCAACGATGGTCCGTGATGCTGTACTTGCTCGAGAGGAAGACGGTTCAACCCGACCAGGGTGAAAACCGATACAAGTCGAGGTCAGCAAGCTGAAGAGACCAAGTCAATTTCAAAAATTATTTTCTTTTGCTTGAATCGTGTTGAGCTTTACATAATTCAGAAGAGTGTTTTGGATAGTTGTCTTGTTGAAAAGTGATTTTTTTTCCAAATAAGCCAGATGGTATAGCATGTCTTTGTAAAATCGAATAATATTGTACTTATTTCATGATTACCTTGACTTAACTGAAATCCCTTATCTTCTGTTTTTTTTTTAATTATTGTTCTTTTATTATCTTCTTTCATTAATATTAGTATTTCCTCTAACTCTTAGTAACTTCTTGTGTCTTAGTGACTTTATTGCCATGCTTGAGGTGAAATGATTTTAAAATATAAAACGGTGAGACTTAGTTGCCACTAGTTGTAGTATGTCTAAATACATGTACTAGAGGCACCAATGATGTAAGCTGATCAGAATTGCCAACATAATATTATAGGAAAAAAAACAGGTAATCCACATCACACCGTTGAGAAATTTGAGATACTTGGTCAGCATCGATGACATTACAGACACTTCTTTGCATTTCATCAAGTATCTCACGGTATATTATAGGAGCTACAGACAGACATGACAGCAATGTTCAATGTCTGAATAAACGCAAACTCATAAATGTGTAAGATTCTGGTGAGAAAAATGTCCAATACGACACATCAAACCAACTTATTTTGCAGTAGGCGTTTCAAGTGATTCGATATAATCTCTCCACTTCATGTCCGAAGAAAAATGTAGATCATTAAGATTCGAAGCCATGTGAGCTACGATCGCTCAATTGAGATCAAATGTCATGTGGGCTATGCTTACTCTATTAAAACCAGAAGCCACGTTGACTAAGCTTGCTCAGTTAAAATCAGAAACACTCTGATCTATGCTTAGTCAAATAAGACCAGAAATCAAGAGGACTATGCTTATCAAAATAAAAATCAGAATCCATGTAAGCTATGCTTACTCAATTAACATAAGATATCAAGTAGATTGTGCTTACTCAATTAAGATCATAAGTTATTTTAGCTATGTTTATTTAATTAGGATCATAAGTAAATTGCGCTGTTCTTACTCAGTTTAGACCAGAAGTCAAGTGAGCTATTCTTACTTAATTTACATCAGAAGTCAATTGAGGTATGGTTACTCAGTTTAGATCAGAAGTCAGTTGAGATATGTTTACTCATTTTAGATAAGAAATCAATTCAGCTATGATTAAGATCAAAAGCCACGTTAGCTATACCTACATAAGATCAGAAGCCATGTGACCTCTGCTTACTAAATTATGAACAAATTTAAGGGGCTATGCTTACACGATTAAGACCAGAAAATCTGTGATCTATGTTTACTCAATTAAGATCAGAAATCAAGGTATCTATGCTTACTCAATACAAATTAGAAGGTATGTGGCCTATGCTTACTCAATTAAGATAAACATTCAAGTGGGATATGCTTTCACAATTACGACCAGACGCCACGTTGGCTATGCGTAGTCAATTAAGATCAGAAAATCTATGATCTACGCTTACCCATTTAAGATCAGAAATCAAAGTTGCTATACTTACTCAATACAAATCAGAAGCCACGTGCGGTAATCTTACATAAGACCAAATGTTATATGGGCTATTCTTCCTCAATTAAGATCAGAAACCACGTGATTTATGCTTAGTCTTTTAAGATCAGAAGTCATTTGCACTATGCTTACTCAATTAAAATGAGAAGTTATGTGGGATATGTTTACTCAGTTAAGATCAGAAATCATGTTGACTATGCCTAATTATTATTATTATTATTATTATTATTATTCAGAACAGATGGTCTAGTGGATATTGCATGAGTTTAGAGAATCTACATCACTCGCAGATGTGAGATAATCTCTGCAGAACCTATGGATTGATTCATTTTCTACAGCTTATCAACCCTTTGCAGTTTATTTAATGTCAGAAAATATTATTGTAAGATTTTTTTATTTAATAATGGTTTAGTGATACAAATATTAATAATCAAAATATCCATACCATTTTCAAGGGTACTTGCGTGTAAGGGAATATAATGAACCAACGTTAATTCAAGCTAGGCTCTCTAATTAACAGCCCCATTATACATTACAACACCCCAACATCCAAGCTTAGAGCATCTGGTATTCCCAAGCGACCAGCCATCTAGGTCATAAGCAAACTCGACGTTGCTTAACTTCGGTGATCGTACGGGAAACGGTTTTTCAAGGTGATGTGGCCTGGACAAATTTGTACAAACATTCAGAGATTGTCGTCCACTGAAAGATAAATTCTCTTTAATGCAATGTTCACCCCATACGAGGTGCGAGAGGTACTCAGTAAATTGTTACATTCTACAAGGTTGGAGTGTTGAATGTAGCGTGGCAGCTAGTTAGGATTATGAAGTTGAAGGAGGAAATATGACGATTGACCCTTTGCTTGAAAGGGACAAGAAGGCGAACGTTCTAGGAACCAACCATGCGGGAGTCTGTTCCACAAAGTAGCAATTTTTGTGGGTGACGAATTTTTTTTTTACACCCTCAATCCTCATACTCGCAGGAGGGGGCGAGCCTCTCACCTCTATCGCTACTTACACGGAAAGTACTCGGACGAACTACGTTTCTTGGTTCCACTTCATGGCTAGGACCCGGCATACCACTTACATTGTGGCAAGCCACCAACATGTCCTACGTATTCTATCGGTGAGATGTAAGTTCCACCCGAACAGCTTCTTCCCAGGTAACCACTGCTCTGTGTAACCGATTCTCAAGAGGATCATTATCAGATCTCAACTTGTCCGGGACTAGCGATAACCGTTATCTCCCCTCCTATCTGTAGAAAGTGCCACTTTATGCAATACTCTACATCAAGTGGGCTCTGGGCCTTGAACAGGTTTGGTTTATTTTGTTTCACGGCATATCAACCTCAATGCATTATTTAATGCCGACAAGACTATTAAGATAGATTTATGAATAGAATATGTATTCTGTATAAGAAAGCAGGTTTCATTGACATATTTTTTTAAAGAGTGTTTTTGTCGAGCGTCAAACGTATTGCTGGTAATATTTTAAAAAAAAACCTGTATAGCTGTTATTTATACTATAAAAATGATTTATACTTTCAGAGTGTTTTGACCCCAGTTTGGGGGTTAACTATTTATCCATAGCTGGGACCCTAACAGGTGCTACCACTCCGGGGCAGGGTGTACCTGCGAACAACAGCAATTAACAGGCGGTTTCCCGCTTTTCAAAACTTCTCGATCAGAGACTTTTCTGCTGGATGTAGTATATCGTCATACTCAGGACATTATTTTACAAGGTGAATCTTACTGTAAAAAAAAACAAAAACAAAAAAAAAAACTATTCTTTAAAACTTTTCAAAAGGTAAAAGGTAAAACTGTTCCCAATGATCAGGAATTAGAAAATCGATTATTCTTCGCTGGCAATGGTGCGACATCCGTTTCCGCGGATCTCCGGAAACGTTCCGTCCGATCAGTCGATGCCGAAACCGAATTTTCTTGTAAACAGACAGGAACGATATATCCACCAGCTTATGATAATACGGCTGTATAATATAAAGCTATTCAACAGAACGGAGTAATGGTTCTATTGCAATTCTCTTTGGAACCGTCTGAGACAGGTGCCATATTTATTTGGCTTGAATGAATAATTGTGTGTGTATTTATTTGGTAATTTTCTATAGAGATCAGAAAAAAAATTGAGACTTACACTTAAATACTATGCAATAAAATATGTACTAAACAAAAACAATGATCGCATCTGTGATTTTTTCAAGTGAAAAATGAGTTGTTTACAACGTTGTGTATCCTTATCACAACCGCTATATTCACCAATGCATAAACACCATGATTGGAAAACTAAAATATATTTTATTTTCAAACGAAGTCTTTTTATTTTTTTTATTATATTTTTCCAATTTTCGGAAGTGTTGAGTATTATCCTTAAAGGTGGAGATTTATTGCCGAAAACTCTATTCGACTCTCGGAATCATTATTAAGAACCGATGTGGTTTCTGTGTGGTAGTTAGAATTTTTTCCCTTAAACCAGGTATTCATTGGGAAGATAAAAGATTGAAACGGTCTAGCTCGAATTCATTGTAAAGGCTATGGTATGAATCAATCGCTTCTCCCTACAGATATGGCTAAATACCAGAGAAGACTGGGTCCTATAGCCTTGAGTGTTAATCTGCATAAGAGACGTGGAACTCTGAATTCAAACCCCCGAGGAAGTGAACTTGTGGCACGCTACGCACCAGTTCACCGTATACGGATCTTCCAAAAAGTGTGGTCGATTCTGCACGTGACTTCACCATTATAATCAAATCATATCGGCGGGAAGTCTGGCTGTTTAATTCTAAGCTGCTGGAGGCTTTTACTTCGAAAACGTCGAGAGATTACTATATATATATATATATATATATATATATATATATATATATATATTATTTTATCTGCGCAGTGCTAATATATATTTAGTGTATTGGGGCAGCAGATCATTATTTAAACATATATGGTTAAATATAACAGACAAAGAATGTCTATTATGTCTGATGACGAGCAACAATTCAACCTGTGAATATATATATATATATATATATATATATATATATATATATATATAGGAGCGTTCTTAAATAAAAAAAAGATACTAACTTTCAAATATAGACCTGTTGCAAAATAAAACCATCACAGTTGCCTTCATAAATTTCGTCAGGCGACGAAACGCGTAGACTAAAAACTAAGAATTGTTTTCTTCTTGGCTTTTCATTTATATATATATATATATATATATATATATATATATATATATATATATATATATATATATATACAAGTATAGGATTAGTATATACGAAATAAATTGCAATAACCAACAAATACTGTCCTTAAAAGAGTGTTCAGTACAAAGTAGCGGAAATATAATTATTTATTCGAAAATTATAGCTTATAAAGTGATGGTGTTGATTCAACACCATCACTTTATAAGTTACCAGAAGTGTTGAAACAAAATGACTATTTTTGTAGTGATTTCATAGCATATTAATCGTTATAATTTGTTTTAATAAATATTTATATATATATATATAGATAGATAGATGCATTGATGTGAGTTTGTGACCCGGGGTTTCACGCTCTCTGCGATCATCAGACAAACGCTTGCAGTGAGCGTGAAACCAAGGGTCACAAACTCACATCAATCCAACTAAATATGTTATCTCTTTCATTGATATGGATCTCATCCTCCTCGCCATTGTTGAAACTAGACTAATGCATGGAATAATAATGCAACACAAAATGTACCTAGAACAAAATGTATTGAAACAAGAAAGTGTACACAATATTTACATATAGTCTTTTGTATATTCCTGTTAAGACCGTTCCTGGAGAATGTGTTGACTGAGTCGCAGTCGGGCAGAGTCTCTGGATTGAATCTCTTGATTCCTCTCCTCTCTTCCCGGTGCCAACCATATTTATATGGTCGGTACTCCACTATGCAAATTAGGTGGATCCTACCACAACAATAACGAATCCTTTGCTAGCTCCTCTACAAAGAAATTTGGCTCACTGAGACGTGCTAGACTTTTTTATCCTACCAGAATCTAATACACATTTAAAATTGTACCATTCTTCCTTCCATTAAACATTGTTGCCAGATTGTAGACAGAATCCAAAGAAGAATCTGCAATGTTTACTGTCCTGACCTGGTATATTCTCTTTAATCACTTTCTCACCGCTGTAACGTGGATTATCCTTGCTTTTCTATAAATATCTTCATGGTAATTGAGGCGATTATCTTTTTCTCTTTGATACCTTGACTTGATGGATTTAAGCGTAGTAAAAAAAGAAAATATCGTCTTGGAATGAGAGCACGGAGAGCCGAGATCGAATTCCAGTCGGGTTTGTTGAATTCACTTACGCCCAAATACAATATATATATATATATATATATATATATATATATATCCAAGTATATGATTGGTGTATACGGAATAAATTCCAATAACCAACAATTACTATTCTGAAAAAGAGTTCTCAATACGGAGTAGAGCAGATATAATTTTAATTTAAAATTATAACATAAATATATTTATGTTATAATTTTTAAATTAATATATATATATATATATATATATATATATATATATATATATATATGTTTGTGTGTGTTTGTGTATGTGTATATTATACAACAAAATACAAAAAAATTTGAGATAATTTTTGATTTTGTTGTGTAATTTATATGCTCGGTTATAATGAATACATTAAGCTCTTTTTGTGGATTAGTCTTAATATTTTATATTACTCGAATGCAACTGGATTATATACCAACGGGTTAGTAGCTGAACTATACATATATATATATATATATATATATATATATATATATATATATATATATATATATAAGTAGGTATGCATTTCTATCGCTCAGTCAACACTCCTCACCGTTCTCTTGAACAAGCACAGAGGTTTACCCCTTGTTTCTTGTTTAAGAATGGGTTCCCGGTGCTTTCCCTTTCCTTCTCTCTGGCCTGCGCCCTATTACTGTCATGATTCTCTTGTGATGTGTGCAGTCGGCGACAACGCCTCTTCATTCTTAGGGCGCCGGGTAGACAGTTTTCTGGTTACTATTAGGAGCCCTAACTATTGCATAGCGTCTTGAACGGCCGCTCTGATCAACAGTTGCATAATATCGGGGTGCCTGTAGTGTCCTTTTCCCTGCACGCACCCCCGGTAGGCAATTCTCAGGTCACCTTATGATGCAGGCCGCGCCAGCTCCTTTCTCTTCTTGTCTCATAAGATGACTGCTTGCTACATCTACTTCAGGCATTTTCACTAGCAATATTCCCAACATGACAACAAACGATCAAATAAGTAAACCTAAAGCAGCTCTAAAAAATCACCTAAACTCTTTAACATTTCCTTTTCTAACATTTGTGGTATTCGAACAAAATCCTGCAGTGTGGAATCGTTCTTCGGTGAGAAGTCTCCTGATATACTGGCGCTCTGCGAGAACAACCACAATTCGTTTATCTCCTGCTCTGACGTCTCGGTCCCTAGTTACCTTCCTCTCCTTAGAAAAGTCTCCCAAACCCACATGCACAGCCTATGAGTGTATGTAAAGGATCATCTCCCATTGGCCCGGGAGCTCTTTCTCGAATCTTCGGACCATTCATACGTCACCGTCTATCTCTCCCCAATGCTGTAAGCTACCTCTTCCTGTATCGCTCTCCATCCCCCAAAGACTGTGGTGCACTCGAAAGCATTACCGACAATATAGACAGGGATATCTCTCTTCATCCGTTTACTCATATTTGTGTTCGGCAACTTTAACGTCAACCATGCCAACAGGTTTAAAACGCTATAACTGACCTTGCTTGCATGCGAACCCTTACCTTCTCAATTACTCAATCCTTCTCACAAGTGGTTGGATTTCCCATCCGTTTTCCCAACTATAACGGTAAGCTTCCCTTCTCGATCTCTGTTTCATCTCCATCCTCGTGTCAACTCTGCCCTCTTGGTAACTCTGATCATGTTGTAGTGTCTGTCAAAATCTCCATCTACTCCACCTTCAGCAAAGAACCTCCTATCGGCAGAATATCTTTCTATTATCAACGAGGTGACTGGGACTCGTTCCGTGAATTTCTTCGTTATGTTCCCTGGAATGTGGTCTTTAATCTTCTCATTCAAGAATGCGCTTCTGAGGTCTCCTCCTGAGTAAAAGCTGGAATCGTGGCCTTCATCACAGCAAGAAAATATGAGGTTAAATCACGCTCATACCCTCGGTTCTCTGCTGCTTGCTCAGCTGCCATTGCCCATAGGAATCACTACTTCCGCCTGTACCGTAGTGACATGTCAGATTGCAACAGACGTCTCAGCCCATAATGTGGGCAAGCCTGTCCTCAGTGAAGGAAAAATCCCTATTTGCTGATAGAATGAAACAATGTATTGCATCTCGCAAATCTCGGTTCCAGAGATTATTGGCGTCCCTGCAAGAGCGTACTAAACAACATCAAACCCGCAATGCCTCCTTTGTTCAACCAATTTGAGGCCGAGTGCTTTGCTCGTAAAGTCTCATTCAATTCAATGATCGACTCATCCGGTCTACCCAAACATGATTTCCCCCTAGAACCGCAGATCTGTTGAGCGATATGCACATAACGCCATCGCTGGTATTGGGCATCATCTCTAAATTAAACTCCCATAAGGCTAGCGGTGGGGACCGGACAACAGCCATTGGCCCGAAGAAATGTGCTCCTGAACTGGCTCCTGTCTTTTCCAACCTATACAACTACTGCCTCAACGACTCCTGCTTTCCATCCTGTTGGAAGTCTTCATCTGTTGTACCTGTCTTCAAGGACTCTGACGATTCCTCTGAACCATCTTACTACCGTCCTGTCAATCTCCTAACACTCTTCGGCAAATTCTTTGATGTTGATTACATCGAAATGGTTAAGCACCTTACATCCCAATGAACTGCTATCTGACACGCAATGTGCCCTCCGCTTTGCCCGGTCTACGGCTCACAGCCATAACTGAATTTGTTTACCAAGCACTTCACAATAACAGACAAGCTCGTGCCTAGATATTTTGTTGGTAGGGAGCGGAGACGGTTAGCCTTTGGCACCCTGTGGCGCGCCAGGAAATTTTTCTCCCCGTAATCGATCCTTCAGATCTACAAATCAACAATTCGCCCTTGCATGGAGTATTGCTGCCATATTAGGTCTGGAGCCCCACTTCTGTTTGCTTCTGGGTTCTTGATAAGACCCAGAGGCGGATATGCAATATAATTGGCCCTGTTCTGGCATCTCGTCTACAGTCGATCTCTCACAGGCGCGCCGTCGCCTTTCTCTGTTTTTTTTTTTTTTTTTACAAATACTTTCATGGTAATTGCTTCGAGGAGCTGCATTCGCTGGTTCCCAGACATCATGAATTCAAGCGCCCTACGAGGCTGGCATCCCGCTCTCACTCTTTCACTGTCGAAACTATTAAATGTAGCCGTCTCTTCTACTCCAATAGCTTCATGTCTCGCATATCTGGCCTGTGGAACTCTCTTCCCTATTCCAGTTTCCCTGAGAGCTATAATCTCCTGCTATTCAAATGCAATGTCAATCGACATCACCAGTTGCCTTGATCTATCCATGTATGTGTTATGTATTTTGGCTTGGGAAACATTTAATTCTTTCAGGAAAGGAGATATTGGGAAGAAACCGGGACGTAGATTTATATTTTGATACGATTCGATAGCGGCACTCTCGAGAATTTTCCTTCTAAGTATATTTCTTTTTTGAAGTATAGCATACGCTAGGTAAAATTTGTGGTCGTATTTATTTCTGTGTTTGACCAATGCTTTTGATAGAATATATATATAAGCACCAAAAGTTTTGAAAACGCAATAACATTTTCGTACTTGTATATAAATATTTGTCACAAAATAAAATCCTTACATTTGAGTTTTTATCTAGCCGAATTCATTTAGAGTTATATATATATATATATATATATATATATATATATATATATATATATATATATAAAAATAATTTATATATATATAATGTATTTTATATATATATATATATAAAAAAATACATATATATAGTGTATTTTCATTATATATATAATATAAAATACATATATATAGAGAGTATTTTCATTATATATATATATAATATAAAATACATATATATATATATAAATTTTTATATTATATATATATATATATATATATATATATATATATATATATAGTGTATTTTATATGATAGATAGATAGATAGATAGAAAGAGAGAGAGAGAAAGGGAGAGTGAAATATAAAGAGATGAATTAGAGAGAGTAAGATAAAGAAAGTTGTGAGACATAATTTGCCTTAAATTTTAACTCAGGTATCCAACCAATCACTACCTTAAATAACGCAAAACAAACTGCTGACAACAGAGAATACTGTCTGCTACATCCATATTTTAATGACATTTATGAAAATATGGCTTCTCAAAAGGACAAACAGCAAAGTGTTCTAAAGTTGCTTGCTGTTAGAGCTACCTTAAAAGCATCCCCACTGAAATTGGAGTGTCCTAACCCGCTGTCTACAATATCAAGAAGCACAGTCGTACAGGCAAAGCCATTCAAATGAAGCCGGACAGAAGTGAGGTTAGAGGAATCGTGACATTATTAGTGCCCTCAAAACAAAAATTCCAAAGAGGCCAGCAGAGCTAGCCGCTGAGTTAAAGTATATATGAAGGCCTGAGAGAAATCCAATCGCGTTGGTGTAGAATTTAAATTGTATACACCAAGAAACTAAATCGTTTCTTCACGGAGTTTAAGAATGCCGGTGGCTAAAAAGTTGCAAGATAGTTCTTATGTAACACCAGATTAATGGATGGGCAAGTAAAATATTTTGTAACGAAGAGTTTTTCACTGGAGTGGGCGCTTTTTTGAAATTCCAAAATGAACGGTGCATGGAAGCGTCACCAGTTGAGGGCAATGTTATCTCGAAGAATATACATGAAGATTCACAAATTCACTTTTAGGTGACTGGGCCTCTGAAAAAAAGCTGTCATCATTTCTTCTCTATATCTGGTGGAAACACTGTTGAAAATTTCTACAAGTTCCTGCTCGACTGCTTTTTACCATAACTCAAGTCAACTACTATGTGATGCAATATGTTCCTGGCAATTATTTCTTTCTCCGTCTGTTCTTACCTATTTTGAATTTTACTTATCATTGGTCTATTATATTTCATTAGTCTTCAATAGGGATTGTCTTGCCGCGCTAAAAAATGGGTATCCTCGAATACAAGTGGCCAGCTATTATATATATATATATATATATATATATATATGTGTGTGTGTGTGTGTGTGTGTGTGTGTGTGTGTGCGTGCGTGCGTGCGTGTGTGTGTAAAAGTATATAGAAAATAGGAAATATCTCGTTAGGTAAATAATCCAAAGTTCTTTAGTATTTTTCTTAATATTTAAAAAAAAAACTGTGCTCGATACAAAAGTAGAGACTAAATATAATTATTTATTTAAAAATATGATTCTAACGCTACATAAGAGTTCTCATGTTTCCAAACAAGAGCCGAAAATTTCAGTATAATTATTTGAATTAAATTGAATTAAATTACCAAGGTCTGTTCCATCTTCAAGCGAAATTTTCTTTTGGAATAACTAATTCCTAAAATTTACGCGTTTTATAAGCATATTCATTATTAAAATTAAAATTACTATGGTAACGGCTAGAGCAAATGTTTAAAGAAAAGGGGCGTAAGTGTTAATAATTTGTATCAATATCTCAGTTACATTCAAAGAGGTCAAGTCAGGGTAAGGTTCGGGGGGTGTCTAAATTTAAAGCGGAAGATGACATCGTCTAGTCTGGTTAAGTGTCTATGGAGATTTATTTATTATTTTTATTTTATTTTTTATTTTTTTCCTGAATGGGTTTTGTGTATATAACAAAAAAAAAAACAAACTATATATATACTGGGTGTAACAACAGAATTGTCTAAGTCGTTTAACAACAGAATTGTCCATCCCACAAAATATTTAACATCTAAAATACAACTAAACGAATTGAGTGTCTTTTTTACAAGTTTTCAGATAAGACGTCGAGCCATCTTGAGATTGTTTGTCATCCGAATCAGTGAAAAACCCTTTGAGTTATTCAGTTAAAAAAAAGGAACAGAGCAATGATGAGAGGGAAAAGATTATGCAGGTCTTCATTATTACTATGGTTTCAAAGTTCATTTAAGGACCATCAAGGAAACAATGAATACGTTTCAAAAAGAGGGAACAGTAGACGATAAAACTGGATCGGGAGGTCACAACAGGAAGAGGGATCACCATTTCAACTTAGAACTATAGAGATCAATTAGAAAAGATCCAACTCAATTCATGAGATGTTCGCCACCAGAGAGAAGAGTTTCTTCGAGGACAGTCCAAAGAGAGTGTGAAAAGACATGAAAATGAAATCGTACGCGAAAACCTGTTGAATAAGTTGGAATATAATACTGGAATATATATATATATATATATATATATATATATATATATATATATATATATATATGATGGGCTCTCCATCGGTTTCGACGTATGAGGATCTGCCAGCTTATTGATTCAGTTATGAAAGTTTATGCGATAATCTTAAGTGGCATTTAAGACCCGCTAGTGATTTACAAAGGAGGCCACATATGGAGCAGGTGTGAGGATTGTGAGATGAGATCACTGTTAGATTGGCTAACCTTTTAGATCTTGCTCTCGCTACTTGAAGATGATTCAGACAAGCAGATTGAAAATTGGTGAGTCCACTAAAACACGTTGATCTCCGTTCTACCCGCTCCAAAGCTAAGCGCTCAAGGGTGTTATGTGGTATATTGACTGCTGACAAGTTGCTTTTCAGCTTGTCTTTGTATCTTAGCCATGGGCGTCCTACATTCCTGTAACACGGATCTAACTGGGTGTACATTAGGATCTTCGGTATCCTGTCATCAGACATTCTCAAGAATGTTTAGTGTTATCTACTGACTACAAATTGTTTATGTCGGACTTGTCCACAACTAATCTATCGGTCTTTTTTTTTTATCTTGATCCCTCACCGTAATATTCTGTGCTGCAGTTTTCGAAGGCGTCTATAGGTTGGTCGATTCAAAACACATTCTGTGCTCAGAGGCTTTGATAGATTTTTGATATGCCGCTTCTTGATATTGAACGTCCTTTAGCGATTGGTTGCTGGTTCATATCCTAGGCCATGTTCACAATATGTATCCAGATTTCTTTGAAAATTTACCCCGTGATTTCAGTTAATAAAAGAATGCAGGAATTCGATATCAGATTTTACCTTATATTTACCACACAAAAAATCGGTTCGAGAAAATATTTGTATTTCAATGGTGGAACGCAAAAGAGAAAACTAAGATCGTCAGGCGTAATTTTGCACGAAGAGTTTGGGGTTTCTCCTCACATATTCTATAGTCATTCCGGACCCTTGAAAATAAATATGATAATTAGGTTTGAAAATGATTCCAAGATGGGGTAATGTTCATCGACAGACAACACACTAAAAAAAACATCCATTTATAAGATGGCAAACATTAGAAATATACAATAGTCTAAAATGATATGAATAATGTACAATACTGTATATATATATATATATATATATATATATATATATATATATAGATAGATAGATAGATAGATAGATAGAAAAAATTTTAAGGTATGCTATATTTCTGACCTAACGGGCTCAATATTAGATAGAGCGTATGTAAATATAAAAGTGGACATTGATGTCAGTGTCCAGGGTGACATTGTGTTCCATGTTAAACGCAATTGTTAGGCCAGCACGATAAATGGCGATGCTTTTAGCATGAAACAAAATGTCACCTCTGGGGTTGACTTTAATGTTCACTTTTACACACACGCACATACACAAAAACAAAACACACATATATATATATATATATATATATATATATATATATATATATATATATATATATAGCAGCACAGCCCGGCGTTGCCCGGGGATGTAACAATAAAGAGATAGATCAAGTATCGACCATCATAAAAGACTGAAAAATAAAATTGACAAAAGATTATTGTTTAGGTTGACGGACACGCATGTCTTAATTAGTTTTTTTTGTTTTTGGGTTTTTACGAATTGATCAAACCCAAACTCAAACAAAAACATTGTTTTCAATCGATTGAATAGAATTTTATTATAAACAATTGGAATTTTTAAAGCATTCTGAATGTAAAAATAAAGAAAAAAGTGTGCAAGACAATAAGAAACACTACCTGCGAAAAAAAAAAGTGAAGTTTTGTTGAAATCGGTTGAAAAATGTAGGAAATCCGATCCCATATATAAACGAACACACACACAAACAACCTGGGTTTTATAAGTATAACTCGGTATGAGTTGTCCCCCTTTCATTCTGGTGACAGAATCGTGTTTTATCGTGTTTTCAAATTGATTTTGTGCAAAAACAATTGTGTTTTTCCACTTTTTGGCGCTGTCAGAACCACCGCAAGGTAATTTTACGTAGTCCTGTGAAGTTTTGTTGAAATCGGTTGAAAAATGTAGGAAATCCGATCCAATATATAAACGTACAGACACACACACACACACACACACACACACACACGTGCGCGCGCACACACACACACGCACATTCTGCGTTTTATAATAAGTAAGATCTTTTCGTCCTCTGAGGCATTTTTATCTAGAAAAATATTGATCCTAACATTTGCTGATAATGAATGTCTCACTGTATTGAACGACGGGCCAGTGTGATCATTGATTGGAAACATGGATCATATCTTGGCAGGACTAATGCGTATAGTGATTTTTCAAGCGCAGCTCAGATGTGGCACAACTCTTCAAGTTCACCATTTACAGATAAATACTCTATCTGAAATGTTTACATATACGTATGTCTGTTAAAATGAGATGTCAGTGTAACTGTTTGCGCAATTTTGACCTATATATATATATATATATATATATATATATATATATATATATACACAACAAAATCCAAAATTACCTCAAATGTGAGATAATTTTGACTTTTGTTGCGTAATTTATATGGTCTGGTATAATAAATGCATTAAGCTCTCTCTGTGGATTCTATGGATTAGTCTTAATATTTTACATTGCTGGAATCCACTTGGACTATATACCTAAACTATATATACCTTGGGTTATACTACCCAGACTATATATATATATATATATATATATATATATATATATATATATATATATATATATATATATATATATATATATATATATGAAATGAATAGACACCAAGATAAATTTTATTTCTGATTTTTTTTTAATAAACAAGATAAATTAACTTAGATTATTTGATTAAAATTGCAGATAACAATACTGGAACATACCACGAACGAAAGGAGCATCAGACCTATCCGAATTTCGGCGAGGACGTATCGTGGGCCAACATGAAGGTGGTCTTAGTCAAAGAAAAATATCTGTAAATATTTCAATACCCCCTTTCTACTGCTAATAGAGTGATCGTACAATTCACCAGAGAGGGCCAGAAGTGCACAAAACCTCATCCAGGCCGCCCTGGGCCCTCTGAAAGAACCACGCGTCTTGTCGAAAGAAATGTTGAACAGGATCCACGTTGCAAGGCCTCTTACATAGCAACACAAGTTGATGTCAGTCCCAGAAAAGCTGTCAGGTATCTTCACAAGCTGGGCTACTATGGCAGAGCTGCGAGAAGGAAACCACTTTTCCGTCCAGCCAATATCAAACGCAGAAAGGATTGGGCTCATGAGATGGTGGAGAGACCTGTGACCATTTGGACCTCTGTCATTTTCTCTGATGAGTCAAGATTCGCATTATTTTCCGACAGTGGAAAATGATGGGCATGGAGACTCAGTAGACAAGAGTTTGATTTTAAAAGACTAAAGCCAACGGTGAAACATGGGGGTCTTTCAGTAATAGTATGTGGTGTAATTTGGAGTAATGGTCGCTCAGAGCTTGTGGAGTGTGAAGGAAAACATTAATTCAACCAAATATATTTCTATATTAAAGAAAGGGCTCCTTCCAATATTCTCAAGTAGTAGAATGAGCATAGTTGAGTCCCTATTTATAGAAGATGGAGCTCCATGTCACACTGCTCAAGCAACGCAACATCGGTTGAGACAAAATGGGATCAATAAATTTCCATGGCCAAGTCAGTCCCCGGATATAAACCCTATTGAACACCTTTGGGCATATTAGATCGAAAACTCCGCAAAAAGAACAGGAAGCTATCTTCTAAACCCGCCCTTTTAGGATTATTGTGTCAAACATGGCAAGAACTCCCTCAAGATGATATTCGTGAACTCATCGCTAGGATGCCTAGAAGGGACCTTGGATTAAAAAAAACAAAAGGGATGTCAACCAAGTATTAGTTATTAAATTTATGACCATTTATAATTATTTCATTTGTATAAATTATTTGTTTAATAAAATAAATGGTTTCTGTAAGCGTCTATTCAATTCTGTCATGTCGCTGTATATGTGTGTGTGTGTGTGTGTGTGTGTGTGTAGGTAGGTAGGCATTCCTATCGCCCGGTCAACACTGCTTCACCTTCTCTTGAACACTTGAACAAGTGAAGAGGTTCAACACTTGTTTAGGAAGGGGTTAGAGCTACATATATATATATATATATATATATATATATATATATATATATATATATATAATTTTGGTTCTCACAGTCGCATCGAGACAAGAATACCTCTTTGTAAGGAGTAAGTTGCTTTGTCCGTATTTAAAAATTATACTAAATAATTATTGTTCTACTCTTGGTATTGATCCCTCTGTGAATGCTGTGAACGTTAGAATTTATATTATTTTCGTTTTCATTACATTCGGATATATATCTATATCTATATATATATATATATATATATATATATATATATAGATAGATAGATAGATAGATAGAAGATAGTAATCAGTTGGTATATAATCTAAGTGAATCTTATTAAAGCAATATAATATATTAAATAATAAATATTAAAACTTATTCACACATAAAGCTCAATGTTTTTTTTTAATAAACGGAGCAAATATTTTATAGAATCGGAATTATGATACTATTATGTAAATGAACATCTTCACCTTGTAAAATCAAATTTACAGGATTTTTCAAGCAGTCAATGAATGATAAATTATTGGGAAAAATGACCAGACAGGCGAAAGAAAGGAAGAAATAAAAAGGGAAAAGAAGAAAATTAGAATTAAATTTATATAAGAATTAGATTAGACATTTTGAATTCTTTTGTGATAAATGATCAATCTAAGTTATATATTTGTTAGGATAGATAATTTGGCAACAGGAACCAAACATTTATCAACAATAATTTCACAAACTATCTTTTGATGCAGAAATAATATTTGCATTAAAGAAATTTAGAAAAAAATATGAGCAACCAAAATGGTAAAAGTAAAAATAAAGACTCCATTAAATAAAGAGGACGAGAAGGATATAAAAATAAAATCGTCTGGTATTTAAAAGTTATTGATTCTAACAAATGCCTTAGATCTATCAATTATTACAACAAAATTAAAAGTCTAATCTAATTATTAGAAATAATTCAGCACCACAGAAATTCATAATCGGTAAAAATATAATGTAGTTTATGGATTCTTATGTTTTTGGGGATATTGTATTTCTAATATTAGCAATCAACAAACTACATTAAATTCTTAAATTAGCCACATATGTACTACACTCTCTCGTAGACTGATCTGTAATTTGTTAAAACTGAGTACAATTATTGCACATATTCGCAACATAGCAGAAATAACCAAAATAGCATTAACTTACGACACATTTTAATAGAAAACACCGAAATATTATATAGGACTCAATATGAAAACAGACTCAAAATTCTGAAAGATATTGTAATAAAAAAAGAAAGAAACAACATTAAATATCTTATTTTGGTGCGTGTATATGAGAAAACACGTATAAATCCAGTTTGACCGTTTCAGATTACGCCACCTTTAATTGACTTAAATTTAATTCCAGAAAGATAAAAATGTCGGAATTTGCCAAATACATTTTGATAAACGGATTAACACCGCGCAGTTCTTGATAATCCCTGTAGTGACGGTTGAATGTACTCAAGTGCAAAAACATGAACTTATTAATATGAAAGTTTACCATTTTCAATTCTGACATAAAACAGGTTAGTCGGAAATTGGAAAAGCTAAGCGAAAAGCTAGACGGGAGGACCGTATCATTATTATTCAATAAACTTGTTTGAAATAAAATTATATATACTGTGTCCGTGGGTTATTTGAGGATACTTAAGTGTCAGTATTTGTTAATCGATTACACCCCAAGTAAGGCAGTAAATCTACTAAAACATAAGAGGGTTACTGGGTGTTAAACGTATAGAAAACAAAAATATTACTAAAGAGCAATAAAAATAGAAGAGTAATCAAGAGGACAGTAGAAAGCGATTGATATTACATTTAAATTTGGGAAGAATAAACTTGGCTCAAGAGCATAGGGCCAGAAAAGAGTTCTACAAGCGAGAAGTGCGACAAAAGAAACAATTAACATAGAACATACGGTTACATCTAGCCTGCTCAATTCTAAATCTAATATTGCGTTTAAATTCAAATAGTCTAGCTGCCATGGTGAAGAGCCCATCTGAACATTGTCATGAAAATATTTATAGAAAAGGCACAGGGAGGTAACTTTACGGCTGTGGGAAAGTGACTCGAGCTGAGACACCAGATCAGGACAAGTAATATTCTTTCTTTTTGTATTTTATCAGAGATCTCTAGATATATAGCCATATATGGCAGCAAGACTCTAAGTATGGACGGATGATAGACGTAGAAATATTGCTCGCTTTAAACTAATAAAAAATATTTAATGTCTTTCAGGTCCCTAAGGGCAGATAAAATGCTAACACGAGAAATGATGAGACATGCAGGCAATGGAGGAATATATGGAGAATACGTTGAAAACGCCATCTTTCTAAATGTAGCAAGATCTTTTTTACATACAAAGATCCGATGAAACCGAAGATTCTGGTGGGAATGTTTGAACAGTATAAAAGTGGTAAAAGGCATTACAAATATTTGAACACTATAAGCAATTCAACCAATTCGACATTATCGAAGATGATCCTGCGACATTCAATGAGTGCCATCATTGGTTGAGTAGCTGGTGCATTATGGGAATTGTGATAGACAAAGACATTCGATACGAGCATTATGCACTGAAGAGAAGACAGTTCACATCTGAAAAATACAGATAAAACCTGTTTCCATGAAGCAGATATCTTAGCTGAATACAGATTCATATTAACATATAGTAAAAAGCTTATAGAGAACAAGTACTGAATTGAATTATATTTGCTTTTGGATAAATTAGAGTTGTTTTATTAAATTATCAAATATGGCTTCAGGTACACACGGTACATATATATATATATATATATATATATATATATATATATATATATATATATATATATATATATATATATATAGGCATAATGAAAACGACTGCAGTTGTGTAGCTATTTTTTCCGGTGTAATATCATTTGATATATATATATATATATATATATATATATATATATATATATATATATATATATCCAGTATAGGATTAGCATATATGGAATAAATTTCAATAAACAAAAAATGCTATTCTTAAAAAGTACTCAATACAGAGTAGACCAAATATAATTTATTCGAAAATTATAATATAAACATGTTATAAAATCACTACAAAAACAGCAACTTTTTAAAAAATTCTGATGTCTTATCAAGTGATGGTGTTGAAAATCAAGTTTCTACTTGCAACTTCATCACTTGATATGACACCAGAGGTTTTGAAACAAAATGGCTATTTTTTTTGACTTTGTAACATATTTATGTTATAATTAACGAATAACTTTACCCGTTCATTACGTTTGATAGAAAGTCACTTTCTCACTTTCTCTTCTCACTGCAAGAACAACATTGTATATCGCCGACCTTTTGAAAAAGCGTTGGAAAGCATTGTAAACCTATATAAAAAATATATATATATATATATATATATATATATATATATATATATATATATATATATATATATATGTACGGTTCTTATTGGAAAGCGCTCAATATCAGTTATAGAGGTAACACATATTGTGAAGACTATAGTGTGGTATATATATATATATATATATATATATATATATATATATATAATATATATATATATATATATATATATAATATATATATATATATATATATATATATATATATATATATATATATATATATATATATATATATATATATATATATGATTTCCATGAGGATAAAAACCAATATATATATATATATATATATATATATATATATATATATATATATATATATATATATATATATGAGTTTCCATGAGGATAAAAAAACAAGTAGAGTTCAATGTACAGTACAGAGAAAGAATATAATATAAAAGGTATATAGATCTTATAGATGTTTTGGGATTTATCATCCTTATATGTGTGTATGTGTATATATGTGTATATGTACATACATCTATGTATGTATATCTGCATATGTATATATATGTAGGTGTGTATGTGTGAATGTGCATATGTGTTTATGTGTGTATGTGGTCATAAATAGTAGGGTTTTTTACGGGATTAAATATTTTTATGTTTATGTTAAATTTCCAATCTCTAGGGGAAAATTATTTATTTTTCTTTTCAAATTGTTCTTGATTACACATCATTTCTTTTTATAGAGGCCCTGGTTGAGTTTGACCTATTCTTTTTCCTTGGGTCTTTTCTTCCCATCTCTCATCTTCTCTTTTCATCTATACACATATATATTTGAATAAGGGTTTTGATAAATGATTCGGTAAGGGTTAATGTAAGAGTTAGGGATATGTTTAGCGTACATTAGGATTAGATTTATGTAAGGGTTAGATATAGGGCTACTTTTATCCGTATGCATCCCAGTGTTATAAGAGATTGTTATTTGTCTATTTGAACATCAGTAGATTAATACTTTTAGTGATTAGTTTAGAGTTTGGGTTAGAGTTAGGTTTAGTGTGAAGGTTAGTGTTATAAATAGAATGTTATTCTTACGCTTTGCATAGTTATATACATGATAATTATTCTCATTTATCTACTTTAGCGTCATTAATATCTATGTGTTGGGTAAGTGCATTGGTAAGTAATTATTCTAGTGTTTCGGCTAAATTTAGGTTTTGCGTTAATGTTTGTGTTAAGGACAATTTTGGTTTAATGTGAGGGTTAAGCATAAGTTCAAATTAATACAGGTTTTCGTTTTATTGGCGAATGGAAAATATGATGCTGTTGTATAATAATTTTCTATAGATAGCTATAGAAAATTCTATAGTATATCTGTATATAGTATATCTATAGTATAATTATATATAGTATATCTATAGTAACAACTGGAAAAAACAAAATACACACTAGTTACTGTTATTTTATCTTTTTTTAATTGAATACAAAAATATATATCTTTAATTTGTTTTTAAAGGAATACAGGCCGAATTTCCTGTAGCATATAAAGATACATACATGGATACAGACACACAAACATATATATATATATATATATATTTATTCGGACTGTTGTCCTCATCTTTGTCGTCATATTTATTACAACGTTTCGGCCGTTGTACGCTCCGGCCTTCTTCAGGTGGTTGGAATGTCGAACGGAACCCTTTATTTCGTTCACTGGGGTAGACTGTTCTAGTTCCACGTGCCATGTCTAATGGATGTCAGTTATCAGTTATCTCCTGTTAATTTTCCCTCTGAAAGTTCTCCAATGCCTTAACCGGGTATTGAACTGCAGATCAGTTTCCAGGAAACCGACAGCCCGACACCGGCACATGAGATTTGATTAAAGTGGTGAAGGCCACGTGCAGGACCATCCACACTTTTTGAAGGGACGAATACAGAGACCTGGTGCACCGAATGCCACAAGGTTCCCAAACGACCCTCCGCAGGTTTTGAATTCAGAGTTGTCTTTCTCCTAGACCAGTTGCCATCCAAGGCTATAGAACCCAGTCTGTTCTGCTATTTTACCCATAGCTGGAGGGAGAAGAAAAGGATTCATACCTTTCCCGAGGGTATAAGCACGTAAGTCAATGTAATGGATTCGACTGGAATTCGAACTCGGATCTGATATTCCTCAATCCAAGCCGCTATCCATTACTCCACCGTGCCTCCTATGTATATATATATATAATTCTCTATTTTTGCAACAATCCAGCATTTAATTGTTTCATTAAAAACAACTGACATGGTTCTGTGGTTAATTTTTTTTTAATTTTTCACGCGTATATATATATTTTTTCTTTTTTTTCTGGCCGTATGTCAATTTATCCAAATTTTTTATCTTTCCTAGCGCTTTGGGCTATACTTTCGTCCATTAACAAAGGTTTTGTTTTTATTTTTAACTAAATGTATTGGATGCGTTAATATGACAATTATAACTAGTCACATACATAAAACAATCCATACATTAGGCTAAAATTTAAAAGGAAATCGTCTGGAATTTTAAGCTTCATAAGAGTTGTTATTTTTAACATGTGTTTCTTAATTTCTAAAAGGTTTGCATGGCAAATCTCCCTTACTTAAAACATGTAAACAGCATGGCCCGTTAGAGAGCTGCAATCTAGGTGTCGGAGGGGTTCCTTTATAGATTTTATAAACCTAATTAGCCAAGTAACAAACTGGACGTTAATTTAACATTTATGCAAGGTTTCATCAATATTGATCCACGGGTTTTAGGCGGCAACTTGATTCAGACAAACAGAAATTATCATTTATATATATATATATATATATATATATATATATATATATATATATATATATAAGCGCACATGTTTGTGAAATCTGTGGTGTTTGTGAATCCTATTTTAGACTCTTGGTGGAGCTGACAAATTTTGTGCATCGCCGTAAAGACGAAAGAAAATTAGGCGTACATGTTTGAGAAGCTGTTATTTATGGTGATCCAATGCAATTATCAAGCGTATATGTCGTTAACAAATTGTGCGTATGGTTTTCATGGCGGTATTGAGATGACGACAGGGTAATTCGAGAAGACATCAATTTATTCGTTTCGGAAAACAACATGCCTGCGGTCTACTCGTATGACTTGTTCATTAGTAATTATTGTTCTCTTACTTGCTATGATTCATTAATGTTTATTTTAATATCTTACTTATATAGCAATGAATAAAGTTGTCAGAAAATGTATGACACTCTACTCAGACAACATCCAGGACGTGATGCTTTTTCTGATTAATACACCATTTATTTTTAGCTCATTATGCTTACTATCTAACTTTTAGTATCTATCTATCTATCTATCTATCTATCTATCTATCTATCTATCTATCTATCTATCTCATTCTCTTCTTTATCTATCTATCTATCTATCTATCTATCTATCTCATTCTCTTCTTTATCTATCTATCTATCTATCTATCTATCTATCTATGTCTGTTTATATCTATCTTAGTCTGTTTATAACAATCTTAGTATGTTCTATCTGTCTATTTATCAATCTTTGTCTTTTTTATATCTATCTATCTATCTATCTATCTATCTTTTAGTATTTTTCTATGTATGTATGTATGTATGTATCTATCTATCTATCTATCTATCTATCTATCTACTCATTAACCTTTTAATTTCTATCTCTAATCGTTTTTATCCATCTACTCATTAACCTCTTAATCTATTTATCTATCTTTTAGTATTTCATATCTATCTATGTATCTATCCTCTCATCGACCTCTTTATCTATCTTTTAGCATTGTATATCTATCTATCTATCTATCTATCTATCTATCTATCTATCTATCTATCTATCTATCTATCTATCTATCTATCTATCTCATCAACGTATCTATCTATCTATTCATTAAATACTTAATACATCTATCTCTCTATTTATCTGTTTTATTTTGGGTCAGTATCTATCTATCTATCTATCTATCTATCTATCTATCTATCTATCTATCTATCTACTCATTAAATTCTTAATTAATCTATCTACCTCTACTCATTAACCTCCTAATCTATCTATCTTATTTTCATCAGTTTCTGTCTATCTATTCTTTAAATTCTTAATATATCTACCCATTAAATTCTTAATCTCTCTCTCTCTCTCTCTCTCTATCTATCTGTCTATCTATCTATCTATCTATCTATCTATCTATCCCATTCTCTTCTTTATCCATCTATCTTTATCTCTTCATTATCTCTCTCGCTTTCTCTCTCTGTTCCTATCTACTATGACTTCTCTTTCTGCTTCGACCTCACAGGTATTGGGTCATCAGTAATTATCGATATTATGTTTTGCAAAGGATGAACAAAACGAACTTCTCATTTAGTGCTGTACGTATAATGCCCCCAATAACTTAAATCATATTGTAATCACTCTCCTGTCATCCAACCACGTCACGTGTTCGATCACATGTGAATGCTGTTGTCGCTTCAACTTCTGCCATTGCGTTTTTGCTGACGTCACGTGAGCCTAAAATACAGTTAGTCAATGTGTTTCGAAGAATTCAAAAGTTTCAAAAGTTTATATATAAAAAGTTTAAACCAGGATTCGGAATCTGTTCAATGTTTCCATTCTTCTTTGTTTCGTTATTCTTGATACCTCATTATTACTCGCCTCTGTCAAGGTTGTCTATATAGGTAACAGCCTTTCGTTGCTGCTCTCTTGCTATGTATTAATTTCTTGCTGAATGCCTGGTATGCAGAGTTATCATTATTTCCACTATTTACATGCGGGCTATTGTCCTCATTTTCTTGTTGTTATCAAACATGTCGGCCGTTTTGTCTTCCGGACTTCATCAGGTGTATGTCGAAACGTGTAACCTACAGGGAATTCTGAACCGGACCCTTTATTTAATCTACGTGGGTAGACTGTTCTGGTTTTCAGTGACCATCCCTACGGAGATCTCGTCTAGTGTTTTCTTTTTAGTTCTGTTCGGTTATAGCAAGCCCTGTTTCCACTGAGCTCGTGTACACACTGCCCAGCCCATGGATTGAACTCACAGTTACTATGTTACCAATTTCCCGAACAAATGCTTTAATCCACAGGCCTATTGCCCCGTTTTCACGATTGACTATAGAAGTAACAACTCTTTGATGCTACTGGCTTATGTAAAAAAAAATGACGTCGTTTGTTCAATCACTGAATTACTCAGTTCGCAGTCAAACATCGTGACAAATAAGTGAGGTAATATTTTTTTTTATCAAGCAACGGTATGAAAATCGGGGAAAAGCATGCATTAATATTACAATAAAGATTAACACGTGGCCGAAGAGTCATGACCTTAGAGTTTCGACCATGAGATACAGGTTCGAATTTCACTATAGTCGGTTTGTCAAGAAGACAACTTCGTGATAATATCAGTCTGCAAAGACGAGCCCAATGTTGGTAAGAATCGGAATTGGTAAGTACCGGAATAGCATAAGAGATGTTAGCCCAAGCCTTGTGAGTGATACTGAATAGAGGGTGGCTGTTAGTACGATATTAGAAGTCATCGTTCCTGAGGATGCGAGCCTCCTGGTCTTATTTAAACTTTTAGAATGCATAAGTTATCAGCAAAAGGATTAGTCCAAAACGTAAACTACAAATCGGTAAAACGCAAAAATTAAACTACCTCTACCTACACATAAAATCATAAAAATATACCAGCTAATCACCAAGCAATGTTTCTTTACTTTTGATAACCAACATTACAGACATAAATTTGATTTACCAATGAGATCTCTTCTCAACGGTGTTCTTGCTTGTCTGTTTTTAGAATTTCTAGAAAGTGACCCATTCAAAAATATTCTCCTTACAAACTCTTCATATTTCAGATACACAGACGACTCATTATTAATATATCCTCAATACACCAATTTAACGGATCTTCTTACCCAACTTATCAACGTTGAACCTAGAATTGACTTCACTTTTGAAACTGAAACCAACTACACTCTTCCGTTCCTAGACATCGTATTACATAGAAATAATAACGAACAAAATTTTGACGTTTACAGAAAGGCCACAAACAAAAATGATCTGATCAGTTTCTACTCAAACCACTCTTCTAAAATTAATCTGGAATTTTTATAGGTTTCTATCTGAGATCCTTAAGAATTCGCAGTCCCTAATATTTACTTAAAGAAGAAACATACATAGAAAATACATTCAAAAACCTACAATACCCATAGCATTTCATCCACAACGCAAGAAGAAAGGCATACAAAATATACAAACGAAACAAAAATAATAACATAATTTGCAATAATAAATTACAAGAAAATAAATGCATAATACTACTGACCAATTCTGTCACATTCACTATCCAGAACAACCTATCCCATCTAAATAAGCTTAAAATAGTCACAAACACTTCCAAAACCATTATGGATATACTCAGATCCTCAAACACTAATAGCAATAATATTTCTTAAGCGGGCATTTATAAAATAAATTGCCAAAACTGTTCCTCCCAATACATTGGAGAAACAAGTAGAAATCTAAAAAAAATACATTAATGAGCAAAAAAGAGAGCTCACAAAAAACAACTTAGTTAATGCACTAGTCATATATAGAAAAAAGTTCAGCCAAAATTTTGATTTTAAAAATGCTATACTCATAAAAAAATGAAATTAACTCACTCAGACAGAAGATCCTCAAGAGTGCCGCCATTGAATATTATCCAAATATTAATCTACGCCCAGGCATTTTTCTTATTTCACCTTTCTTAACAGGATTACTACTCTCCCAAGCAAACGTACACAACAGTATCAACAAATCAAAAGAAAATGATTGAATCCGTCAACACAACAATAAAAACAATATCTCTACACGTGACAGTACTTGACGTAATTTTCAGTTAACAGTATGAAAATAGCGTTCTTGAAATTCTTCCAGTTTCTAAGGACATTTTGTTTTGATATTATTAGTTACTTTGTTTAATAAATTCATTCCGTTTTTGCCTTGAAAAAGTCCACATTGGACGAAACGCGTCGGCTACCATTACAGTTTTCCTATTCTCTTTTTACATTTATAAATCGGGGATACTAAAAATTTAAATAATTGGGAAGTTTTCTAAAAGAGAACGGAAAGAGCAGTACTGAAATCCGCACCTCTCGCCTGTGGAACTCCCTTCCCTATTCCTGTTTCCCTGTGAGCTATAATCTCCAGCTATTCAAGTGTAATGTCAATCGACATCTCCAGTTGCCTTGATCTATCCACTACCCTCATCCTTTCTTCTCTCACTCCTATCTGACCTTGCTTTAAACTTTCTGTAACCCCTTGCGTCCTAGTGGCTTCCCGCCTTGCTTGGGGTGAAATGCTTAAAAAAAAAAAGAAAAAAAAAAAGAATACCCAAAGATGCATTTCAAAAGCTAAGCAGAGTATTAAGAGACAGAAAAATTCCGTTAGAAACAAAAAAAAGAATATTGGATTGTTACGTGATATTTGTCCTGATGTATGGCAGTGAATGCTGAACAAACTCCTCAAAAACGAAGAAAACAATTGAAGCAACAGAAATATGGTTCTATTAAAGAATAAATGGACTGAACATTTGAGCAACGACGAGGTTTAAGAGAAAATGTAAACAAATAGGAAACATACTTAACCACCAGAAAGAGGCAGATGAAAATCTCTGGGGCACGTAATGAGGAAAGAGGGTTTGGAGAATCTGATACACACAGGAAAGATTCAGGAAAAATTGGACAAAGTAAAGTATCGCGTAACATACCTGCTGAGCTTGAGCAAAAATTTCGTAGAAAGGGGTTTGCGAAAAATAACAAAAAAAAAAAGAAAACTTATTAAAAGCTAAAAATACATGAAGATGTGAAGGGCTATGATCGCCTACGTCCGGAAGGGAGACGGGACATAAAAGAAGTTCACGCTAGATTATGAGTGATCTCACAGAAACTGTAACTGCAATATAAATCATAAGTCGGCTCTGTGAGTGTCGAAAAGAAATATATGTGTCCGGACGGGGGTCTGCAAACGAGATTAGCTAGCCTCGGCAGCAGACAGGCAAATTCCGAAACGAGAAGCCAGCCACTTATTTGTGCGTGATATATAGCTACCTAGTGGTATTTCAATTTCCATATAAGGGTCATTTCTAAGGAGGCTTACAGAATAAGTATCGATAACAGTCTCGTTAATGGTTTTTCCACCATGATGCGTTTATCTTTTTTCCCTCAGTACGAATACAATTTCTGTTTTCATTCAGCAATGAATATTTTATCATTGCATTTTTCAAAAAGATCAAGCTGTACTTGTTTGATATCATGGGGAATGTTTGATTTCTATTCGATTAATTAAAAAAATCACTTTTTTGCAGCAGTAGGTCTTACATCCTGATATTTTTTTTTAAAAATTCGTATTTTCAAAAATTATCTTATATTTAATTATTTTTAATAACATTGGATATGGAATAAATGCTCGGCCTATTAAAACTATTAAGAAAATGAAGTTTATAAATATACAAAGATACAAAATTACCTAAGACGAGCGTGTATCTTCTCAATAGACTTATATAACCTTTACAGCTCGGCGACCCTGAAAGAACGGGAAGTCCTACCAGAATTTATTATTAGACACAGTCATAACAGCATAAGATACGCAGGTGACGTCTTGTTGGTAAAAGAGAGAAAGAAAACTACAAAAGCCCCAACAAAAAGTTGTAAAAAAAAGCTAGAAGAAAGGACTAAGCTTCAGTTGCAAAAAGTGAGAATATATGGTTGTCAGGAAGAGTAACAGATGCGAATGAAAATATCGAAAAGAAGCAAGTAGGAAAATGTAAATATCTGTAAGATGTTCTAAAAGAAGACGGAAAATGTGGATCCGAGATCCGAAGAAGAATCAGAATAGCAAAAGATAATTTCACAAACTACACAAAACAGAATTTCATATTAGAAAAGAAAGAAAAGAATAAAACAATTTCCTCAATACTGTTCTTTATATATAAAATATATATATCGTTATATATATATATATATATATATATATATATATATATATATATATATATATATATATATTGTTATATATAAATATTTTTAAATGTAGGGAGTTAGTTGCAACTGTTGACGCATGTAATCAAATATCGCTAAGCATTATTTTTTGATATTAAATATTCGAATAAATTTGTCAGTAATTAATTGTGAGAATTTCAGTTTCGTTTATGTACCAAACGATCGAACAAACACTCTGGTGAAAGATTTGCTGAAAGAATAGTTAGCGAACATGAATTGATCATATTAATACTAAAATAGTAGGCTCAGGATGAATCTAAAATTTAAATTTATTAATCTCAAGCTTATTGGTTAATATATATTTTCCCAATTTGCAAATATTCCTTTTTAAGGAAGAAGAATATTATTGGTCATATTCTGAAGTTAAACCTCCAAAGATTTAGATTTATCAGATATTTCATTGTCTACCAATTCAAAGAATACAGAATGTCTCGTACGACGTCACTGAATGGAAAAAATTAAAATATCTGGAGCCTGCCAATGTACAAAATTGGGTTACTGTCGGTGTTATGAGTTTTCAGTGACAGTACTTCAATCTATTAGAATTTTTCTCCAATTCTGAAACGGGTCCATATATATATATATATATATATATATATATATATATGTGTGTGTGTGTGTGTGTGTGTGTGTGTGTGTGTGTGTGTGTGTGTTTAGGTAGAATATATTTATGGGTTAGGTGTGTTCAATATCAGGGATAGAGCATATGTAAATATATATAAAAAAAAAAAAGTGGATGGTTTGAAAATTTCATTTAAGCATGAAACAGATTGTTGCCCTTGCATGTTGACTTCAATATTCACTTCAAAACCTATAATATTTCTGTTGATGCAACCACCATTTTTTCTTTTCTTTTGTCTTACTTATTTTCATGTGATCTGGTTTTACTTTTAGCAAGCATGTATATTTACGAAAGCTTGTTGAAAAAAAATAAAGATCCTTAAGATTTGGAAGTGTACAAAGTTTCCTCATTGATAGTAAATTTCTTTAAATATAGCATGGAACTGTGGAAAACCTCCATTATACTTAAATCACACCAAAGGTACTGCCACTTCTAATTGTTTGAATATCCGACGAGGAATCTTTCAAGAAGACTCCCTGTTACCACTTCTGTTCTGTCTGGCCTTAATCCCCCATTCCTATGAACTAAACAGTAATAACTATGGATAAAATGTAAAAAACAAAGTGATAATCACATATTCTACATGGATGATATAAAACTCTTTGCTAAAGACGTCAATGAGTCGAATGGTATCCTGAATACTGTAAAATGTTTCAGTGTTAATGTTAAAATGTTATGAATTTTAGATTAGATAAATATGCAGAAGTAACATCCCAGAAAGGGAGAATTACAGAAATAAACTCAATAATTCTAGGTTTTGTCACAAAGATTAGTAAACAGGAACAAGGAGAAGCCTATAAATTCTAAGAGTCAGCGTAGGAGATCGAATACGGCATACCTAAATGAAGGAAAGGAAGAAAAGAAAACTGTAGTCACGTGCGTCTGGTGGGAAATACCGAGCAGAATTCACAAAAGATAATAAACACTTTAGCTGTCCCTGTGGTGCAATACAGTTTGAATATTATTAATTGGGCTAAAGCTGGCATTAAGGGAATGGATGTCAAAACGAGAAAGCTCACATGCCAACGCATGCATCATCCCAAAATTTATTTTGATCGTTTGTCTGTGCCTACATTGGAACCCACTGAATTTAAATTCTGATTATGATAGAGTGATCCAATATCTGCCTTGAAAACGAAACTGCGAGAAAATAGTATAAACACCACAGAGACCCGCTTACTTACACAGGACCTGCAAAACCTTTATGGAACATTACAATAGAGACAGACGGAACAATCAAAGCTAATCGCCCAGACATCGTGATCAGAGAGCACAAGAACAGAATGCCCCTGTAGACTGTAATGTATCATTGAAGATTCTCAGAAAAATATCAAAGTACAAGGATCTTGAAATCGAAACGAGGCTATCAACAATTAAGATTGTAGTTGGAGCCCTCGGTTTCAGAGCGGAAGTTCCCGATAGACTCATTAAAGGGATCCCTTTTAGCACAAACCTTTAAGTAATACTACAACATGATACCCATAAGCACATACCACACCTTATAAAGGGCTTTATCTATGTAAAATGTATGCGATCATATTTTTTTAAATGCCCAGTGGAAGATATCAGATGCCATCTCTGAACTTGCGTCTATGTTTTGGAACTGGAAAGAAATGAGTACTCACCAGAAATCAAAGGAAATAAATTATTATTATTATTATTATTATTATTATTATTATTATTATTCCTTTATCCTTAGAGTGTCCCTGCCAAGAAGAAATTCGGAACTTACACTGAATACTGAGACATATTTCTCAGTAAAATTATTTTTTTCCATAGTTGTATCGTTTCCGTTCTTCCTTTGTCAATATATTGTATTCTCATAAGACTTGTTGCAGTTACTTTTTGTCATAAACTTTATTTATTCATCCGTCTGTTGTCTGCATATATTTTCATAGACACATAAACATAGTCTGAAATTATGACGGCTTTTTCTCCTGTCATTTTTTTTTGTCTTTTTTTTGCCTCTATTTTTATTATCCTGGTTCATTTTATGAGTATAACATACGAAGCCATTATTATTATTATTATTATTATTATTATTATTATTATTATTATTATTATTTCTTTTGATTTCTGCCATATACACATTTCTTTCCGGGTCCCGACCATAGACGTAAGGTCAGAAATGGCATCATGATATTTTCCACCGTGCAGTTTCAAAAAAAAAAAAAAAATCTCACATATTTTACATAGATAATGCTCTTCAAAATGTGTAGGCTGTACAGCGTGAGCGCAATTTTTTTTATATTTCTTAAAGGCTTACCAGGGATTCCTTCAATATGTCTATTGGAATGTTTTCCAAATCTATAGTGATTTTCCAAACGTAGCTTAGATGTGGAACAAGGCCGAAATTAGGGGATACCCAATGAGGATCGAATTCACTGCTCAGTCGTAATTGTTCTAACGAGCCAAGCTTGTTAACCATTACACCGCCTCGAGGTGCCCATGTTTTCCAAATCTATCCGATGATTCCAACTACAACTGGATTTGTTAATGTTGTCATGTGCCACATTTTTAAGAATTCGATTTTAAGGTCTTTGTATTTTTGTAGTTTTTTTGAAGATCTTCAAAGAGACATTGCTCTCTGCAAGGACTGCTGTGTCAATAAGGAGGCACATATTATCTTTGCGGTCTCTGATCTCGATGTCAGGGCGATTAGCTTTGATTCTAGTCTCTGTGTGTATTGTAAAGTCCCATACAATTGTTACATGTCCCATCTCCGTAAGCGGGTCTTGGTGATTTATTATTATTATTATTATTATTATTATTATTATTATTTCCTTTAGTTTCTATTGTATAAAAATTTCAATCCGGGTTCCAACCAGTGACCTAAGATCAGAAATGACATCATGACTTTTCCACTCATCATTAAACCACGAAAAAAAACTTAATATCACACATATATTACATAGATAAAGTTCTTCGTAATATGTAAACTGTACTTGAGAATACAATCATTGTATTTCTTTAAGGCATCGGCTACCAGGAATCTCTTCAATGTGTCTCTTGGAACCTTTTCCAATCAATCTGAGGGCGCTAAATACCACTGGAATTATTGATAGACTCATATATCGTATTTTTCAGAATTACATTCCAAGATGTTTGTATTTTGAAAACCTTCAAAGACTCATTACAATCTGCAGGAAGTGTCATCTCAATAAATAAGCGCATTCTGCTCTTGGGGTCTTTGCTGACGATGTCTGGGTGATTAGATTTGATTGTTCTATCTGTGTGTATTGTAAAGCCCCATAATATCGTCACATGCCCTATCTCAGTAACCAGGTCTGGGTGATGAATGTTAATACCCGTTTCTTACAGTTTTCTTCCCGTTAAATGTTTATTTTCCAGTGCAGTAATTGGCCTACGTTATCATCCCGAGTCTTATATTCAGTGGGGGTTTATACCGTGCAACCTGATACAAGATGGTCAGCTTTTTTTCTGGATGTTTATCAATCAATCTTCATTTCAGGTCCACACAATTTTTCATGTGTATGCTTTGTAATTACTAGTAAGGAAGCAATGGTCGTGGGCAGCAACAATCAAAACTTCAGTATCAGCTTTTAAGTCTGCACTGCGTAACCACTTACAGGTACGGGGTTTGTCCACATCTGCTTTTTTTGTATGAACAGAGTAATAACCATGAAGAGGCTTATCCTGCTGTTGTTTCTGCATTTGGTACATTGTATTTGACTTTGCTTTGTCGTTGAGGTTTTTACAGTTATAGTAAGTGTATTATATTTTATTTGCATTTCTGTACCCATTTGAAATTCAATTTTGAAATTGTTGGCTTTCTTTATTATTGAATACACTTTCTTTTATTCATGTTCTTTGTCACAGATCATCATCCAGTCGTCTGCAGTTACCGATTATTGTGGTAAGATAGTTCTAGTTGAACTAATCCTCTTCCTCCTTTGCATCTGGATACCTATATACAATCAATATCAACCTTAAGATAATGCATGTGGTAGCAAGTTAAAAGTTTTCTCATTTTAACAGCTATTCGCTAATTATTGTTGTTATTATTATTATAATTATTATTGTTGTTGTTGTTGTTGTCGTCGTTGTTGTTGTTGTTGTTGTTGTTGTTGTTGTTTTTGTTGTTCCTTCCAGTAGCAACTGGGAGCTGAGACATATTTATCAATCAATTTACTTTTTGCCAACAGTTTGTCGTTACAGAGATATTACCAATGATATATCGTATTCTCATAAGAATTGTTGCGGTTACTTTGTGTCATAAACTTTATTTATTTGTCCCTGTGTTGTCTGCATATATTTTGATAGACTTAAATTCTGACATGTTCCTTCATTAAATTTTTGTCTTTATATAACTCTATTGTATTAATCTGGTGTATTCTATGAGCGTAACATACAAGCACAGATTATTATAATTATTATTATTATTATTATTATTATTATTATTATTATTATTATTATTATTATTATTATTTCCTTTGTTTTCTGTTGTACACACATTTCTTTCTGGAATTCGACCAGACACCTAAGGTCAGAAATGGCATCAGGACCTTTGCCACTGAACAGTTTTGAAAAAAGAAATTGCATATATTTTGCATACTAAGCCGTTCGTAAGGTGTGAGCTGTACTTGTGACTACAATTTTTTCGATTTCTTTAAGGCATGGGCTACCAGGAATCCCTTCAATAAGTGTTATCGGAACTTTTTTCCAATCAATCCGAGGGCTCCAACTCCAACTGGAATTATTGATATCATCATGTGTCTCATTTTTTTTTTTTTAGATTTCCATTTCAAGATCCTTGTACTTTGATGTATTTGTAAAGATCTTTAATGCTACATTACAACTGCAGGGGGCGCCATTTCGATAAGAAAGAATATCCGGTTTATGTCTGGGCGATGTCTGGGCCATTAGCTTGCATTGTTGTCTGTGTGTATTGTAAAGCCTCATAAAATTGTTGTTAATCCTACCTTTGTAACCGAGTCAGGGTGATGAACATACCAGTTGTTTAAGGTTATTATTATTATTATTATCATTATTATTAGTAGTAGTAATAGTAGTAGTAGTAGTATCTACCCACCTTTGTTATTTTTTTTTACTTATGTTCCTTTTCCAAGGATCCGCTTCAGATATATGTGGGCCGTAAGCGTAAGGGGTAAGTTTGTTTTTTTTAGTTTGTTTAACGTCATATCAAATATGTATCGGTCATTTAATGCTGAAATTTAATTTTCTTGGGGATTGAGTCATTTTTTTCCTTTTTACAAAAATCTGTTACTGGTAATTTATTTATTTATTTAATCTATACTTTGATTTTTTTTTTTACCAAATTAAGGGGTTTACTTTTTACTAACAGGTGCTACAACCCAGCACTATTAAGAGGTAAGAGGCTCAGATTATAAGCATATGTGAGAAAGGTAACGGTTAATCCTAGACATGAAACAGATAAGGTTGAGGTGGTCGGTTAAGCATCCTCTTGGGAATTGGTTCTGCAGAAGTCCCAGTTCTAGGGATATAGCTGTTCGAGTGGAATATCTCACTAAAGGAATACGAATGATGGTTTGTTATAGTGTACGTGGCCTTAAGTATGAAGGTTAGAATTGATGAAAATAATGAATCTAGTATGACTCGATATTTTTAGTGGGAATAGCGACAGATCAGCGAGAGGCAAGATACATGAAAGGGATTCTAAGGTGGAAGATAATTCATCAACCACAAGGACGCGAAGTTGCTTTTGGGGTCTATCACGACGTAAAAGGGAAGACTTTGCAGCGGCATGGCATTACTTCATTCGGACAGTTTAATATTCAGTAAATATTCTTAGTGTTCATGAAACTCTCCTCGGTATTACCACTGTTTTCAATATTGTTGTCGTCTTGCAACTTCGCTAAAATCACCGTTCATGAAGTTTTTTTGACCAGGTTATTCGAGATTACATTAAATCTATCATAAACGCGTGTTCTCTGTATGTATTTTGATAGACACAAAAACAGTTTTACAATGATTTTTCTTCTTTCTTTTTTCCTCTTTATATAAACCTGCAGTCTTCGATGGGTAAATTTTCGCCATTTTATATTTTGAATTTCGCGCATGCGCGTTCTTTGTTTTTCATTTTGTCGACTGCACAGTATAGTAAGGTCAGTTGGGCACAGGCTGTGAGACAAAGAAAAAGTTGACGCTATTCACTCCGCCAGATATGCGAAGTGCTTGGCATTCGCACCGGAAGCTCCAATACAAACATCTCAGAGTGTTTGAGTGTCAATCTGAGGACAGTGCAGAGGATTCGGAAAGAGTTGGATGAGTCTAATCGTGATTACGAAGGTGATTGGTATGATCACTAGCGATGGCGATTTTATGCCTCTATTCAACTTCCCACAGGGCCTCAGACTCAACACAATAGCCTACATCAAGTGCCATGATGAAGTAGTGTTTCCCAGGATGAAGACGGTGACTGCTATAAGGCCCTATGTATGAAAACAGGATTCAGCACCATGACACGCAAGCAGGAGAACTTAGTCATGCCTGTCAGACAATTTCTACCACCACATCACCATTTACACTTGGCAACCTAACTCCCCAGACTGCAACCCACTTGATTATTATGTATGGGGCGCAGTTGAGCTCTAGGGGAATATGGTGGGTGTGGAAAAGTCTCGTATCCAAAAGATTTGCAGTGTCATCCTAGCAACATGCGACTGAACATTGTCATGAAGCAGAATTGGAATTCATGCCGGTCGCATTTTGCTGCATTGACTGTACATTTTAACCGTGCCGCCCTGATTAGATTCCACAAAACGTCAACAGGATATGGCGAACACCATAAATATCTGCAATAAAAATATAAAACCATTTCTTTTTTTATATTTAAGATGAGGGATACATAATGCTTAAAGTTACATTCTGAAGGTGATTGATATAAAATTAACAAAGTTTACTCATTACGAATATATTTTTGTGCTACTATTATAATATACTATCAGTAGAGCCCGGCGTTGCCCGGGGATATAACAGTAAGAGATAGATGAAGTATCGACCATCATAAAGACTGAAAAATAAAATTGACAAAGATTATTGTTTAATGTTGACGGACACGCATGTCTTAATTAGTTTTATTTTTAGTTTTTTGTTGTTTTGTTTTTTTACGAATTGGTCAAACCCAAACTCAAACAAAAACATTGTTTTCAATCGTTATGAGTCTATCGATTGAATAGAATTTTATTATAAACAATTGTCTTGTAAATGGAATTTTTAAAGCATTTAATGTAAAAATAAAGAAAAAAGTGTGCAAGACAATAAGAAACACTACCTGCCAAAAAAAGTGAAGTTTTGTTGAAATCGGTTGAAAAATGTAGGAAATCCGATCCCATATATAAACGAACACACACACACACAAACACAACCTGAGTTTTATAAGTATAACTCGATATGAGTTGTCCCCCTTTCATTCTGGCAACAATCGTGTTTTCAAACTGATTTCATGCAAATTTTTTCAAATTTTGGCGCTGTCAGAACCACCGCAAGGTAATTTTACGTAGTCCTGTGAATGTTTTGTTGAAATCGGTCGAAAAATATAGGAAATCCTATCCAATATATAAACGTACAGACACACACACACACACTCACACACACACACAAGCACACACACACACACAATCTGCGTTTTACAGTAAGTAAGATTAGAAGACAATAGACATGTTTTTATAAAATCGGGAATTATTTTCTGAATGACCTAATACTGTTTTTTAGTGTATACACAAGGTGTTTCACATATTTGAAAACAAAATTCTGAAAGTGATTGACATGAAATTAACAAAGAGGACGCTTTAAACATTAGTAATGAGTAATATAACACAATTAAAATGTATATTCTAAAATCTGACTTTATTTTCCTAACAACCTATACAATGACCAAACATTGGCTAGATTTGTTTGAATTTAATCAACTTAATTTGTCAAATACTTAGAGTTAGGGAAAAGTTAAACCAATTGTGAAATTTGAGAGTATCTACTTTTAGACTAAGTATAGCAAAAATCACTTGGGAAATGTTCAAAAACTGAAAAATGGCGGCTTCGAACTCCATGTGTCTACCTTGTCATCGATGATATTCAGTTAAGGAAATAGTTGAAAAATTGGCCTGGAAATATTTAGTTACGCATATCATCTGATTTTAGTAAATGTCATTTTGAATGACACTCAAAGAAAGCCTAGTGATCAGTCTGCCGTGTTTTGCCGCTGGGATACCAACATCAAGACCTCTTCGATATTCTTTTCTGGCGCAACATGAAAAATCAAAAAAGGATTCAATTTATTTATAACTTCATCTAAAGACATTTAACGATCTAGAAAGTGCGACATGGATATCCCAAGTTCTATTGCAATAGCGAAAGAAGACCTTTTACAAATTAAACACAAGAAATAAGAAAATTTATTTGCAAGCAAATATAAGAGTCCCCATCTGTTTGATTCTTTTTAAACATGAATGCACTTATATGACAGTGAATGCTGGGAAATCTCCTCATGCCTTTCAGAAAGTAAGCAAAATATAAAGAGATAGTAAAATGTTGTTAGAAAAAAATTAAAAGAGTGATGTACTGCTTTGTATTATCAAATTTCTTATATGGTAGAGAAAGCTTGACATTCTTCTCATGCCTTTCAGAAACGGGACAAATTATTAAGAGATAGCAAAATGTTGTTAGAAACAAAGAAAAGAGTTTTGAGCTTCTATATCATATCTAATCTCCTATATAGCACTGAATGCTGGACAATATCTTCATACCGTTCAGAAACTAAGCAAAGTAATTAAGAAACGTCGGAAGCAAAAAAGTAATGAATTGAGATATGGCTGAGAAATGCATTTCCGAAACTAAGCAAAGTATTATGAGATAAGAAAATGGCGTCGGAAGCAAAGAAAAGAGTGCTGAATTGTTATGTAATATCTTATCTCCTATATGGCTGAGAATGCTGGAAAATATCCTCATGCATTTCCGAAACTAAGCAAAGTATTATGAGATAAGAAAATGGCGTCGGAAGCAAAGAAAAGAGTGCTGAATTGTTATGTAATATCTTATCTCCTATATGGCTGAGAATGCTGGAAAATATCCTCCTGCATTTCCGAAACTAAGCAAAGTATTAAGAGATAAGAAAATGGCGTCGGAAGCAAAGAAAAGAGTGCTGAATTGTTATGTAATATCTTATCTCCTATATGGCTGAGAATGCTGGACAATATCCTCCTGCATTTCCGAAATTAAGCAAAGTATCAAGAGATAAGAAAATGGCGTCGGAAGCAAAGAAAAGAGTGCTGAATTGTTATGTAATATCTTATCTCCTATATGGCTGAGAATGCTGGACAATATCCTCCTGCATTTCCGAAATTAAGCAAAGTGGAAGAGATAAGAAAAATGGCGTCGGAAGCAAAAAAAAGAGTGCTGAATTGTTATGTAATATCTTATCTCCTATATGGCTGAGAATGCTGATAATATCCTCCTGCATTTCCGAAATTAAGCAAAGTATCAAGAGATAAGAAAATGAAGAAAGAAAAGAAAGAGTGCTGAATTGTTATGTAATATCTTATCTCCTATATGGCTGAGAATGCTGGACAATATCCTCCTGCATTTCCGAAAATAAGCAAAGTATCAAGAGATAAGAAAATGGCGTCGGAAGCAAAGAAAAAAGTGCTGAATTGTTATGTAATATCTTATCTCCTATATGGCTGAGAATGCTGGACAATATCCTCCTGCATTTCCGAAAATTAAGCAAAGTATCAAGAGATAAGAAAATGGTCAAAGCAAAGAAAAAGATAATTGTTAAATATCTTACCTCCTATATGGCTGAGAATGCTGGACAATATCCTCCTGCATTTCCGAAATTAAGCAAAGAAAAGAGTGCGTCGAATTGTTATGTAATATCTTATTCCTATATGGCTGAGAATGCTTGGACAATATCCTCCTGCATTTCCGAAATTAAGCAAAGTATCAAGAGATAAAAAATGGCGTCGGAAGCAAAGAAAAAGAGTGCTGAATTGTTATGTAATATCTTACCTCCTATATGGCTGAGAATGCTGGACAATATCCTCCTGCATTTCCGAAATTAAGCAAAGTATCAAGAGATAAGAAAATGGCGTCGGAAGCAAAAGAAAAGAGTGCTGAATTGTTATGTAATATCTTATCTCCTATATGGCTGAGAATGCTGGACAATATCCTCCTGCATTTCCGAAATTAAGCAAAGTATCAAGAGATAAGAAAATGGCGTCGGAAGCAAAGAAAAGAGTGCTGAATTGCTATGTAATATCTTATCTCCTATATGGCTGAGAATGCTGGACAATATCCTCCTGCATTTCCGGAAATTAAGCAAAAGTATCAAGAGATAAGAAAATGGCGTCGGAAGCAAAAGAAAAGAGTGCTGAATTGTTATGTAATATCTTATTTCCTATATGGCTGAGAATACTGGACAATATCCTCCTGCATTTCCGAAATTAAGCAAAGTATCAAGAGATAAAAAAATGGCGTCGGAAGCAAAGAAAAGAGTGCTGAATTGTTATGTAATATCTTATCTCTATATGGCTGAGAATGCTGGACAATATCCTCCTGCATTTCCGAAAATTAAAAAAGTATCAAGAGATAAAAAATGGCGTCGGAAGCAAAAAAGAAAAAGAGTGCTGAATTGTTATGTAATATCTTATCTCCTATATGGCTGAGAATGCTGGACAATATCCTCCTGCATTTCCGAAATTAAGCAAAGTATCAAGAGATAAGAAAATGGCGTCGGAAGCAAAGAAAAGAGTGCTGAATTGTTATGTAATATCTTATCTCCTATATGGCTGAGAATGCTGGACAATATCCTCCTGCATTTCCGAAATTAAGCAAAGTATCAAGAGATAAGAAAATGGCGTCGGAAGCAAAGAAAAGAGTGCTGAATTGTTATGTAATATCTTATCTCCTATATGGCTGAGAATGCTGGACAATATCCTCCTGCATTTCCGAAATTCAACAAAGTATAAGAGATAAAAAATGGCGTCGGAAGCAAAGAAAAGAGTGCTGAATTGTTATGTAACATTATCTCCTAAAAGAGTGCTCCTGAAAATAATCAAGAAAAATGGCGTCGGAAGCAAAGAAAAGAGTGCTGGTGTTGTAATATCTTATCTCCTATATGGCTGAGAATGCTGGACAATATCCTCCTGCATTTCAAGAAATTAAGCAAAGTATCAAGAGATAAGAAAATGGCGTCGGAAGCAAAGAAAAGAGTGCTGAATTGCTATGTAATATCTTATCTCCTATATGGCTGAGAATGCTGGACAATATCCTCCTGCATTTCCGAAATTAAGCAAAGTATCAAGAGATAAGAAAATGGCGTCGGAAGCAAAGAAAAGAGTGCTGAATTGTTATGTAATATCTTACCTCCTATATGGCTGAGAATGCTGGACAATATCCTCCTGCATTTCCGAAATTAAGCAAAGTATCAAGAGATAAGAAAATGGCGTCGGAAGCAAAGAAAAGAGTGCTGAATTGTTATGTAATATCTTATCTCCTATATGGCTGAGAATGCTGGACAATATCCTCCTGCATTTCCGAAATTAAGCAAAGTATCAAGAGATAAGAAAATGGCGTCGGAAGCAAAGAAAAAAGTGCTGAATTGTTATGTAATATCTTATCTCCTATATGGCTGAGAATGCTGGACAATATCCTCCTGCATTTCCGAAAATTAAGCAAAGTATCAAGAGATAAAGAAAATGGCGTCGGAAGCAAAGAAAAGAGTGCTGAATTGCTATGTAATATCTTATCTCCTATATGGCTGAGAATGCTGGACAATATCCTCCTGCATTTCCTGCATTTCCGAAATTAAGCAAAGTATCAAGAGATAAGAAAATGGCGTCAATATCCTCCCATTTCGAAGCAAAAGAAAAGAGTGCTGAATTGTTATGTAATATCTTATCTCCTATATGGCTGAGAATGCTGGACAATATCCTCCTGCATTTCCGAAATTAAGCAAAGTATCAAGAGATAAGAAAATGGCGTCGAAGCAAAGAAAAGAGTGCTGAATTGTTATGTAATATCTTATCTCCTATATGGCTGAGAATGCTGGACAATATCCTCCTGCATTTCCGAAATTAAGCAAAGTATCAAGAGATAAGAAAATGGCGTCGGAAGCAAAAAAAAAGAGTGCTGAATTGTTATGTAATATCTTACCTCCTATATGGCTGAGAATGCTGGACAATATCCTCCTGCATTTCCGAAATTAAGCAAAGTATCAAGAAAATGGCGTCCAAGCAAAATAAAAAAGTGTAACATTATCTCCTATATGGCTGAGAATGCTGACAATATCCTCCTGCATTTCCGAAATTAAAAAGTATCAAGAGATAAGAAAATGGCGTCGGAAGCAAAAGAAAAGAGTGCTGAATTGTATGTAATATCTTATATCCTATATGGCTGAGAATGCTGGACAATATCCTCCTGCATTTCCGAAACTAAGCAAAAGTATCAAGAGATAAGAAAATGGCGTCGGAAGCAAAGAAAAAAGAGTGCTGAATTGTTATGTAATATCTTACCTCCTATATGGCTGAGAATGCTGGACAATATCCTCCTGCATTTCCGAAATTAAGCAAAGTATCAAGAGATAAGAAAATGGCGTCGGAAGCAAAAAAAAAAGAGTGCTGAATGTTATGTAATATCTTATCTCCTATATGGCTGAGAATGCTGGACAATATCCTCCTGCATTTCCGAAAAAGCTAAAACAAAAGTATCAAGAGCTATAAGAAAATGGCGTCAAACATCCTCCCTATATAAAGAAAAGAGTGCTGAATTGTTCGGAAGCAATATCTTTTATCTCTCCTATATGGCTGAGAATGCTGGACAATATCCTCCTGCATTTCCGAAATTAAGCAAAGTATCAAGAGATAAGAAAATGGCGTCGGAAGCAAAAAAAAAAGTGCTGAATTGTTAATATAATATCTTACCCTCCTATGAAATTAAGCAAAAGAGAATGCTGGACAATATCCTCCTGTATTTCCCTATATGGCTGAGAAACTATCCTCCTGCAAGCAAAGTATCAAGAGATAAGAAAAATGGCGTCGGAAGCAAAGAAAAGAGTGCTGAATTGTTATGTAATATCTTATCTCCTATATGGCTGAGAATGCTGGACAATATCCTCCTGCATTTCCGAAAATTAAGCAAAGTATCAAGAGATAAGAAAATGGCGTCGGAAGCAAAGAAAAGAGTGCTGAATTGTTATGTAATATCTACCTCCTATATGGCTGAGAATGCTGGACAATATCCTCCTGCATTTCCGAAACTAAGCAAAGTATCAAGAGATAAGAAAATGGCGTCGGAAGCAAAGAAAAGAGAAATGAATTGTTATGTAATATCTTACCTCCTATATGGCTGAGAATGCTGGACAATATCCTCCTGCATTTCCGAAATTAAGCAAAGTATCAAGAGATAAGAAAATGGCGTCAGGAAGCAAAAAGAAAAGAGTGCTGAATTGTTGTGTAATATCTTATCTCCTATATGGCTGAGAATGCTGGACAATATCCTCCTGCATTTCCGAAATTAAGCAAAGTATCAAGAGATAAGAAAATGGCGTCGGAAGCAAAGAAAAGAGTGCTGAATTGTTATGTAATATCTTTACCTCCTATATGGCTGAGAATGTTGGACAATATCCTCCTGCATTTCGAAATTAAGATGCAAAGTATCAAGAGATAAGAAAATGGCGTCGGAAGCAAAGAAAAAAAGTGCTGAATTGCTATGTAATATCTTATCTCCTATATGGCTGAGAATGCTGGACAATATCCTCCTGCATTTCCGAAACTAAGCAAAGTATCAAGAGATAAGAAAATAGCGTCGGAAGCAAAGAAAAGAGTGCTGAATTGTTATGTAATATCTTACCTCCTATATGGCTGAGAATGATGGACAATATCCTCCTGCATTTCCGAAACTAAGCAAAGTATCAAGAGATAAGAAAATGGCGTCGGAAGCAAAGAAAAGAGTGCTGAATTGCTATGTAATATCTTATCTCCTATATGGCTGAGAATGCTGGACAATATCCTCCTGCATTTCCGAAATTAAGCAAAGTATCAAGAGATAAGAAAATGGCGTCGGAAGCAAAGAAAAGAGTGCTGAATTGTTATGTAATAATATGGCTGAAATGCTGGACAATGCATTTCCGAAATTAACAAAAGTATCAAGAGATAAGAAAATGGCGTTAAGCAAAGAAAAGAGTGCTGAATTGTTATGTAATATCTTTACCTCCTATATGGCTGAGAATGCTGGACAATATCCTCCTGCATTTCGAAATTAAGCAAAGTATCAAGAGATAAGAAAATGGCGTTTGAAGCAAAGAAAAGAGTGCTGAATTGTTATGTAATATCTTACCTCCTATATGGCTGAGAATGCTGGACAATATCCTCATGCATTTCCGAAACAAAGCAAAGTATCAAGAGATAAGAAAATGGCGTCGGAAGCAAAAAAGAAAAGAGTGCTGAATTGTTATGTAATATCTTATCTCCTATATGGCTGAGAATGCTGGACAATATCCTCCTGCATTTCCGAAATTAAGCAAAGTATCAAGAGATAAGAAAATGGCGTCGGAAGCAAAGAAAAAGAGTGCTGAATTGTTATGTAATATCTTATCTCCTATATGGCTGAGAATGCTGGACAATATCCTCCTGCATTTCCGAAACTAAGCAAAGTATCAAGAGATAAGAAAATGGCGTTAAAAGAAAGAAAAGAGTGCTGAATTGTTATGTAATATCTCCTATATGGCTGAGAATGCTGGACAATATCCTCTGCATTTCCGATCAAGAGATAAGAAAAAAAGAAAAGATAGGAAAATGTCGTTAGAAACAAATTGTTATATGTAATATCTTATCTCCTATATGGCTGAGAATGCTGGACAATATCCTCCTGCATTTCCGAAATTAAGCAAAGCATCAAGAGATAAGAAAATGTCGTTAGAAACAAAGAAAAAGAGTGCTGAATTGTTATGTAATATCTTATCTCCTATATGGCTGAGAATGCTGGACAATATCCTCATGCATTTCCGAAACTAAGCAAAGTATCAAAGATAAGAAAATGTCGTTAGAAACAAAGAAAAAGTGCTGAATTGTTATGTAATATCTTATCTCCTATATGGCTGAGAATGCTGGACAATATCCTCATGCATTTCCGAAACTAAGCAAAGTATCAAAATGATAAGAAAATGGCGTTAGAAACAAAGAAAGAGTGCTGAATTGTTATGTAATATCTTACCTCCTATATGGCTGAGAATGCTGGACAATATCCTCCTGCATTTCCGAAACTAAGCAAAGTATCAAGAGATAAGAAAATGGCGTTAGAAACAAAGAAAAGAGTGCTGAATTGTTATGTAATATCTTATCTCCTATATGGCTGAGAATGCTGGACAATATCCTCCTGCATTTCCGAAACTAAACAAAGTATCAAGAGATAGGAAAATGTCGTTAGAAACAAAAGAAAAAGAGTGCTGAATTGTTATGTATCTTATCTCCTATATGGCTGAGAATGCTGGACAATATCCTCATGCATTTCCGAAACTAAGCAAAGTATCAAGAGATAAGAAAATGTCGTTAGAAACAAAGAAAAGAGTGCTGAACTGTTATGTAATATCTTATCTCCTATATGGCTGAGAATGCTGGACAATATCCTCATGCATTACCGAAACTAAGCAAAGTATCAAAAGATAAGAAAAATGTCGTTAGAAACAAAAGAAAAGATTGCTGAATTGTTATGTAATATCTTATCTCCTATATGGCTGAGAATGCTGGACAATATCCTCCTGCATTTCCGAAACTAAGCAAAGTATCAAAAGATAAGAAAATCGTTAGAAACAAAAGAAAAGAGTGCTGAATTGTTATGTAATATCTTATCTCCTATATGGCTGAGAATGCTGGACAATATCCTCCTGCATTTCGAAATTAAGCAAAGTATCAAGAGATAAGAAAATGTCGTTAGAAACAAAGAAAAGAGTGCTGAATTGTTATGTAATATCTTACCTCCTATATGGCTGAGAATGCTGGACAATATCCTCCTGCATTTCCGAAATTAAGCAAAAAAGTATCAAGAGATAAGAAAATGTCGTTAGAAGCAAAGAAAAGAGTGCTGAATTGTTATGTAATATCTTACCTCCTATATGGCTGAGAATGCTGGACAATATCCTCCTGCATTTCCGAAACTAAGTATCAAAGTATCAAAAGATAGGAAAATGGCGTTAGAAACAAAATTAAGCAAAATCAAAAGATAAGAAAATGCTGAACTGAATTATGTAATATCTTACCTCCTATATGGCTGAGAATGCTGGACAATATCCTCCTGCATTTCCGAAACTAAGCAAAGTATCAAGAGATAAGAAAATAGCGTCGGAAACAAAGAAAAAAGAGTGCTGAATTGTTATGTAATATCTTATCTCCTATATGGCTGAGAATGCTGGACAATATCCTCCTGCATTTCCGAAATTAAGTATCAAAAGATAAGAAAATGGCGTCAAAACAAAGAAAAAGAGTAATTGAAAATGGCTGAGAATTAGAAAATTAAGAAAAAATGGCGTCGGAGTGCTGAACTGTTGAATTAATATCTTATCTCCTATATGGCTGAGAATGCTGGACAATATCCTCCTGCATTTCCGAAACTAAGCAAAGTATCAAGAGATAAGAAAATGTCGTTAGAAACAAAGAAAAAGAGTGCTGAATTGTTATGTAATATCTTACCTCCTATATGGCTGAGAATGCTGGACAATATCTCCTGCATTTCCGAAACTAAGCAAAGTATCAAGAGATAGGAAAATGTCGTTAGAAACAAAGAAAAGAGTGCTGAACTGTTATGTAATATCTTATCTCCTATATGGCTGAGAATGCTGGACAATATCCTCCTGCATTTCCGAAACTAAGCAAAGTATCAAAAGATAGGAAAATGTCGTTAGAAACAAAGAAAATAGTGCTGAATTGTTATGTAATATCTTACCTCCTATATGGCTGAGAATGCTGGACAATATCCTCCGCATTTCCGAAACTAAGCAAAGTATCAAAAGATAAGAAAATGTCGTTAGAAACAAAGAAAAAGAGTGCTGAATTGTTATGTAATATCTTATCTCCTATATGGCTGAGAATGCTGGACAATATCCTCCTGCATTTCCGAAACTAAGCAAAGTATCAAGAGATAAGAAAATGGCGTTAGAAACAAAAGAAAAGAGTGCTGAATTGTTATGTAATATCTTACTCCCTATATGGCTGAGAATGCTGGACAATATCCTCCTGCATTTCGAAACCAAGCAAAGTATCAAGAGATAGAAAAATAATTTAGAAACAAAAAAAAAAAGAGTGCTGAATTGTTATGTAATATCTTAATATCCTCCTATAAACAAAGCAAAGTGGCTGAGAATGAAATAATATCTATTCCTATAAGGCTGAGAATGACAATATCCTCCTGCATTTCCGAAACTAAAAAGTATCAAGAGATAAGAAAAATGCGTTTAGAAAAAAGAAAATAGTGCTGAATTGTTATGTAACATCTTATCTCCTATATGGCTGAGAATGCTGGACAATATCCTCCTGCATTTCCGAAAATAAGCAAAGTATCAAAAGATAAGAAAATGTCGTTGGCTGAGAAACAAAGAAAAGAGTGCTGAATTGTTATGTAATATCTTACCTCCTATATGGCTGAGAATGCTGGACAATATCCTCCTGCATTTCCGAAATTAAGCAAAGTATCAAGAGATAAGAAAATGGCGTTAGAAAAAAAGAAAAGAGTGCTGAATTGTTATGTAATATCTTATCTCCTATATGGCTGAGAATGCTGACAATATCCTCCTGCATTTCCGAAACAAAGCAAAGTATCAAGAGATAAGAAAATGTCGTTAGAAACAAAAGAAAAGAGTGCTGAATTGTTATGTAATATCTTATCTCCTATATGGCTGAGAATGCTGGACAATATCCTCCTGCATTTCCGAATTCAAAAACGTAAACAAAGTATCAAAAGATAGGAAAATCGTTAGAAAAAAAAGAAAAGAGTGCTGAATTGTTATGTAATATCTTATCTCCTATATGGCTGAGAATGCTGGACAATATCCTCCTGCATTTCAAAAGTATCGAAACTAAGCAAAGAAAAGAGTGCTAATTATAAAAGATATGGAGAATGAAAATGGCGTTTCCGAAATTAAGAAAGTATCAAAGAAAAAGAGTGCTGAATTGTTATGTAATATCTTATCTCCTATATGGCTGAGAATGCTGGACAATATCCTCCTGCATTTCCGAAACAAAGCAAAGTATCAAAAGATAAGAAAAATGTCGTCGAAAAAGAAAAGAGTGCTGAATTGTTATGTAATATCTTATCCCTATATGGCTGAGAATGCTGGACAATATCCTCCTGCATTTCCGAAACAAAGCAAAGTATCAAGAGATAAGAAAATGTCGTTAGAAAACAAAGAAAAGAGTGCTGAATTGTTATGTAATATCTTACCTCCTATATGGCTGAGAATGCTGGACAATATCCTCATGCATTTCCGAAACTAAGCAAAGTATCAAGAGATAAGAAAATGTCGTTAGAAAAGAAAAGAGTGCTGAACTGTTATGTAATATCTACCTCCTATATGGCTGAGAATGCTGGACAATATCCTCATGCATTTCCGAAACTAAGCAAAGTATCAAGAGATAGGAAAATGGCGTCGGAAGCAAAGAAAAGATGGCTGAATTGCTATGTAATATCTTACCTCCTATATGGCTGAGAATGATGGACAATATCCTCCTGCATTTCCGAAACTAAGCAAAGTATCAAGAGATAAGAAAATGGCGTTAGAAGCAAAGAAAAGAGTGCTGAATTGTTATGTAATATCTTATCTCCTATATGGCTGAGAATGCTGGACAATATCCTTTCCTGCATTTCCGAAACAAAGCAAAAGTATCAAAAAGATAAGAAAATGTCGTTAGAAGCAAAGAAAAGAGTGCTGAATTGTTATGTAATATCTTACCTCCTATATGGCTGAGAATGCTGGACAATATCCTCCTGCATTTCCGAAAACTAAAAGTATCAAAGATATCAAAAGATAATTGAAAATGTCTGAGAATGAAACAAAGAAAAGATTGCAAGAGATGAACTGTTATGTAATTTCTTATCTCCTATATGGCTGAGAATGCTGGACAATATCCTCCTGCATTTCGAAAACTAAGCAAAGTATCAAGAGATAAGAAAATGGCGTCGAAGCAAAGAAAAAGAGTGCTGAATTGTTATGTAATATCTTACCTCCTATATGGCTGAGAATGCTGGACAATATCCTCCTGCATTTCCGAAATTAAGCAAAGTATCAAGAGATAAGAAATGGCGTCGGAAGCAAAAGAAAAGAGTGCTGAATTGTTATGTAATATCTTACCTCCTATATGGCTGAGAATGCTGGACAATATCCTCCTGCATTTCCGAAATTAAGCAAAGTATCAAGAGATAAGAAAATGTCAGAAGCAAAAGAAAAGAGTGCTGAATTGTTATGTAATATTTATCTCCTATATGGCTGAGAATGCTGGACAATATCCTCCTGCATTTCGAAATTAAAAGTATCAAAAGATAAGAAAATGGCGTCGGAAACAAAGAAAAGAGTGCTGAATTGTTATGTAATATCTTATCTCCTATATGGCTGAGAATGATGGACAATATCCTCCTGCATTTCCGAAACTAAGCAAAGTATCAAGATAAGAAAATGGCGTTAGAAGCAAAGAAAAGAGTGCTGAATTGTTATGTAATATCTTACCTCCTATATGGCTGAGAATGATGGACAATATCCTCCTGCATTTCGAAATTAAGCAAAGTATCAAGAGATAAGAAAATGTCGTTAAAGAAAGAAAAGAGTGCTGAATTGTTATGTAATATCTTATCTCCTATATGGCTGAGAATGCTGGACAATATCCTCCCGCATTTCCGAAACTAAGCAAAGTATCAAAAGATAAGAAAAATGGCGTCGAAACAAAGAAAAGAGTGCTGAATTGTTATGTAATATCTTTATCTCCTATATGGCTGAGAATGCTGGACAATATCCTCCTGCATTTCCGAAACTAAGCAAAGTATCAAGAGATAAGAAATGGCGTCGGAAGCAAAGAAAAGAGTGCTGAATTGTTATGTAATATCTTACCTCCTATATGGCTGAGAATGCTGGACAATATCCTCCTGCATTTCCGAAATTAAGCAAAGTATCAAGAGATAAGAAAATGGCGTCGGAAAAAAAAGAAAGAGAATTGCTATGCTGAATTGGCTGATGTAATATCTTACCTCCTATATGGCTGAGAATGCTGGACAATATCCTCCTGCATTTCCGAAATTAAGCAAAGTATCAAGAGATAAGAAAATGGCGTCGGAAGCAAAGAAAAGAGTGCTGAATTGCTATGTAATATCTTATCTCCTATATGGCTGAGAATGCTGGACAATATCCTCCTGCATTTCCGAAACTAAGCAAAGTATCAAGAGATAAGAAAATGGCGTCGGAAGCAAAGAAAAGAGTGCTGAATTGTTATGTAATATCTTACCTCCTATATGGCTGAGAATGCTGGACAATATCCTCCTGCATTTCCGAAATTAAGCAAAGTATCAAGAGATAAGAAAATGTCGTTAGAAGCAAAGAAAAGAGTGCTGAATTGTTATGTAATATCTTATCTCCTATATGGCTGAGAATGCTGACAATATCCTCCTGCATTTCCGAAACTAAGCAGTATCAAGAGATAAGAAAATGGCGTCGGAAGCAAAAAGAAAAGAGTGCTGAATTGTTATGTAATATCTTACCTCCTATATGGCTGAGAATGCTGGACAATATCCTCCTGCATTTCCGAAATTAAGCAAAGTATCAAGAGATAAGAAAAATGGCGTCGAAGCAAAGAAAAGAGTGCTGAATTGCTATGTAATATCTTATCTCCTATATGGCTGAGAATGCTGGACAATATCCTCCTGCATTTCGAAATTAAGCAAAGTATCAAGAGATAAGAAAATGGCGTCGGAAGCAAAGAAAAGAGTGCTGAATTGTTATGTAATATCTTACCTCCTATATGGCTGAGAATGCTGGACAATATCCTCCTGCATTTCCGAAATTAAGCAAAAGCAGTATCAAGAGATAAGAAAATGGCGTCGGAAGCAAAGAAAAGAGTGCTGAATTGTTATGTAATATCTTACCTCCTATATGGCTGAGAATGCTGGACAATATCCTCCTGCATTTCCGAAATTAAGCAAAGTATCAAGAGATAAGAAAATGGCGTCGGAAGCAAAAGAAAAGAGTGCTGAATTGTTATGTAATATCTTATTCCTATATGGCTGAGAATGTTGGACAATATCCTCCTGCATTTCCGAAACTAAGCAAAGTATCAAGAGATAAGAAAAATGGCGTTAGGAAGCAAAGAAAAGAGTGCTGAATTGTTATGTAATATCTTACCTCCTATATGGCTGAGAATGCTGGACAATATCCTCCTGCATTTCCAAGAAAAATTAAGCAAAGTATCAAAAGATAAGAAAATGGCGTCAAACAAAAGAAAAGAGTGCGAATTGTTATGTAATATCTTACCTCCTATATGGCTGAGAATGCTGGACAATATCCTCCTGCATTTCCGAAACTAAGCAAAGTATCAAGAGATAGGAAAATGTCGTCGAAGCAAAGAAAAGAGTGCTGAATTGTTATGTAAATATCTTATCTCCTATATGGCTGAGAATGCTGGACAATATCCTCCTGCATTTCCGAAATTAAGCAAAGTATCAAGAGATAAGAAAATGGCGTCGGAAGCAAAGAAAAGAGTGCTGAATTGTTATGTAATATCTTAGAATTCCTATATGGCTGAGAATGCTGGACAATATCCTCCCGCATTTCCGAAATTAAATATCAAAAGTATCAAGAGATAAGAAAATGGCGTCGGAAGCAAAGAAAAGAGTGCTGAATTGTTATGTAATATCTTACCTCCTATATGGCTGAGAATGCTGGACAATATCCTCCTGCATTTCCGAAATTAAGCAAAGTATCAAGAGATAAGAAAATGGCGTCGGAAGCAAAGAAAAGAGTGCTGAATTGTTATGTAATATCTTACCTCCTATATGGCTGAGAATGCTGGACAATATCCTCCTGCATTTCCGAAACTAAGCAAAGTATCAAGAGATAAGAAAATGGCGTCGGAAGCAAAGAAAAGAGTGCTGAATTGTTATGTAATATCTTATGAAGAATATGGCTGAGAATGCTGGACAATATCCTCCTGCATTATCAAGAAAAGAAAATTAAGCAAAAAAGTATCAAGAGATAGAAGGAAAATGATCGTTAAGAAAAGAAAATGGCAAAAGAAAAGAGTGCTGAATTGTTATGTAATATCTTATCTCCTATATGGCTGAGAATGCTGGACAATATCCTCCTGCATTTCCGAAATTAAGCAAAGTATCAAGAGATAAGAAAATAAGAAAGAAAGAGTGCTGAATTGTTATGTAATATCTTACCTCCATATATGGCTGAGAATGCAAAATATCCTCTGCATTTCCGAAAAAAAGTATCAAGAGATAAGAAAATGGCGTCGGAAGCAAAGAAAAAGTGCTGAATTGTTATGTAATATCTTACCTCCTATATGGCTGAGAATGCTGGACAATATCCCTCCTGCATTTCGAAATTAAGCAAAGTATCAAGAGATAAGAAAATGGCGTCGGAAGCAAAGAAAAGAGTGCTGAATTGTTATGTAATATCTTATCTCCTATATGGCTGAGAATGCTGGACAATATCCTCCTGCATTTCCGAAACTAAGCAAAGTATCAAGAGATAAGAAAATAGCGTCGGAAGCAAAGAAAAGAGTGCTGAATTGTTATGTAATATCTTTATCCTATATGGCTGAGAATGCTGGACAATATCCTCCTGCATTTCCGAAATTAGCAAAGTATCAAGATAAGAAATGGCGTCGGAAGCAAAGAAAAGAGTGCTGAATTGTTATGTAATATCTTACCCTATATGGCTGAGAATGCTGGACAATATCCTCCTGCATTTCCGAAATTAAGCAAAGTATCAAAAGATAAGAAAAATTAAGTCGAAGCAAAGAAAAGAGTGCTGAATTGTTATGTAATATCTACCTCCTATATGGCTGAGAATGCTGACAATATCCTCCTGCATTTAAGAAACTAAGCAAAGTAATCAAGAGAAAGAGTAATTGAAAATGGCGTCGGAAATATCCTCCTGCAAAAGAAAAGAGTGCTGAATTGCTATGTAATATCTTATCGCCTATATGGCTGAGAATGCTGGACAATATCCTCCTGCATTTCCGAAACTAAGCAAAGTATCAAGAGATAAGAAAATGGCGTCGGAAGCAAAAGAAAAGAGTGCTGAATTGTTATGTAATATCTTACCTCCTATATGGCTGAGAATGCTGGACAATATCCTCCTGCATTTCCGAAACTAAGCAAAGTATCAAGAGATAAGAAAATGGCGTCGGAAGCAAAAGAAAGAGTGCTGAATTGTTATGTAATATCTTACCTCCAATATGGCTGAGAATGCTGGACAATATCCTCCTGCATTTCCGAAACTAAGCAAAGTATCAAGAGATAAGAAAATGGCGTCGGAAGCAAAGAAAAGAGTGCTGAATTGTTATGTAATATCTTATCTCCTATATGGCTGAGAATGCTGGACAATATCCTCCTGCATTTCCGAAATTAAACAAAGTATCAAGAGATAAGAAAATGGCGTCGGAAGCAAAGAAAAGAGTGCTGAATTGTTATGTAATATGGCTGAGAATGCTGGACAACATCCTCCTGCATTTTCGAAATTAAGCAAAGTATCAAGAGATAAGAAATGCTGAAGAAAAAAAAAGAGTGCTGAATTGTTATGTAATATCTTATCTCCTATATGGCTGAGAATGCTGACAATATCCTCCCTGCAAAATTAAGCAAAGTATCAAGAGATAAGAAAATGGCGTCGGAAGCAAAGAAAAGAGTGCTGAATTGCTATGTAATATCTTATCTCCTATATGGCTGAGAATGATGGACAATATCCTCCTGCATTTCCGAAATTAAGCAAAAGTATCAAGAGATAAGAAAATGGCGTCGGAAGCAAAGAAAAGAGTGCTGAATTGTTATGTAATATCTTACCTCCTATATGGCTGAGAATGCTGGACAATATCCTCCTGCATTTCCGAAACTAAAGCAAAGTATCAAGAGATAAGAAAATGGCGTCGGAAGCAAAGAAAAAGAGTGCTGAATTGTTATGTAATATCTTATCTCCTATATGGCTGAGAATGCTGGACAATATCCTCCTGCATTTCCGAAATTAAGCAAAGTATCAAGAGATAAGAAAAATGGCGTCGGAAGCAAAGAAAAAGTGCTGAATTGTTATGTAATATCTTATCTCCTATATGGCTGAGAATGCTGGACAATATCCTCGTGCATTTCTCCAAAGTATCAAGAGATAGAAAAATGCGTCGTTAGAAGCAAAGAAAAAGGTACTGAATTGTTATGTAATATCTTATCTCCATATGGCTGAGAATGCTGACAATATCCTCCTGATTTCCGAAACTAAGCAAAGTATCAAGAGATAAGAAAAATGGCGTCGAAAAAAGAAAAGAGAGTGCTGAATTGTTATGTAATATCTTATCTCCTATATGGCTGAGAATGCTGGACAATATCCTCCTGCATTTCCGAACAAATTAAAAGTATCAAGAGATAAGAAAATGGCGTCGGAAGCAAAGAAAAGAGTGCTGAATTGTTATGTAATATCTTATCTCCTATATGGCTGAGAATGCTGGACAATATCCTCCTGCATTTCCGAAATTAAGCAAAGTATCAAGAGATAAGAAAATGGCGTCGGAAGCAAAGAAAAGAGTGCTGAATTGCTATGTAATATCTTACCTCCAATATGGCTGAGAATGATGGACAATATCCTCCTGCATTTCCGAAACTAAGCAAAGTATCAAGAGATAAGAAAGAAAAGAGTGAATTGCGTAATATTCGCCTAATGGCAAAGAAAAGAGTGCTGAATTGAGATAAGAAAATGCCATGTAATATCTAACATCGCCTATATGGCTGAGAATGCTGGACAATATCCTCCTGCATTTCCGAAACTAAGCAAAGTATCAAGAGATAAGAAAATGGCGTCGGAAGCAAAGAAAAAGAGTGCTGAATTGTTATGTAACATCTACCTCCTATATGGCTGAGAATGCTGGACAATATCCTCCTGCATTTCCGAAACTAAGCAAAGTATCAAGAGATAAGAAAATGGCGTCGGAAGCAAAGAAAAGAGTGCTGAATTGCTATGTAATATCTTATCTCCTATATGGCTGAGAATGCTGGACAATATCTTCCTGCATTTCCGAAAAGCAAAAGTATCAAGAGATAAGAAAATGGCGTCGGAAGCAAAGAAAAGAGTGCTGAATTGTTATGTAATATCTTTTCTCCTATGGGCTGAGAATGATGGAAATATCCTCCTGCATTTCCGAAATTAAGCAAAGTATCGAGAGATAAGAAAATGGCGTCGGAAGCAAAGAAAATAGTGCTGAATTGTTATGTAATATCTTACCTCCTATATGGCTGAGAATGCTGGACAATATCCTCCTGCATTTCCGAAATTAAGCAAAGTATCAAGAGATAAGAAAATGGCGTCGGAAACAAAGAAAAGAGTGCTGAATTGCTATGTAATATCTTATCTCCTATATGGCTGAGAATACTGGACAATATCCTCCTGCATTTCCGAAACTAAGCAAAGTATCAAAAGATAAGAAAATGGCGTCGGAAGCAAAGAAAAAGAATTCTGCTGAATTGTTATGTAATATCTTATCTCCTATATGGCTGAGAATGCTGGACAATATCCTCCTGCATTTCCGAAATTAAAGCAAAGTATCAAAAGAAAGAGAAAATGGCGTGTTAAGAAAAGTGTGAATTGTTATGTAATATCTTATCTCCTATATGGCTGAGAATGCTGGACAATATCCTCCTGCATTTCCGAAATTAAGAAAAGTATCAAAAGATAAGAAAAATGAAGGCAAAGAAAATAGTGCTGAATTGTTATGTAATATCTTATTGTCCATATGGCTGAGAATGCTGGACAATATCCTCCTGCATTTCCGAAATTAAGCAAAGTATCAAGAGATAAGAAAATGGCGTTAGAAACAAAGAAAAGAGTGCTGAATTGTTATGTAATATCTTATCTCCTATATGGCTGAGAATGCTGGACAATATCCTCCTGCATTTCCGAAATGAAGAAAGTATCAAGAGATAAGAAAAGAAAGCAAAGAAAAGAGTGCTGAATTGTTATGTAATATCTTACCTCCTATATGGCTGAGAATGCTGGACAATATCCTCCTGCATTTCCGAAATTAAGCAAAGTATCAAGAGATAAGAAAATGGCGTCGGAAGCAAAGAAAAGAGTGCTGAATTGTTATGTAATATCTTACCTCCTATATGGCTGAGAATGCTGGACAATATCCTCCTGCATTTCCGAAATTAAGCAAAGTATCAAGAGATAAGAAAATGGCGTCGGAAGCAAAGAAAAGAGTGCTGAATTGCTATGTAATATCTTATCTCCTATATGGCTGAGAATGCTGGACAATATCCTCTGCATTTCCGAAACTAAGAGAAGTATCAAGAGATAAGAAAAAGCGTCGGAAGCAAAGAAAAGAGTGCTGAATTGTTATGTAATATCTTACCTCCTATATGGCTGAGAATGCTGGACAATATCCTCCTGCATTTCCGAAATGAAGAAAGTATCAAGAGATAAGAAATGGCGTCGGAAGCAAAGAAAAGAGTGCTGAATTGTTATGTAATATCTTATCTCCTATATGGCTGAGAATGCTGGACAATATCCTCCGCATTTCCGAAATTAAGCAAAGTATCAAGAGATAAGAAAATGGCGTCGGAAGCAAAAGAAAAGAGTGCTGAATTGTTATGTAAATCTTACCTCCTATATGGAATGAGAATATCCTGGAAATTAATCAAAGTATCCTCGGAAGCAAAGAAAAGAGTGCTGAATTGTTATGTAATATCTTCCCTTGGCTGAGAATGCAAAAAAAGAAATTGCGTCGGAAGCAGTATCAAGAGATAAGAAAATGCGTCGAAAAATAGCAAAGAAAAGAGTGCTGAATTGTTATGTAATATCTTACCTCCTATATGGCTGAGAATGCTGGACAATATCCTCCTGCATTTCCGAAATTAAGCAAAGTATCAAGAGATAAGAAATGGCGTTAGAAGCAAAGAAAAGAGTGCTGAATTGCTATGTAATATCTTATCTCCTATATGGCTGAGAATGCTGGACAATATCATCCTGCATTTCCGAAACTAAGCAAAGTATCAAGAGATAAGAAAATGCCGTCGGAAGCAAAGAAAAGAGTGCTGAATTGTTATGTAATATCTTATCTCCTATATGGCTGAGAATGCTGGACAATATCCTCCTGCATTTCCGAAACTAAGCAAAGTATCAAGAGATAAGAAAATGGCGTCGGAAGCAAAGAAAAGAGTGCTGAATTGTTATGTAATATCTTATCTCCTATATGGCTGAGAATGCTGGACAATATCCTCCTGCATTTCCGAAATTAAGCAAAGTATCAAGAGATAAGAAAATGGCGTCGGAAGCAAAGAAAAGAGTGCTGAATTGTTATGTAATATCTTTTTCTCCTATATGGCTGAGAATGCTGGACAATATCCTCCTGCATTTCCGAAACTAAAGCAAAGAGATAAGAGATAAGAAAATGAGGTTAGAAATAAAAGAAAAGAGTGCTGAATTGTTATGTAATATCTTATTTCCTATATGGCTGAGAATGCAAAGACAATATCCTCCTGCATTTCCGAAATTAAGCAAAGTATCAAGAGATAAGAAAATGGCGTCGAAATAAGAAAAAATGAAAAGAGTGCTGAATTGTTATGTAATATCTTATCTCCTATATGGCTGAGAATGCTGGACAATATCCTCCTGCATTTCCGAAACTAAGCAAAGTATCAAGAGATAAGAAAATGTCGTTAGAAAGCAGAAAGAGTGCTGAATTGTTATGTAATATCTTACCTCCTATATGGCTGAGAATGCTGGACAATATCCTCCTGCATTTCCGAAATTAAAAGCAAAAGTATCAAGAGATAAGAAAATGTCGTTAGAAACAAAGAAAAGAGTGCTGAACTTTTATGTAATATCTTATCTCCTGTATGGCTGAGAATGCTGGACAATATCCTCATGCATTTCCGAAATTAAGCAAAGTATCAAGAGATAAGAAAATGTCGTCGGAAGCAAAGAAAAGAGTGCTGAATTGTTATGTAATATCTTACCTCCTATATGGCTGAGAATGCTGGACAATATCCTCCTGCATTTCCGAAACTAAGCAAAGTATCAAGAGATAAGAAAATGGCGTCGGAAACAAAGAAAAGAGTGCTGAATTGTTATGTAACATCTTACCTCCTATATGGCTGAGAATGCTGGACAATATCCTCCTGCATTTCCGAAAAGAAAATGGCGTCGGAAGCAAAGTATCAAAAGATAAATGAAAATGTCGTTTCCGAAAAAGCAAAGAAAAAGAGTGGCGTCGAATTGAATTGTTATGTAATATCTTATCTCCTATATGGCTGAGAATGCTGGACAATATCCTCCTGCATTTCCGAAACTAAGCAAAGTATCAAGAGATAAGAAAATGGCGTCAGAAGCAAAAGAAAAGAGTGCTGAATTGTTATGTAATATCTTATCTCCTATATGGCTGAGAATGCTGGACAATATCCTCCTATGCATTTCCGAAACTAAGCAAAGTATCAAAAGATAAGAAAATGTCGTTAGAAGCAAAGAAAAGAGTGCTGAATTGTTATGTAATATCTTATCCTCCTATATGGCTGAGAATGCTGGACAATATCCCCATGCATTTCCGAAACTAAGCAATCAAGAGATAAGAAAATGGCGTCGGAAACAAAGAAAAGAGTGCTGAATTGTTATGTAATATCTTATCTCCTGTATGGCTGAGAATGCTGGACAATATCCTCCTGCATTTCCGAAACAAGCAAAGTATCAAGAGATAAGAAAATTGTTAAACAAAGAAAGAGTGCTGAATTGTTATGTAATATCTTACCACCTATATGGCTGAGAATGCTGGACAATATCCTCCTGCATTTCCGAAATTAAGCAAAGTATCAAGAGATAAGAAAATGGCGTTAGAAACAAAGAAAAAGAGTGCTGAATTGTTATAATATCTTACCTCCTATATGGCTGAGAATGCTGGACAATATCCCGTCATGCATTTCCGAAACTAAGCAAAAAGTATCAAGAGATAAGAAAATGGCGTCAGAGAAACAAAGAAAAGAGTGCTGAATTGTTATGTAATATCTTTTATCTCCTATATGGCTGAGAATGCTGGACAATATCCTCCTGCATTTCCGAAACTAAGCAAAGTATCAAAAGATAAGAAAATGTCGTTAGAAACAAAGAAAAGAGTGCTGAATTGTTATGTAATATCTTACCTCCTATATGGCTGAGAATGCTGGACAATATCCTCCTGCATTTCCGAAATTAAGCAAAGTATCAAGAGATAAGAAAATGTCGTTAGAAACAAAGAAAAGAGTGCTGAATTGAAATTGTTATGGCTAGAATATATCTTTCCGAAATTCCTATATGGAAAATGGCGTGAGAATGCTGGACAATATCCTCATGCATTTGGCGAAACTAAGCAAAGTATCAAAAGATAAGAAAATGGCGTTAGAAACAAAGAAAAGAGTGCTGAATTGTTATGTAATATCTTATCTCCTATATGGCTGAGAATGCTGGACAATATCCTCATGCATTTCCGAAAGTATCAAAAGATAAAAATATCAAGAGAAAAGTAAGAAAATAGCTGAAATCGGAAAAAGCAAAGAAAGAGTGCCTCCGCCTATATGCAAAGAAAAAGAGTGCTGAATTGTTATGTAATATCTTATCTCCTATATGGCTGAGAATGTTGGACAATATCCTCCCTGCATTTCCGAAACTAAGCAAAAGTATCAAGAGATAAGAAAATGTGAGAATGTCGGAAAAACAAAGAAAAGAGTGCTGAATTGTTATGTAATATCTTACCTCCTATATGGCTGAGAATGCTGGACAATATCCTCCTGCATTTCCGAAATTAAGCAAAGTATCAAGAGATAAGAAAAATGGCGTTAGAAGCAAAGAAAAGAGTGCTGAATTGTTATGTAATATCTTATCTCCTATATGGCTGAGAATGCTGGACAATATCCTCCTGCATTTCCGAAATTAAGCAAAGTATCAAGAGATAAGAAAAATAGCGTCGAAGCAAAGAAAAAGAGTGCTGAATTGTTATGTAATATCTTATTCCTATATGGCTGAGAATGCTGGACAATATCCTCATGCATTTCGAAATTAAGCAAAGTATCAAGAGATAGAAAATGGCGTCAAAACAAAGAAAAGAGTGCTGAATTGTTATGTAATATCTTACCTCCTATATGGCTGAGAATGATGGACAATATCCTCCTGCATTTCCGAAACTAAGCAAAGTATCAAGAGATAAGAAATGTCGGAAACAAAGAAAAGAGTGCTGAATTGTTATGTAATATCTACCTCCTATATGGCTGAGAATGCTGGACAATATCCTCCTGCATTTCCGAAACAAAGCAAAGTATCAAGAGATAAGAAAATGAATTGTTATGTAACATCGTCGGAAATATCCCCCTGCAAAATTAAGAAAAGAGATAAGAAAATGTCGTGAATTGTTATGTAATATCTTATCTCCTATATGGCTGAGAATGCTGGACAATATCCTCCCGCATTTCCGAAACTAAGCAAAGTATCAAAAGATAAGAAAATGGCGTTAGAAACAAAGAAAAGAGTGCTGAATTGTTATGTAATATCTTATCTCCTATATGGCTGAGAATGCTGACAATATCCTCATGCATTTCCGAAACTAAGCAAAAGTATCAAGAGATAAGAAATGTCGTTAGAAGCAAAGAAAAGAGTGCTGAATTGTTATGTAACATCTTATCTCCTATATGGCTGAGAATGCTGGACAATATCCTCCTGCATTTCCGAAATTAAGCAAAGTATCAAAAGATAAGAAAATGTCGTTAGAAGCAAAAGAAAAGAGTGCTGAATTGTTATGTAATATCTTATCCTATATGGCTGAGAATGCTGGACAATATCCTCATGCATTTGAAATTAAGCAGAGTATCAAAAGATAAGAAAATGTCGTTAGAAACAAAGAAAAGAGTGCTGAATTGTTATGTAATATCTTATCTCCTATATGGCTGAGAATGCTGGACAATATCCTCCTGCATTTCCGAAACTAAGCAAAGTATCAAGAGAAAGAAATGGCGTTAAAAGAAAAGAAGAAATGTTGTCATATCTTAATATTCTCCCTATATGGCTGAGAATGCAGGAAATATCCTCCTGCAAAACTAGGAAGTATCAAAGATAAGAAAATGGCGTCGGAAGCAAAGAAAAGAGTGCTGAATTTATGTAATATCTTACCTCCTATATGGCTGAGAATGCTGGACAATATCCTGCATTTCCGAAACTAAGAAAGTATCAAAAGATAAGAAATGTCGTTGGAAACAAAGAAAAGAGTGCTGAATTGTTATGTAATATCTTTCTTCCTATATGGCTGAGAATGCTGGACAATATCCTCCTGCATTTCCGAAACTAAGCAAAGTATCAAGAGATAAGAAAATGTCGGGAGAAACAAAGAAAAGAGTGCTGAATTGTTATGTAATATCTATCTCCTATATGGCTGAGAATGCTGACAATATCCTCACTGCATTTCCGAAACTAAGCAAAGTATCAAGAGATAAGAAAAATGTCGTTAGAAACAAAGAAAAGAGTGCTGAATTGTTATGTAATATCTTATCTCCTATATGGCTGAGAATGTTGGACAATATCCTCCTGCATTTCCGAAATTAATGCAAAGTATCAAGAGATAAGAAAATGGCGTTAGAAACAAAGAAAAGAGTGCTGAATTGTTATGTAATATCTTTTACCCTATATGGCTGAGAATGCTGGACAATATCCCCTCCTGCATTTCCGAAACTAAAAAAAGAGTATCAAAAGATAAGAAAATGAATTGTTAGAAATCAAAGAAAAAGAGTGCTGAATTGTTATGTAATATCTTATCTCCTATATGGCTGAGAATGCTGGACAATATCCTCCTGCATTTCCGAAATTAAGCAAAGTATCAAGAGATAAGAAAAATGTCGACGAAAAAAAAGAAAAGAGTGCTGAATTGTTATGTAATATCTTATCTCCTATATGGCTGAGAATGCTGGACAATATCCCCTGCATTTCAAAACTAAGCAAAGTATCAAGCAAAGTATCAAGAGATAAGGAAATGTCGTTAGAAACAAAGAAAAGAGTGCTGAATTGTTATGTAATATCTTATCTCCTATATGGCTCAGAATGCTGGACAATATCCTCATGCATTTCCGAAATTAAGCAAAGTATCAAGAGATAAGAAAATGTCGTCGGAAACAAAGAAAAGAGTGCTGAATTGTTATGTAATATCTTATCTCCTATATGGCTGAGAATGCTGGACAATATCCTCCTGCATTTCCGAAACTAAGCAAAAGTATCAAGAGATAAGAAATGTCAGAAGCAAAGAAAAGAGTGCTGAATTGTTATGTAATATCTACCTCCTATATGGCTGAGAATGCTGGACAATATCCTCATGCATTTCCGAAATTACAAAGTATCAAGAGATAAGAAATGTCGTCGGAAACAAAGAAAAGAGTGCTGAATTGTTATGTAATATCTTATCTCCTATATGGCTGAGAATGCTGGACAATATCCTCCCAGCATTTCCGAAACTAAGCAAAAGTATCAAAAGATAAGAAAATGGCGTCGGAAACAAAGAAAAGAGAAAATGCTGAATTGTTATGTAATATCTTACCTCCTATATGGCTGAGAATGCTGGACAATATCCTCCTGCATTTCCGAAACTAAGCAAAGTATCAAAAGATAAGAAAATGTCATTTCGAAACAAAGAAAAGAGTGCTGAATTGTTATGTAATATCTCATCTCCTATATGGCTGAGAATGCTGGACAATATCCTCATGCATTTCCGAAACTAAGCAAAGTATCAAGAGATAAGAAAATGCGTTAGAAGCAAAGAAAAGAGTGCTGAACTGTTATGTAATATCTTACTTTTCCTATATGGCTGAGAATGCTGGACAATATCCTCCTGCATTTCCGAAACTAAGCAAAGTATCAAGAGATAAGAAAATGGCGTCGAAACAAAGAAAAGAGTGCTGAATTGTTATGTAATATCTTACCTCCTATATGGCTGAGAATGCTGGAATATCTAATATCCTCAATATCCCCTGCATTTCCGAAACTAAGCAAAGTATCAAGAGATAAGAAAATGTCGTTAGAAACAAAGAAAAGAGTGCTGAATTGTTATGTAATATCTTACCTCCTATATGGCTGAGAGAATGCTGGACAATATCCCCATGCATTTCGAAACTAAGCAAAAGTATCAAAAGAGAAATGTCGGAAAAAGAGTGTCGTTAGAAATATCAAAGAAAAGAGTGCTGAAATATCCTTCAATGTTATCAAGAGATAAGAATATCTTATCAAAGATATGTGCTGAGAATGCTGGAATATATCCTATATGGCATTGACAATATCCTCCCTGAAAACTAAGCAAAGTATCAAGAGATAAGAAAATGTCGTCGGAAACAAAGAAAAGAGTGCTGAACTGTTATGTAATATCTTATCTCCTATATGGCTGAGAATGCTGGACAATATCCTCCTGCATTTCCGAAATTAAGCAAAGTATCAAAAGATAGGAAAAAGAAAAAGTTAGAAATGTAAAGAAAAGAGTGCTGAATGCTGTTATGTAATATCTTAAGAAATGGCTCCTATATGGCTGAGAATGCTGAATTGACAATATCCTCATGCTATATGGCTGAAACTAAACAAAGTATCAAGAGATAAGAAAAAAATGTCGTTAGAAACAAAGAAAAGAGTGCTGAATTGTTATGTAATATCTTACCTCCTATATGGCTGAGAATGCTGGACAATATCCTCATGCATTTCCGAAACTAAGAAAAGTATCAAAAAGATAGGAAAATGTCGTTAGAAAACAAAGAAAAGAGTGCTGAATTGTTATGTAATATCTTATCCTCCTATATGGCTGAGAATGCTGGACAATATCCTCCTGCATTTCCGAAACTAAGCAAAGTATCAAAAGATAAGAAAATGTCGTTAGAAACAAAGAAAAGAGTGCTGAATTGTTATGTAATATCTTACCTCCTATATGGCTGAGAATGCTGGACAATATCCTCATGCATTTCGAAACTAAGCAAAGTATCAAAAGATAAGAAAATGTCGTTAAAACAAAGAAAAGAGTGCTGAATTGTTATGTAATATCTTATCTCCTATATGGCTGAGAATGCTGGACAATATCCTCATGCATTTCCGAAACTAAGCAAAGTATCAAAGATAAGAAAAATGTCGTTAGAAACAAAGAAAAGAGTGCTGAATTGTTATGTAATATTTTACCTCCTATATGGCTGAGAATGCTGGACAATATCCTCCTGCATTTCCGAAACTAAGAAAGTATCAAAGATAGGAAATGTCGTTAGAAACAAAAGAAAAGAGTGCTGAACTGTTATGTAATATCTTACCTCCTATATGGCTGAGAATGCTGGACAAATATCCTCATGCATTTCCGAAACTAAGCAAAAAAAATCAAAAGATAGGAAAATGTCGTTAGAAACAAAGAAAAAGAGTGCTGAACTGTTATGTAATATCTTACCTCCTATATGGCTGAGAATGCTGGATGGCGTCGGAAGCAAAGAAAAGTGTTGCATTTCCGAAACTATATGGCTGAGAAAGTATCAAAAGAGATAGGAAAATGTCGTTAGAAAACAAAGAAAAGAGTGCTGAATTGTTATGTAATATCTTACCTCCTATATGGCTGAGAATGCTGGACAATATCCTCCTGCATTTCCGAAACTAAGCAAAAGTATCAAAAGATAAGAAAATGTCGTTAGAAACAAAGAAAAGAGTGCTGAATTGTTATGTAATATCTTTATTCCTATATGGCTGAGAATGCTGGACAATCCTCATGCATTTCCGAAACAAAGCAAAGTATCAAAAGATAGAAAATGTCGTTAGAAACAAAGAAAAGAGTGCTGAATTGTTATGTAATATCTTACCTCCTATATGGCTGAGAATGCTGGACAATATCCTCATGCATTTCCGAAACTAAGCAAAGTATCAAGAGATAGGAAAATGTCGTTAGAAACAAAGAAAAGAGTGCTGAATTGTTATGTAATATCTTATCTCCTATATGGCTGAGAATGCTGGACAATATCCTCATGCATTTCCGAAACTAAGCAAAAAGTATCAAAAGATAGAAAATGTCGTTAAAAAGAAAAGAGTGCTGAATTGTTATGTAATATTTAGAAAGAATGCTGGACAATATCCTCATGCATTTCCGAAACTAAGCAAAGTATCAAAAGATAAAAAAATGAAGCAAAGAAAAGAGTGCTGAATTGTTATGTAATATCTTATCTCCTATATGGCTGAGAATGCTGGACAATATCCTCCTGCATTTCCGAAACTAAGCAAAGTATCAAAAGATAAGAAAATGTCGTTAGAAAAACAAAGAAAAGAGTGCTGAATTGTTATGTAATATCTTACCTCCTATATGGCTGAGAATGCTGGACAATATCCTCCTGCATTTCCGAAACTAAGCAAAGTATCAAAAGATAGGAAAATGTCGTTAGAAACAAAGAAAAGAGTGCTGAACTGTTATGTAATATCTTACCTCCTATATGGCTGAGAATGCTGGACAATATCCTCCTGCATTTCCAAACTAAGCAAAGTATCAAAAGATAGGAAAATGTCGTTAGAAACAAAGAAAAGAGTGCTGAACTGTTATGTAATATCTTATCTCCTATATGGCTGAGAATGCTGGACAATATCCTCCTGCATTTCCGAAACTAAGCAAAGTATCAAAAGATAAGAAAATGTCGTCGAAACAAAGAAAAGAGTGCTGAATTGTTATGTAATATCTTATCTCCTATATGGCTGAGAATGCTGGACAATATCCTCATGCATTTCCGAAACTAAGCAAAGTATCAAAAGATAAAAGAAAATGTCGTTAGAAACAAAGAAAAGAGTGCTGAATTGTTATGTAATATCTTACCTCCTATATGGCTGAGAATGCTGACAATATCCTCATGCATTTCCGAAAAAATTAAGCAAAGTATCAAAAGATAGAAAATGTCGTTAGAAACAAAGAAAAGAGTGCTGAATTGTTATGTAATATCTACTCCTATATGGCTGAGAATGCTGGACAATATCCTCCTGCATTTCCGAAACTAAGCAAAGTATCAAAAGATAGGAAAATGTCGTTAGAAACAAAGAAAAGAGTGCTGAACTGTTATGTAATATCTTACCTCCTATATGGCTGAGAATGCTGGACAATATCCTCATGCATTTCCGAAACTAAGCAAAGTATCAAAAGATAAAAAATGTCGTTAGAAACAAAGAAAAAAGAGTGCTGAACTGTTATGTAATATCTTATCTCCTATATGGCTGAGAATGCTGGACAATATCCTCCTGCATTTCCGAAACTAAGCAAAGTATCAAAAGATAGGAAAATGTCGTTAGAAACAAAAGAAAGAGTGCTGAACTGTTATGTAATATCTTACCTCCTATGGCTGAGAATGCTGGACAATATCCTCCTGCATTTCGAAACTAAGCAAAGTATCAAAAGATAGGAAAATGTCGTTAGAAAACAAAGAAAAGAGTGCTGAACTGTTATGTAATATCCTCCTATATCCTATATGGACAATATCCTCATGCATTTCCGAACCAGAAAGTATCAAAGATAGGAAATGTCGTTAGAAACAAAGAAAAGAGCTGAATTGTTATGTAATATCTTATCCTATATGGCATTTCGAATGCTGAAATATCCTCCTGCATTTCCGAAACTAAGCAAAGTATCAAAAGATAGGAAAATGTCGTTAGAAAACAAAGAAAAGAGTGCTGAATTGTTATGTAATATCTTACCTCCTATATGGCTGAGAATGCTGGACAATATCCTCATGCATTTCCGAAACCAAGCAAAAGTATCAAAAGATAGGAAAATGTCGTTAGAAACAAAGAAAAGAGTGCTGAACTGTTATGTAATATCTTATCTCCTATATGGCTGAGAATGCTGGACAATATCCTCATGCATTTCCGAAACTAAATGTAAAGTATCAAAAAGATAGGAAAATGTCGTTAGAAACAAAGAAAAAAAGAGTGCTGAACTGTTATGTAACATCTTACCTCCTATATGGCTGAGAATGCTGGACAATATCCTCATGCATTTCCGAAACTAAGCAAAGTATCAAAAGATAGGAAAATTAGAAACAAAGAAAAGAGTGCTGAACTGTAATATTAATATGGCTGAAGAATGCTGGAACTGTTGCATTTCCGAAACTAAGCAAAGTATCAAAAAGATAAGAAAATGTCAAGAACTGTTATGGCTGAGAAATGTCGTTAGAAACAAAGAAAAGATCTTGAATTGCATATCTTATCTCCTAATGGCTGAGAATGACAATATCCTCAAGTTCCGAAACTAAGCAAAAGATCAAAAGAATGTCAAGAGAAACAAAAGAAAAGAGTGCTGAATTGTTATGTAATATCTTACTCCTATATGGCTGAGAATGCTGGACAATATCCTCATGCATTTCCGAAATTAAAAAAGTATCAAAAGATAGGAAATGTCGTTAGAAACAAAGAAAAGAGTGCTGAATTGTTATGTAATATCTTTACCTCCTATATGGCTGAGAATGCTGGACAATATCCTCATGCATTTCCGAAACTAAGCAAAGTATCAAAAGATAGGAAAATGTCGTTAGAAACAAAGAAAAGAGTGCTGAACTGTTATGTAATATCTTACCTCCTATATGGCTGAGAATGCTGGACAATATCCTCATGCATTTCCGAAACTAAGCAAAGTATCAAAAGATAAGAAAATGTCGTTAGAAAAAAAGAAATGAGGACAATGCTGAACTGTTATGTAAGGATCTTAACAAGCATAAAAAAGAAAAAGTGCTCCTATGGCTGAGAATGCTGGACAATATCCTCATGCATTTCCGAAACAAAGCAAAAGTATCAAAAGATAGGAAAATGTCGTTAGAAACAAAGAAAAGTGCTGAACTGTTATGTAATATCTTATCTCCTATATGGCTGAGAATGCTGGACAATATCCTCATGCATTCCGAAACAAAGCAAAGTATCAAAAGATAGGAAAATGTCGTTAGAAACAAAGAAAAGAGTGCTGAATTGTTATGTACAATATCTTATCTCCTATATGGCTGAGAATGCTGGACAATATCCTCATGCATTTCCGAAACAAAAAGTATCAAAAGATAGGAAAATGTCAAAGAAACAAAAAAGAAAAGAGTGCTGAACTGTTATGTAATATCTTACCTCCCATATGGCTGAGAATGCTGGACAATATCCTCATGCATTTCCGAAATTAAGCAAAGTATCAAAAGATAGGAAAATGTCGTTAGAAACAAAGAAAAGATTGCTGAATTGTTATGTAATATCTTACCTCCTATATGGCTGAGAATGATGGTCAATATCCTCCTGCATTTCCGAAACCGAGCAAAGTATCAAGAGATAGGAAAATGTCGTTAGAAACAAAGAAAAGAGTGCTGAACTGTTATGTAATATCTTATCTCCTATATGGCTGAGAATGCTGGACAATATCCTCATGCATTTCCGAAACTAAGCAAAGTATCAAAAGATAGGAAAATGTCGTTAGAAACAAAGAAAAGAGTGCTGAACTGTTATGTAATATCTTACCTCCTATATGGCTGAGAATGCTGGACAATATCCTCATGCATTTCCGAAACAAAGCAAAGTATCAAAAGATAGGAAAATGTCGTTAGAAACAAAGAAAAGAGTGCTGAATTGTTATGTAATATCTTACCTCCTATATGGCTGAGAATGCTGGACAATATCCTCATGCATTTCCGAAACAAAGCAAAGTATCAAAAGATAGGAAAATGTCGTTAGAAACAAAGAAAAGAGTGCTGAACTGTTATGTAATATCTTACCTCCTATATGGCTGAGAATGCTGGACAATATCTCTCACAGATTTCCGAACTAAGCAAGTATCAAAAGATAGGAAAATGTCGTTAGAAACAAAGAAAAAGAGTGCTGAACTGTTATGTAATATCTTACCTCCTATATGGCTGAAAATGCTGAAAAATCCTCATGCATTTCCGAAACTAAGCAAAGTATCAAAAGATAGGAAAATGTCGTTAAAACAAAGAAAAGCTGAACTGTTATGTAATATCTACCCTATATGGCTGAGAATGCTGGACAATATCCTCATGCATTTCCGAAACTAAGCAAAGTATCAAAAGATAGAAAAATGTCGTTAGAAACAAAGAAAAGAGTGCTGAACTGTTATGTAATATCTTACCTCCTATATGGCTGAGAATGCTGGACAATATCCTCATGCATTTCCGAAACAAAGGAAAGTATCAAAAAGATAGGAAAATGTCGTTAAAACAAAGAAAAGATTGCTGAACTGTTATGTAATATCTTATCCTCCTATATGGCTGAGAAATGCTGGACAATATCCTCATGCATTTCCGAAACAAAGCAAAGTATCAAAAGATAGAAAAATGTCGTTAGAAACAAAGAAAAGAGTGCTGAATTGTTATGTAATATCTTACCTCCTATATGGCTGAGAATGCTGGACAATATCCTCATGCATTTCCGAAACTAAAGCAAAGTATCAAAAGATAGAAAAATGTCGTTAGAAACAAAGAAAAGAGAATGCTGAACTGTTATGTAATATCTTACCTCCTATATGGCTGAGAATGCTGGACAATATCCTCATGCATTTCCGAAACAAAGCAAAGTATCAAAAGATAGGAAAATGTCGTTAGAAACAAAGAAAAGAGTGCTGAATTGTTATGTAATATCTTACCTCCTATATGGCTGAGAATGCTGGACAATATCCTCATGCATTTCCGAAACTAAGCAAAGTATCAAAAGATAGGAAAATGTCGTTAGAAACAAAGAAAAGAGTGCTGAATTGTTATGTAATATCTACCTCCTATATGGCTGAGAATGCTGGACAATATCCTCATGCATTTCCGAAACTAAGCAAAGTATCAAAAGATAGAAAATGTCATCAAGAAAAGAGTGCTGAACTGAATGTAATATCTTTACCTCCTATATGGCTGAGAATGCTGGACAATATCCTCATGCATTTCAAAAAAGCAAAGTATCAAAAGATAGGAAATGTCGTTAGAAACAAAGAAAAGAGTGCTGAATTGTTATGTGTAATATCTTACCTCCTATATATTGAGAATGCTGGACAATATCCTCATGCATTTCCGAAACTAAGCAAAGTATCAAAAGATAGGAAAATGAATCGTTAGAAACAAAGAAAAGAGTGCTGAACTGTTATGTAATATCTTACTCCTATATGGCTGAGAATGCTGACAATATCCTCATGCATTTCCGAAACTAAGCAAAGTATCAAAAGATAGGAAAATGTCGTTAGAAACAAAGAAAAGAGTGCTGAACTGTTATGTAATATCTTACCTCCTATATGGCACTGAGAATGCAGGACAATATCCTCATGCATTTCCGAAACAAAGCAAAGTATCAAAAGATAGGAAAATGTCGTTAGAAAAACAAAGAAAAGAGTGCTGAACTGTTATGTAATATCTTACCTCCTATATGGCTGAGAATGCTGGACAATATCCTCACATTTCCGAAACTAAGCAAAGTATCAAAAGATAGGAAATGTCGTTAGAAACAAAGAAAAGATTGTTGAACTGTTATGTAATATCTTACCTCCTATATGGCACTGAATGCTGGACAATATCCTCATGCATTTCCGAAAACAAAGCAAAGTATCAAAAGATAGGAAAATGTCGTTAGAAACAAAGAAAAGAGTGCTGAACTGTTATGTAATATCTTACCCTCCTATATGGCTGAGAATGCTGGACAATATCCTCATGCATTTCCGAAACTAAGCAAAAGTATCAAAAGATAGGAAAATGTCAAAGAAAAGAGTGCTGAACTGTTATGTAATATCTACCTCCCATATGGCTGAGAATGCTGGACAATATCCTCATGCAGATCCGAAACTAAGTATCAAAAGATAGGAAAATGTCGTTAGAAACAAAGAAAAGAGTGCTGAATTGTTATGTAATATCTTACTCCTATATGGCTGAGAATGCTGGACAATATCCTCCTGCATTTCCGAAACTAAGCAAAGTATCAAAAGATAGGAAAATGTCGTTAGAAAACAAAGAAAAGAGTGCTGAATTGTTATGTAATATCTTACCCCTATATGGCTGAGAATGCTGGACAATATCCTCATGCATTTTAGAAACTAAGCAAAGTATCAAAAGATGAAAAATGAGACTTAGAAACAAAGAAAAGAGTGCTGAACTGTTATGTAATATCTTATCTCCTATATGGCCACGAATGCTGGACAATATCCTCCTGCATTTCAGAAACTGAAAAGTATCAAAAGATAAGAAATGTCGTTAGAAACAAAGAAAAGAGTGCTGAACTGTTATGTAATATCTTACCTCCTATATGGCTGAGAATGCTGGACAATATCCTCATGCATTTCCGAAACTAAGGAGACTCAAAAGATAAGAAAATGTCGTTAGAAACAAAGAGTGCTGAACTGTTATGTAATATCTTATCTCCTATATGGCTGAGAATGCTGGACAATATCCTCATGCATTTCCGAAACTAAGCAAAGTATCAAAAAGATAGGAAAATGTCGTTAGAAACAAAGAAAAAGAGTGCTGAACTGTTATGTAATATCTTACCTCCTATATGGCTGAGAATGCTGGACAATATCCTCATGCATTTCCGAAACTAAGCAAAAGTATCAAAAGATAGGAAATGTCGTTAGAAACAAAGAAAAAGAGTGCTGAACTGTTATGTAATATCTTACCTCCTATATGGCTGAGAATGCTGGACAATATCCTCATGCAACTTTCCGAAACCTGAAGCAAAGTAACAAAAGATAGGAAAATGTCGTTAGAAACAAAGAAAAGAGTGCTGAACTGTTATGTAATATCTTACCTCCTATATGGCTGAGAATGCTGGACAATATCCTCACATTTCCGAAACTAAGAAAGTATCAAAAGATAGAAAAAGTCGTTAGAAACAAAGAAAAGAGTGCTGAATTGTTATGTAATATCTTACCTCCTATATGGCTGAGAATGCTGGACAATATCCCATCATGCATTTCCGAAACGTTAAAGCAAAGTATCAAAAGATAGGACTGTTAATGTCGTTAGAAACAAAGAAAAGAGTGCTGAATTGTTATGTAATTCCAATTCCTCCTATATGGCAGAGAATGCTGGACAATATCCTCATGCATTTCAGAAACAAAGCAAAGTATCAAAAGATAAGAGAAAATGTCGTTGAAACAAAGAGAAAAAAGAAAATTGTTATGAATATCTTACTCCTATATGGCTGAGAATGGGACAATATCCTCATGAATTTCCGAAACTAAGCAAAGATCAAAAGATAGGAAAATGTCGTTAGAAAACAAAGAAAAGAGTGCTGAACTGTTATGTAATATCTTACCTCCTATATGGCTGAGAATGCTGACAATATCCTCATGCATTTCGAAACTAAGAAACTATCAAAATAGGAAAATATCAAAAGAAAGAAAAAATGCTGAACTGTATGTAATAAACAAATGAAAAGAGTGCTGAATTGTTATGTAATATCTCACCTCCTATATGGAAACAAAGAAAAGAGTGCTGGACAATATCCTAATGCTTTTCCTATATGAAATGCTGGACAATATCCTATCAAAGATAGGAAAATGTCGTTAGAAACAAAGAAAAGAGTGCTGAACTGTTATGTAATATCTTACCTCCTATATGGCTGAGAATGCTGGACAATATCCTCATGCATTTCCGAAACTAAAACAAAGTATCAAAAGATAGGAAAATGTCGTTAGAAACAAAAGAAAAGAGTGCTGAATTGTTATGTAATATCTTACCTATATGGCTGAGAATGCTGGACAATATCCTCATGCATTTCCGAAACTAAGCAAAGTATCAAAAGATAGGAAAATGTCATTAGAAACAAAGAAAAGAGTGCTGAATTGTTATGTAATATCTTACCTCCTATATGGCTGAGAATGCTGGACAATATATCCTCCTCCTTTCCGAAACTGAATGCAAAAGTATCAAAAGATAGGAAAATGTCGTTAGAAACAAAGAAAAAGAGTGCTGAATTGTTATGTAATATCTTACCTCCTATATGGCTGAGAATGCTGGACAATATCCTCATGCATTTCCTAACTAAGCAAAGTATCAAAAGATAGGAAAATGTCGTTAGAAACAAAGAAAAGAGTGCTGAACTGTTATGTAATATCTTACCTCCTATATGGCTGAGAATGCTGGACAATATCCTCATGCAGATGAAACAAAGCAAAGTATCAAAAGATAGGAAAATGAGAAACAAAGAAAAGAGTGCTGAATTGTTATGTAATATCTTACCTCCTATATGGCAGAGAATGCTGGACAATATCCTCATGCATTTCCGAAACAAAGCAAAGTATCAAAAGATAGGAAAATGTCGTTAGAAAAAAAAAGAAAAGAGTGCTGAACTGTTATGTAATATCTTACCTCCTATATGGCTGAGAATGCTGGACAATATCCTCATGCATTTCGAAACTTTAAGCAAAAGTCGTTAAAACAAAGAAAAGAGGAAAATGTCGTTAGATCAACCTCCTATATGGCAAAAGATGCTGAACTGTTATGATGAATATCTCACCTCCTATATGGAAACAAAGAGAATGCTGAACAAATATCCTCCTCCTATTTGGCAGAAAGAAACTAAGGCAAAGTCCTCAAAAGATAGGAAAATGTCGTTAGAAACAAAGAAAAGAGTGCTGAACTGTTATGTAATATCTTACCTCCTATATGGCAGAGAATGCTGGACAATATCCTCATGCATTTCCGAAACTAAGCAAAGTATCAAAAGATAGGAAAATGTCGTTAGAAACAAAGAAAAGATTGCTGAACTGTTATGTAATATCTTATCCTCCTATATGGCTGAGAATGCTGGACAATATCCTCAGATTTCCGAAAATAAGAGATCAAAAGATAGGAAAATGTCGTTAGAAACAAAAGAAAAGAGTGCTGAACTGTTATGTAATATCAATCCTCCTATATGGCAGAGAATGCTGGACAATATCCTCATGCAGATGAAACAAAAAAGTATCAAAAGATAGGAAAATGAGAAACAAAGAAAAGAGTGCTGAACTGTTATGTAATATCAATCCTCCTATATGGCAGAGAATGCTGGACAATATCCTCATGCATGAAGAGAAACTTGAAGCAAGAGAAACAAAAAAAGAGACTTGAAAATGTCGTTCAGAAACAAATGAAAAAAGAATGCTGAACTGTTATGTAACAGATGAAGAGGATATGGCTGAAAAAAGAAAAGACAATGCTATATCCTCATGCATTTCCGAAACTAAGCAAAGTATCAAAAGATAAGAAAATTGTCGTTAGAAACAAAGAAAAGAGTGCTGAACTGTTATGTAATATCAACCTCCTATATGGCAGAGAATGCTGGACAATATCCTCACAGATGAAGAGGAGACTTGAAGCAAAAGAAAATGGCAAAAGAAAAGAAAAATGAACTGTTATGTAATATCAATCCTCCTATATGGCAGTGAATGCTGGACAATTTCCTTTCACAGATGAAGAGGAGACTTGAAGCAAGAGAAACAAAGAAAAAAGTGCTGAACTGCTATGTAATATCAATCCTCCTATGGCAGTGAATGCTGGACAATTTCCTCAAAGATGAAGAGATAGACTTGAAGTCGTTAGAAACAAAGAAAAGAGTGCTGAACTGAACTCCTCCTATATGGCTAATGCTGGAAATATCAATTTCGAAATGAATAAAATATCAAAAAGATAGCAATGTCGAAATGTGCTGAACAATGTAATATCTTATCCTATATGATGAAATATGGGAGAGATGAAAAGGAGAAATGAAGGAAGAAAACAAAGAAAAGAGTGCTGAACTGTTATGTAATATCAATCCTCCTATATGGCAGTGAATGCTGGAGACAATTCCTCACAGATGAAAAAGGAGACTTGATAGGAAGAGAAACAAAGAAAAGAGTGCTGAACTGTTATGTAATATCAACCTCCTATATGGCAGAGAATGCTGGACAATATCCTCACAGATGAAGAGGAGACTTGAAGTCGAGAAACAAAGAAAAGAGTGCTGAACTGTTATGTAATATCAATCCTCCTATATGGCAGTGAATGCTGAAAATTTCTCACAGATGAAGAGGAGACTTGAAGAAAAAGAAACAAAGAAAAGAGTGCTGAACTGTTATGTAATATCAATCCTCCTATATGGCAGAATGCTGGACAATATCCTCATGCATTTCCGAAACTTCCTCAGATGAAAAGATAGGAAACTGAAGTTAGAAACAAAGAAAAGAGTGCTGAACTGTTATGTAATATCAATCCTCCTATATGGCAGAGAATGCTGACAATATCCTCAGAGATGAAGAGTATCTTGAAGCAAGAGAAACAAAGAAAAGAGTGCTGAACTGTTATGTAATATCAATCCTCCTATATGGCAGAGAATGCTGGACAATTTCCCTCACAGATGAAGAGGAGACTTGAAGCAAGAGAAACAAAGAAAAGAGTGCTGAACTGCTATGTAATATCAATCCTCCTATATATGGCAGTGAATGCTGGACAATTCCTCACAGATGAAGAGGAGACTTGAAAATGTCAAGAGAAACAAAGAAAAGAGTGCTGAACTGTTATGTAATATCAATCCTCCTATATGGCAGAGAATGCTGGACAATATCCTCAGATGAAACAGGAGACTTGAAAAGAAGAGAAAAACAAAGAAAAGAGTGCTGAACTGCTATGTAATATCAATCCTCCTATATGGCAGTGAATGCTGGACAATTTCCTCAGATGAAGAGGAGACTTGAAGAAGAGAAACAAAAAAAAAGAGTGCTGAACTGTTATGTAATATCAATCCTCCTATATGGCAGTGAATGCTGGACAATTTCCTCACAGAAAAAAGGAGACTTGAAGCAAGAGAAACAAAGAAAAGAGTGCTGAACTGCTATGTAATATCAATCCTCCTATATGGCAGTGAATGCTGGACAATTTCCTCACAGATGAAGAAACAGGAGACTTGAAGGAAGAGAAAACAAAGAAAAGAGTGCTGAACTGTTATGTAATATCAATCCTCCTATATGGCAGTGAATGCTGGACAATTTCCTCACAGATGAAGAGGAGACTTGAAGGAAGAGAAACAAAGAAAAGAGTGCTGAACTGTTATGTAATATCAATCCTCCTATATGGCAGTGAATGCTGGACAATTTCCTCACAGATGAAACTAGGAGACTTGAAAAAATGTCATTAGAAACAAAAGAAAAGAGTGCTGAACTGTTATGTAATATCAATCCTCCTATATGGCAGTGAATGCTGGACAATATCCTGAAGAGGAGATGAAGAGAGAAACAAAGCAAGATCAAAATAAAGGAAAATGATGGAACTCGTTAGAAACAAAAGAAAATGCTGTTGGTGTAATATCAATCCTCCTATATGGCAAGAGAGAATGCTGGACAATATCCTCAATCCTCCTATGAAAATGCCGGAGATCAAGAGATGAAAGGAATGTCGTTAGAGAAACAAAGAAAAGAGTGCTGAACTGTTATGTAATATCAATCCTCCTATATGGCAGTGAATGCTGGACAATATCCTCATGCAGATGAAGAGGAGACTTGAAGGAAGAGAAACAAAGAAAAGAGTGCTGAACTGTTATGTAATATCAATCCTCCTATATGGCAGTGAATGCTGGACAATTTCCTCAGAGATGAAGAGGAGACTTGAAGGAAGAGAAACAAAGAAAAGAGTGCTGAACTGTTATGTAATATCAATCCTCCTATATGGCAGTGAATGCTGGACAATATTCCTCACAGATGAAGAGGAGACTTGAAGGAAATGAGAAACAAAGAAAAGAGTGCTGAACTGTTATGTAATATCAATCCTCCTATATGGCAGTGAATGCTGGACAATTTCCTCAGATGAAGAGGAGACTTGAAGCAAGAGAAACAAAGAAAAATGAGTGCTGAACTGCTATGTAATATCAATCCTCCTATATGGCAGTGAATGCTGGACAATTTCCTCACAGATGAAGAGGAGACTCAAAAAGAAGGAAGAGAAACAAAGAAAGAGTGCTGAAACTGTTATGTAATATCAATCCTCCTATATGGCAGTGAATGCTGGACAAAGCAAAGTACAGATGAAGAGGAAACTTGAAGCAAGAGAAACAAAGAAAAGAGTGCTGAACTGTTATGTAATATCAATCCTCCTATATGGCAGTGAATGCTGGACAATTTCCTCACAGATGAAGAGGAGAAAGTAAGCAAGAGAAACAAAGAAAAGAGTGTCGTTATGAAATCAAAGAAAAGATATGGCAGAAATGTTATGTAATATCTCACAGATGATAGGAGACTGAGAATGAGAAACAAAGGACAATATCCTCAACTGCATTTGGCAGTGAAACAAAGCAATTTCCTCAAATGATAGGAAAACTGAAGTTAGAAACAAAGAAAAGAGTGCTGAACTGTTATGTAATATCAACCTCCTATATGGCAGAGAATGCTGGACAATATCCTCACAGATGAAGAGGAGACTTGAAAGCAAGAGAAACAAAGATAAAGAGTGCTGAACTGCTATGTAATATCAATCCTCCATATGGCAGAATGCTGGACAAATGAAGAGGAGACTTGAAGCAAGAGAAAAAAGAAAAGAGTGCTGAATTATGTAATATCAATCCTCCTATGTGGCAGTGAATGTTGAACAATCTCCTCACACATGAAGAGGAGACTTGAAGCAAGAGAAACAAAGAAAAGAGTGTTAGAAACAAAGAAAGAACTGAACTGTTAATAATCAATCCTCCTATATGGCAGTGAATGCTGGACAATTTCCTCAGAAATGAAGAAAGGAGAAAAGAAGGAAAATGTCGTTAAAACAAAGAAAAGAGTGCTGAACTGTTATGTAATATCAATCCTCCTATATGGCAGTGAATGCTGGACAATATCCTCACAGATGAAGAGGAGACTTGCAAGAGAATCAAAAGAGAAAATGTCAAAACAAAAGAAAAGAGTGCTGAACACTTATGTTATGTAATATCAATCCTCCTATATGGCAAAGAATGCTGAACAATATCCTATCAATTTCCTATATGGCAGTGAATGCAACAATATCACAGATGAAAAGGAGACTTAAGCAAGAGAAACAAAGAAAAGAGTGCTGAATTGTTATGTAATATCAATCCTCCTATATGGCAGTGAATGCTGGACAATTTCCTCACAGATGAAAAGGAGACTTCAAAAGAAGGAAGAGAAACAAAGAAAAGTGCTGAACTGTTATGTAATATCAATCCTCCTATATGGCAGGAATGCTGGACAATTTCCATAGATTTTCAGAAGAGGAGACTTGAAAAGATAGGAAAATGTCAGAAACAAAGAAAAGAGTGCTGAACTGTTATGTAATATCAATCCTCCTATATGGCAGTGAATGCTGGACAATTTCCTCATGAGATGAAGAGGAGACTTGAAGGAAGAGAAACAAAAGAAAAGAGTGCTGAACTGTTATGTAATATCAGAATCCTCCTATAAAAGATAGGAAAATGAATAGAAACAAAGAAAAGAGTGCAACTGTTATCCTCCTATATGGATGAATGCTGGACAATATCCTCTTGAAGGAAGAGAAACAAAGAAAAAAGTGCTGAACTGTTATGTAATATCAATCCTCCTATATGGCAGTGAATGCTGGACAATTTCCTCAGAGATGAAGAGGAGACTTGAAGCAAGAGAAACAAAGAAAAGAGTGCTGAACTGTCATGTAATATCAATCCAATATGGCAAAGAATGCTGAACAATTTCAGATATGAAGAGGAGACTTGAAGGCTGAGAAACAAAGAAAAAGAGTGCTGAACTCATGTGTAATATCAATCAATATGGCAGTGAATGCTGACAATTTCTTCACAGATGAAAAGGAGACTTTGAAGCAAGAAAGAAAAGAAAAGAGTGCTGAACTGTTATGTAATATCAATCCTCCTATATGGCAGTGAATGCTGGACAATTTCCTCAGATGAAGAGGAGACTTGAAGGAAGAGAAACAAAAAGAAAAGAGTGCTGAACTGTTATGTAATATCAATCCTCCTATATGGCAGTGAATGCTGGACAATATCCTCACAGATGAAACTAAACAAAACTGATGTAAAAGATATGGAAAATGTCAATTCCTCAGAGAAACAAAGAAAAGAAAGTGCTGAACTGTTATGTAATATCAACCTCCTATATGGCAGTGAATGCTGGACAATTTCCTCAGAGATGAAAAAGGAGACTAAGCAAGAGAAAAAAAGAAAAAGAGTGCTGAACTGTTATGTAATATCAATCCTCCTATATGGCAGTGAATGCTGGACAATTTCCTCACAGATGAAGAGGAGACTTGAAGGAAGAGAAACAAAGAAAAGAGTGCTGAACTGTTATGTAATATCAATCCTCCTATATGGCAGTGAATGCTGGACAATTCTCACAGATGAAGAGGAGGAGACTTGAAGATAGAGAAACAAAGAAAAAGTGCTGAACTGCTAAATATCAATCCTCCTATATGGCAGTGAATGCTGGACATATCCTCAATTTTGATGAAGAGGAGTATCAAAGAATTGCTGGAAAATGATGAAAGAGGAGACTTGAAGCAAGAGAAACAAAGAAAAGAGTGAAATGCTATGTAATATCAATCCTCCTATATGGCAGTGAATGCAACAATTTCCTCACAGATGAAGAGGAGACTTGAAGTTAGAGAAACAAAGAAAGAGTGCTGAACTGTTATGTAATATCAATCCTCCTATATGGCAGTGAATGCTGGACAATTTCCTCACAGATGAAGAGGAGACTTGAAGGAAAGAGAAACAAAGAAAAAGAGTGCTGAACTGTTATGTAATATCAATCCTCCTATATGGCAGTGAATGCTGGACAATTTCACATGATATTTCCGAGAAGAAGCAAAGAAACAAAGAAAAGAGGAAAACTGCTATGTAATAAAAATGGCAAAAATGAGTGACAACTGTTATGATGAAGAGGGAGACCTCCTATATGGCTGAGAATGCTGGACAATCAATCCTCCTATATGGCAGTGAATGTTGGACACTTGAAAGATGAAAAGGAAAAGGAAGAGAAACAAAGAAAAGAGTGCTGAACTGTTATGTAATATCAATCCTCCTATATGGCAGTGAATGCTGGACAATTTCCTCACAGATGAAGAGGAGACTTGAAGCAAGAGAAACAAAGAAAAGAGTGCTGAACTGCTATGTAATATCAATCCTCCTATATGGCAGTGAATGCTGGACAATTTCACAGATGAAGAGGAGACTTCCTAAGAGAAACAAAGAAAAGAGTGCTGAACAATATCCTAATATCAATCCTCCTATATGGCAGTGAATGCTGGACAATTTCTCACAGATGAAGAGGAGACTTGAAGCAAGAGAAACAAAAAAAAGAGTGCTGAACTGCTATGTAATATCAATCCTCCTATATGGCAGTGAATGCTGGACAATTCCTCAAGAGATGAAAGAGGAGACTTGAATAGAAAGTCGGAATATTAGAAACAAAGACTTGAAAAAGTGCTGAAAAGTTGCTGTAATATCAATCCTCCTATATGGCAGTGAATGCTGGACAATTTCCTCACAGATGAAGAGGAGACTTGGAGAAAGAGAAACAAAAAAAGAGTGCTGAACTGCTATGTAATATCAATCCTCCTATATGGCAGTGAATGCTGGACAATTTCCTCACAGATGAAGAGGAGACTTGAAGCAAGAGAAACAAAGAAAAGAGTGCTGAACTGTTATGTAATATCAATCCTCCTATATGGCAGTGAATGCTGGACAATTTCCTCACAGATGAAGAGGAGACTTGAAGGAAGAGAAACAAAAAAAAAGAAAAGAGTGCTGAACTGTTATGTAATATCAATCCTCCTATATGGCAGTGAATGCTGGACAATTTCCTCACAGATGAAGAGGAGACTTGAAAACAAAGAAAAGAAAAGAACTGAAAATCAATCCTCTGAACTGCTGGATGTAATATCAAGGAGACTCCTATATGGAAACAAAGAATGAGTGGAACAATTTCCTCAATCCTATATGAAGAATGGAGACTTCAAATGAAAAGGAGAAAAGCAAGAGAAACAAAGAAAAGAGTGCTGAACTGTTATGTAATATCAATCCTCCTATATGGCAGTGAATGCTGGACAATTTCCTCACAGATGAAGAGGAGACTTGAAGGAAGAGAAACAAAGAAAAGAGTGCTGAACTGCTATGTAATATCAATCCTCCTATATGGCAGTGAATGCTGGACAATTTCCTCACAGATGAAGAGGAGACTTGAAGCAAGAGAAACAAAGAAAAGAGTGCTGAACTGCTATGTAATATCAATCCTCCTATATGGCAGTGAATGCTGGACAATTTCCTCACAGATGAAGAGGAGACTTGAAGCAAGAGAAACAAAGAAAAGAGTGCTGAACTGCTATGTAATATCAATCCTCCTATATGGCAGTGAATGCTGGACAATTTCCTCACAGATGAAGAGGAGACTTGAAGGAAGAGAAACAAAGAAAAGAGTGCTGAACTGTTATGTAATATCAATCCTCCTATATGGCAGTGAATGCTGGACAATTTCCTCAGAGATGAAGAGGGAGACTTGAAGCAAGAGAAACAAAGAAAAGAGTGCTGAACTGTTATGTAATATCAATCCTCCTATATGGCAGTGAATGCTGGACAATTTCCTCACAGATGAAGAGGAGACTTGAAGGAAGAGAAACAAAGAAAAGTGCTGAACTGCTATGTAATATCAATCCTCCTATATGGCAGTGAATGCTGGACAATTTCCTCACAGATGAAGAGGAGACTTGAAGGAAGAGAAACAAAGAAAAGAGTGCTGAACTGCTATGTAATATCAATCCTCCTATATGGCAGTGAATGCTGGACAATTTCCTCACAGATGAAGAGGAGACTTGAAGGAAGAGAAATTAAGAAATGAGTGCTGAACTGCTATGTAATATCAATCCTCCTATATGGCAGTGAATGTTGGACAATTTCCTCACAGATGAAGAGGAGACTTGAAGGAAGAGAAACAAAGAAAAGAGTGCTGAACTGCTATGTAATATCAATCCTCCTATATGGCAGTGAATGCTGGACAATTTCCTCACAGATGAAGAGGAGACTTGAAGCAAGAGAAACAAAGAAAAGAGTGCTGAACTGTTATGTAATATCAATCCTCCTATATGGCAGTGAATGCTGGACAATTTCCTCACAGATGAAGAGGAGACTTGAAGCAAGAGAAACAAAGAAAAGAGTGCTGAACTGTTATGTAATATCAATCCTCCTATATGGCAGTGAATGCTGGACAATTTCCTCAGAGATGAAGAGGAGACTTGAAGGAAGAGAAACAAAGAAAAGAGTGCTGAACTGCTATGTAATATCAATCCTCCTATATGGCAGTGAATGCTGGACAATTTCCTCACAGATGAAGAGGAGACTTGAAGGAAGAGAAACAAAGAAAAGAGTGCTGAACTGCTATGTAATATCAATCCTCCTATATGGCAGTGAATGCTGAACAATTTCCTCAGATGAAGAGGAGACTTGAAGGAAGAGAAACAAAGAAAAAAGAGTGCTGAAACTGTTATGTAATATCAATCCTCCTATATGGCAGTGAATGCTGGACAATTTCCTCACAGATGAAGAGGAGACTTGAAGATAAGAGAAACAAAGAAAAAGAGTGCTGAACTGCTATGTAATATCAATCCTCCTATATGGCAGTGAATGCTGGACAATTTCCTCAGATGAAGAGGAGACTTGAAGGAAGAAAACAAAGAAAAGAGTGCTTGAAGCAATATGGCAAACAAACAATTTCCTCAAATGAAGAGGAGACTGAACTGTTAAAGAAAAGAGTGTAATATCAATCCCTCCTATATGGCAGTGAATGCTGGACAATTTCCTCAGAGATGAAGAGGAGACTTGAAGGAAGAGAAACAAAGAAAAGAGTGCTGAACTGTTATGTAATATCAATCCTCCTATATGGCAGTGAATGCTGGACAATTTCCTCACAGATGAAGAGGAGACTTGAAGGAAGAGAAACAAAGAAAAGAGTGCTGAACTGCTATGTAATATCAATCCTCCTATATGGCAGTGAATGCTGGACAATTTCCTCACAGATGAAGAGGAGACTTGAAGGAAGAGAAACAAAGAAAAGAGTGCTGAACTGCTATGTAATATCAATCCTCCTATATGGCAGTGAATGCTGGACAATTTCCTCACAGATGAAGAGGAGACTTGAAGCAAGAGAAACAAAGAAAAGAGTGCTGAACTGCTATGTAATATCAATCCTCCTATATGGCAGTGAATGCTGGACAATTTCCTCACAGATGAAGAGGAGACTTGAAGCAAGAGAAACAAAGAAAAGAGTGCTGAACTGCTATGTAATATCAATCCTCCTATATGGCAGTGAATGCTGGACAATTCTTCAAGAGATGAAGAAAAGAGGAGAACTTGAAGTGAATGCTGGACAATTTCATCACAGATGAAAGGAAAAGAGAAACAAAGAAAAGAGCTGAACTGTTATGTAATATCAATCCTCCTATATGGCAGTGAATGCTGGACAATTTCCTCACAGATGAAGAGGAGACTTGAAGCAAGAGAAACAAAGAAAAGAGTGCTGAACTGCTATGTAATATCAATCCTCCTATATGGCAGTGAATGCTGGACAATTTCCTCACAGATGAAGAGGAGACTTGAAGCAAGAGAAACAAAGAAAAGAGTGCTGAACTGCTATGTAATATCAATCCTCCTATATGGCAGTGAATGCTGGACAATTTCAGAGATGAAGAGGAGACTTGAAGGAAAGAGAAACAAAGAAAAGAGTGCTGAACTGCTATGTAATATCAATCCTCCTATATGGCAGTGAATGCTGGACAATTCCTCACAGATGAAGAGGAGACTTGAAGCAAGAGAAACAAAGAAAAGAGTGCTGAACTGCTATGTAATATCAATCCTCCTATATGGCAGTGAATGCTGGACAATTTCCTCACAGATGAAGAGGAGACTTGAAGGAAGAGAAACAAAGAAAAGAGTGCTGAACTGTTATGTAATATCAATCCTCCTATATGGCAGTGAATGCTGGACAATTTCACAGATGAAGAGGAGACTTGGAAGAGAAACAAAGAAAAGAGTGCTGAACTGCTATGTAATATCAATCCTCCTATATGGCAGTGAATGCTGGACAATTTCCTCACAGATGAAGAGGAGACTTGAAGCAAGAGAAACAAAGAAAAGAGTGCTGAACTGTTATGTAATATCAATCCTCCTATATGGCAGTGAATGCTGGACAATTTCCTCACAGATGAAGAGGAGAGACTTGAAGGAAGAGAAACAAAGAAAAGAGTGCTGAACTGCTATGTAATATCAATCCTCCTATATGGCAGTGAATGCTGGACAATTTCTCACAGATGAAGAGGAGACTTGAAGCAAGAGAAACAAAGAAAAGTGTGCTGAACTGTTATGTAATATCAATCCTCCTATATGGCAGTGAATGCTGGACAATTTCCTCACAGATGAAGAGGAGACTTGAAGCAAGAGAAACAAAGAAAAGTGTGCTGAACTGTTATGTAATATCAATCCTCCTATATGGCAGTGAATGCTGGACAATTTCCTTACAGATGAAGAGGAGACTTGAAGCAAGAGAAACAAAGAAAGAGTACTGAACTGCTATGTAATATCAATCCTCCTATATGGCAGTGAATGCTGACAATTTCACTCATGAAGAAAAGGAGACTTGAAGCAAGAGAAACAAAGAAAAGAGTGCTGAACTGTTATGTAATATCAATCCTCCTATATGGCAGTGAATGCTGGACAATTTCCTCACAGATGATGAAGAGGAGACTTGAAGGAAGAGAAACAAAGAAAAGAGTGCTGAACTGTTATGTAATATCAATCCTCCTATATGGCAGTGAATGCTGGACAATTTCCTCCACAGATGAAGAGGAGACTTGAAGCAAAGAGAAACAAAGAAAAGAGTGCTGAACAGTTATGTAATATCAATCCTCCTATATGGCAGTGAATGCTGGACAATTTCCTCACAGATGAAGAGGAGACTTGAAGGAAGAGAAACAAAGAAAAGAGTGCTGAACTGCTATGTAATATCAATCCTCCTATATGGCAGTGAATGCTGGACAATTTCCTCACAGATGAAAAGGAGACTTGAAAAAAGAGAGAAACAAAAAAAAAGAATGCTGAACTGCTATGTAATATCAATCCTCCTATATGGCAGTGAATGCTGGACAATTTCCTCACAGATGAAAAAGGAGACTTGAAGGAAGAGAAACAAAGAAAAGAGTGCTGAACTGTTATGTAATATCAATCCTCCTATATGGCAGTGAATGCTGGACAATTCTCACAGATGAAAAGAAGAGAAACAAAGAAAGAGTGCTGAACTGCTATGTAAGAGAAACAAAGAAAAGAGTGCTGAACTGAAGAAGTAATATCAAGAGAAACTATATGGCAGAGAATGCTGGACAATTTCCTCACAGATGAACTAAGGAGATGAAGAGGAGACTTGAAGGAAGAGAAACAAAGAAAAGAGTGCTGAACTGCTATGTAATATCAATCCTCCTATATGGCAGTGAATGCTGGACAATTTCACAGATGAAGAGGACAATGAAGCAAGAGAAACAAAGAAAAGAGAGTGCTGAACTGCTATGTAATATCAATCCTCCTATATGGCAGTGAATGCTGGACAATTTCCTCACAGATGAAGAGGAGACTTGAAGGAAGAGAAACAAAGAAAAGAGTGCTGAACTGTTATGTAATATCAATCCTCCTATATGGCAGTGAATGCTGGACAATTTCCTCACAGATGAAGAGGAGACTTGAAGCAAGAGAAACAAAGAAAAGAGTGCTGAACTGTTATGTAATATCAATCCTCCTATATGGCAGTGAATGCTGGACAATTTCCTCACAGATGAAGAGGAGACTTGAAGCAAGAGAAACAAAGAAAAGAGTGCTGAACTGCTATGTAATATCAATCCTCCTATATGGCAGTGAATGCTGGACAATTTCCTCACAGATGAAGAGGAGACTTGAAGGAAGAGAAACAAAAGAAAAGAGTGCTGAACTGCTATGTAATATCAATCCTCCTATATGGCAGTGAATGCTGGACAATTTCCTCACAGATGAAGAGGAGACTTGAAGCAAGAGAAACAAAGAAAAGAGTGCTGAACTGTTATGTAATATCAATCCTCCTATATGGCAGTGAATGCTGGACAATTTCCTCCAGATGAAGAGGAGACTTGAAGCAAGAGAAACAAAGAAAAGAGTGCTGAACTGTTATGTAATATCAATCCTCCTATATGGCAGTGAATGCTGGACAATTTCCACAGATGAAGAGGAGACTTGAAGCAAGAGAAACAAAGAAAAGAGTGCTGAACTGCTATGTAATATCAATCCTCCTATATGGCAGTGAATGCTGGACAATATCTCCAATTTCCTCACAGATGAAAAAAGGAGACTTGAAGCAAGAGAAACAAAGAAAGAGTGCTGAACTGTTATGTAATATCAATCCTCCTATATGGCAGTGAATGCTGGACAATTTCACAGATGAAGAGGAGACTTGAAGAGAAACAAAGAAAAGAGTGCTGAACTGCTATGTAATATCAATCCTCCTATATGGCAGTGAATGCTGGACAATTTCCTCAGAGATGAAGAGGAGACTTGAAGGAAGAGAAACAAAGAAAAGAGTGCTGAACTGTTATGTAATATCAATCCTCCTATATGGCAGTGAATGCTGGACAATTTCCTCACAGATGAAGAGGAGACTTGAAGGAAGAGAAACAAAAGAAAAGAGTGCTGAACTGCTTGTGTAATATCAATCCTCCCATATGGCAGTGAATGCTGGACAATTTCCTCACAGATGAAGAGGAGACTTGAAGCAAGAGAAACAAAGAAAAGAGTGCTGAACTGCTATGTAATATCAATCCTCCTATATGGCAGTGAATGCTGGACAATTTCCTCACAGATGAAGAGGAGACTTGAAGCAAGAGAAACAAAGAAAGAGTGATGAACTGCTATGTAATATCAATCCTCCTATATGGCAGTGAATGCTGGACAATTTCCTCACAGATGAAAAGGAGACTTGAAGGAAGAGAAACAAAGAAAAGAGTGCTGAACTGCTATGTAATATCAATCCTCCTATATGGCAGTGAATGCTGGACAATTTCCTCAGAGATGAAGAGGAGACTTGAAGCAAGAGAAACAAAGAAAAGAGTGCTGAACTGCTATGTAATATCAATCCTCCTATATGGCAGTGAATGCTGGACAATTTCCTCAGAGATGAAGAGGAGACTTGAAGGAAGAGAAACAAAGAAAAGAGTGCTGAACTGTTATGTAATATCAATCCTCCTATATGGCAGTGAATGCTGGACAATTTCCTCACAGATGAAGAGGAGACTTGAAGCAAGAGAAACAAAGAAAAGAGTGCTGAACTGCTATGTAATATCAATCCTCCTATATGGCAGTGAATGCTGGACAATTTTTCACAGATGAAGAGGAGACTTGAAGGAAGAGAAACAAAGAAAAGAGTGCTGAACTGTTATGTAATATCAATCCTCCTATATGGCAGTGAATGCTGGACAATTTCCCTCACAGATGAAGAGGAGACTTGAAGGAAGAGAAACAAAAGAAAGAGTGCTGAACTGTTAATATAATATCAATGGCTCCTATATGGCTGAAATGCTGGACAATTTCTCACTGATGAAGAGGAGACTTGAAGGAAAGAGAAACAAAGAAAAGAGGCTCTATGTAATATCAATCCTCCTATATGGCAGTGAAACTGGACAATTTCCTCACAGATGAAGAGGAGACTTGAAGGAAGAGAAACAAAGAAAAGAGTGCTGAACTGCTATGTAATATCAACCTCCTATATGGCAGAATGCTGGACAATTTCCTCACAGATGAAGAGGAGACTTGAAGGAAGAGAAACAAAGAAAAGAGTGCTGAACTGTTATGTAATATCAATCCTCCTATATGGCAGTGAATGCTGGACAATTTCCTCCACAGATGAAGAGGAGACTTGAAGGAAGAGAAACAAAGAAAAGAGTGCTGAACTGCTATGTAATATCAATCCTCCTATATGGCAGTGAATGCTGGACAATTTCCACAGATGAAGAGGAGACTTGAAGTCAAGAGAAACAAAGAAAAGAGTGCTGAACTGTTATGTAATATCAATCCTCCTATATGGCAGTGAATGCTGGACAATTTCCCTCATGAGATGAAGAGGAGAAAGAACAAAAGAAGGAAGAGAAACAAAGAAAAAGAGTGCTGAACTGCTATGTAATATCAATCCTCCTATATGGCAGTGAATGCTGGACAATTTCCTCACAGATGAAAAGGAGACTTGAAGGAGAAAAATGTCAAAGAAAAGAGTGCTGAACTGTTATGTAATATCAATCCTCCTATATGGCAGTGAATGCTGGACAATTTCCTCACAGATGAAGAGGAGACTTGAAGCAAGAGAAAAAAAAAAGAGTGCTGAACTGTTATGTAATATCAATCCTCCTATATGGCAGTGAATGCTGGACAATTTCCTCACAGATGAAGAGGAGACTTGAAGCAAGAAGAAACAAAGAAAAGAGTGCTGAAAAAGTGCTATGTAATATCAATCCTCCTATATGGCAGTGAATGCTGGACAATTTCCTCACAGATGAAGAGGAGACTTGAAGGAAGAGAAACAAAAGAAAGAGTGCTGAACTGTTATGTAATATCAATCCTCCTATATGGCAGTGAATGCTGGACAATTCCTCACAGATGAAAAGGAGAAGCAAGAGAAACAAAGAAAAAGAAAATGAACTGCTATGAAATCAAAGAAAAGAATGCTGAATTTCTCACAGATAAGATCTTAAAATCCTATAAAGCAAGAGAATGCTGGACAATATCCTCCTCCATATGGCAAAGATGAAGAATAGGAAACTTGAAGGAAGAGAAACAAAGAAAAGAGTGCTGAACTGTTATGTAATATCAACCTCCTATATGGCAGTGAATGCTGGACAATTTCCCTCAGATTTCCGAAGACTTGAAGAAGAGACAAAAAAAGAGGAAAAGAAGAGAAACAAAGAAAAGAGTGCTGAACTGCTATGAAGAATATCAATCCTCCTATATGGCAGTGAATGCTGGACAATATCTCATTTCCATATGAAAGAGGAGACAAAAAGATTGAAGCAAGAAACAAAGAAAAAAGAAGCTGAACTGTTATGTAATATCAATCCTCCTATATGGCAGTGAATGCTGGACAATTTCACAGATGAAGAGATGAAGAGGAGAAATAAAGAAAAGAAGGAAGAGAAACAAAGAAAAGAGTAACTGAACTGTTATGTAAATAATTTCCTCCAGATGAAGGGAGACTGAAGCAAGAGAAAACAAAGAAAAGTGCTGATGTAATATCAATCCTCCTATATGGCAGATGAAGAGAGATGAAGAGGAGACTTGAAGCAAGAGAAACAAAAAAAAGAGTGCTGAACTGCTATGTAATATCAATCCTCCTATATGGCAGTGAATGCTGGACAATTTCCTCAGAGATGAAGAGGAGACTTCAAAAACGATAGAAAAATGTCGAGAAACAAAGAAAAGAGTGCTGAACTGTTATGTAATATCAATCCTCCTATATGGCAGTGAATGCTGGACAATATCCTCATAAAGATGAAACTAAGCAAAGACTTGAAGGAAGAGAAACAAAGAAAAAGAGTGCTGAACTGTTATGTAATATCAATCCTCCTATATGGCAGTGAATGCTGGACAATTTCCTCACAGATGAAGAGGAGACTTGAAGGAAAGAGAAACAAAGAAAAGAGTGCTGAACTGCTATGTAATATCAATCCTCCTATATGGCAGTGAATGCTGGACAATTCCTCACAGATGAAGAGGAGACTTGAAGCAAGAGAAACAAAAAAAGAGTGCTGAACTGTATGTAATATCAATCCTCCTATATGGCAAGTGAATGCTGGGACAATTTCTCACAGATGAAGAGGAGACTTGAAGGAAGAGAAACAAAGAAAAGAGGCTGAACTGCTGGTAATATCAATCCTCCTATATGGCAGTGAATGCTGGACAATTTCCTCAAAGATGAAGAGGAGATGAAGGAAGAGAAACAAAGAAAAGAGGCTGAACTGTTATGTAATATCAATCCTCCTATATGGCAGTGAATGCTGGACAATTTCCTGAAGAGATGAAGAAAAGTACAAATCCTCCTATGGCATTGAAGGAAAATTTCGATGAAGAAACAAAAGAAAAAGAGTGCTGAACTGCTGTTATGTAATATCAATCCTCCTATATGGCAGTGAATGCTGGACAATATCCTCATGATGAAGAGAAGACTTGCAAAAGAGAAACAAAGAAAAGAGAAACAAAAGAACTGTTTAAATATCAATCCTCCTATATGGCAGTGAATGCTGGACAATCCCTTTTCCTCAGAGATGAAGAGGAGACTTGAAAATAAGAGAAACAAAGAAAAGAGTGCTGAACTGTTATGTAATATCAATCCTCCTATATGGCAGTGAATGCTGGACAATATCCTCAGAGATGAAGAAAAGACTTGAAGGAAGAGAAAACAAAGAAAAGAATGCTGAACTGTTATGTAATATCAATCCTCCTATATGGCAGTGAATGCTGGACAATATCCTGCATTTCCCAGAAAGTATCAAAAGAAAGGAAAATGCTCGTTAAAACAAAGAAAAGAGTGCTGAATGCTGGACAATGTAATATCTGAAAAAAGAGATATGGCTGAGAATGCTGGACAATATCCTGAACTGCATTTCAGATGAAGAGTGAAGACAATCAAAAGATGAAGAAAATTGAAGTTAGAAACAAAGAAAAGAGTGCTGAACTGTTATGTAATATCAATCCTCCTATATGGCAGTGAATGCTGGACAATTTCCTCACAGATGAAAGGAAAGACTTGAAGGAAGAGAAACAAAGAAAAAGAGTGCTGAACTGTTATGTAATATCAATCCTCCTATATGGCAGTGAATGCTGGACAATATCCTCACAGATGAAGAGGAGACTTGAAAAGATAGCAAGAGAAACAAAGAAAAGAGTGCTGAACTGTTATGTAATATCAATCCTCCTATATGGCAGTGAATGCTGGACAATATCCTCAGATGAAGAGGAGACTTGAAAAAGAGAAACAAAGAAAAGAGTGCTGAACTGTTATGTAATATCAATCCTCCTATATGGCAGTGAATGCTGGACAATTTCCTCACAGATGAAGAGGAGACTTCGTTAGAGAAAAAAAGAAAAGAGTGCTGAACTGTTATGTAATATCAATCCTCCTATATGGCAGTGAATGCTGGACAATTCCTCACAGATGAAAAGTATCAAAAGACTTGAAGCAAGAGAAACAAAGAAAAAGAGTGCTGAACTGTTATGTAATATCAATCCTCCTATATGGCAGTGAATGCTGGACAATTTCCTCAGAGATGAAAAAGGAGACTTCAAAGGAAGAGAAACAAAAGAAAAAGAGTGCTGAACTGTTATGAATATCTTACCTCCTATATGGCTGTAATGCTGGACAATCCTCCTATATGGCAGTGAATGTTGGAAAATTTCTCACAGATGAAGAATTGACTTTGAAATAAGAGAAACAAAGAAAAGAGTGCTGAACTGCTATGTAATATCAATCCTCCTATATGGCAGTGAATGCTGGACAATTTCCTCACAGATGAAAAGGAGACTTGAAAATGTCAAGAGAAACAAAGAAAAGAGTGCTGAACTGCTATGTAATATCAATCCTCCTATATGGCAGTGAATGCTGGACAATTTCCTCACAGATGAAACAGGAGACTTGAAGGAAGAGAAACAAAGAAAAAGAGTGCTGAACTGTTATGTAATATCAATCCTCCTATATGGCAGTGAATGCTGGACAATTTCCTCACAGATGAAACAGGAGACTTGAAGGAAGAGAAACAAAGAAAAGAGTGCTGAACTGTTATGTAATATCAATCCTCCTATATGGCAGTGAATGCTGGACAATTTCCTCACAGATGAAAAAAAAGGATCAACTTGAAGCAAGAGAAACAAAGAAAAAAGTGCTGAACTGTTATGTAATATCAATCCTCCTATATGGCAGTGAATGCTGGACAATTTCCTCACAGATGAAAAGGAGAAAAATGAAGGAAGAGAAACAAAAAAAAAAAGAGTGCTGAACTGCTATGTAATATCAATCCTCCTATATGGCAGTGAATGCTGGACAATTTCAGACAGATGAAGAAAAGACTTGAAGAAACAAGAGAAACAAAGAAAAGAGTGCTGAACTGCTATGTAATATCAATCCTCCTCATATGGCAGTGAATGCTGGACAAAAGTATCACAGATGATAGGAGACTTGAAGGAAGAGAAACAAAGAAAAGAGTGCTGAACTGTTATGTAATATCAATCCTCCTATATGGCAGTGAATGCTGGACAATTTCCTCATGAATTTCCGATGAAAAACAAGACAAAAAGATGAGAGTGCTGTCGTTAGAAACAAAGAAAAGAGTGCTGAACTGCTATGATAATATCTTTAAGAAACAAAGAAAGAGTGCTGAACTCTATGTAATATCAATATCCTCATGCATTTTTGGACAACAAAGCACAGATCAAAAAGATAGGAAAAGTCAAGAGAAACAAAAAAAAAGAGTGCTGAACTGTTATGTAATATCAATCCTCCTATATGGCTGAGTGAATGCTGGACAATATCCTCATGCAGATCCAAGAAAGAGACTTGAAGGAAAATGAGAAACAAAAAGAAAAGAGTGCTGAACTGTTATGTAATATCAATCCTCCTATATGGCAGTGAATGCTGGACAATATCCTCCTCAGAGATGAAGAGAAAGTATCAAGGAAGAAAAAGAAAAGAAACAAAAGAACTGCTATGTAATATCAATCCTCCTATATGGCAGTGAATGCTGGACAATTCCTCATGATGATGAAGACTAAGCAAAGAGAAACAAAAAAGAGGAAAAATGTCGTTAGAAACAAAAGAAATATGGCAGTGCTGAACTGTTATGTAATATCAACCTCCTATATGGCAGTGAATGCTGGACAATATCCTCCTCCATTTCGATGAAGCAAAAATTTCTTGATGAGGAAGAGAAACAAAGAAAAAAGAGTGCTGAACTGCTTATGTAATATCAATCCTCCCTATATGGCAGAAATGCTGGACAATATCCTCATGCATGAAGAGGAGACTAAAGCAAAAGTAACAAAGAAAAAGAGGAAAATGTCATGTAATAACAAAAGAAAATATGGCTGAATGCTGGACAATATCTTAGATGAAGATATGGCTGAAGAAGAGAAACAAAGAAAATATCCTGAACTGCATTTAATATCAACTCCTATAGGCAGTGAATGCTGGACATCAAAGATGAAGAGGAAAACTGAAGTTAGAGAAACAAAGAAAAGAGTGCTGAACTGTTATGTAATATCAATCCTCCTATATGGCAGTGAATGCTGGACAATTTCCTCACAGATGAACTAAGAGACTTGAAGGAAGAGAAACAAAGAAAAAAGTGCTGAACTGCTATGTAATATCAATCCTCCTATATGGCAGTGAATGCTGGACAATTTCATGCACAGATGAAACTAAGAGACTCAAAAGAAGGAAAAGAAACAAAGAAAAGAGTGCTGAACTGTTATGTAATATCAATCCTCTATATGGCAGTGAATGCTGGACAATTTCCTCATGCATTTCGAGATGAAAAGGAAACTTGAAGGAAGAGAAACAAAAAAAAAAAGAGTGCTGAACTGTTATGTAATATCAATACCTCCTATATGGCAGTGAATGCTGGACAATATCCTCATGATTTCCGAAACAAGAACTTGAAGGAAAATGAGAAACAAAAGAAAAAGAGTGCTGAACTGTTATGTAATATCAATCCTCCTATATGGCAGTGAATGCTGGACAATTTCCTCATGCAGATCCGAAGAGGAAAGACTTGAAGGAAGAGAAACAAAAAAAAGAGTGCTGAACTGAAACAGCAAAGATATGTAATATCAATACCTCCTATATGGCAGTGAATGCTGGACAATATCCTCATGATGAAACAAAGAGACTTCAAAAGGAAGAGAAACAAAGAAAAAGTGCTGAACTGCTATGTAATATCAACCTCCTATATGGCAGTGAATGCTGGACAATTTCCTCAGATGAAGAGGACTTTCAAACAAATGAAAGAGTGCTGAACTGATCAAAAGAATGCTGGACAAAATCACTGATGAAGAGGAACAAAGAAAAAAGAGAAAAAAGAAACTGTTATGTAATATCAATCCCTATATGGCAGTGAATGCTGGACAATTTCCTCACATTTCGAGACTTGAAGCAAAGTATCAAAACAAAGGAAAGAGTGCTGAAACAAAAAAAAAAGTTTATGTAATATCAATACCTCCTATATGGCAGTGAATGCTGGACAATTTCCTCATGCATGAAGAGGAAACTTGAAGCAAGAGAAACAAAAAGAAAGAGTGCTGAACTGTTATGTAATATCAATCCTCCTATATGGCAGTGAATGCTGGACAATATCCTCCCAAAGATGAAATATGTCGTTAAGAGAAAAAAAGAAAAGAGTGCTGAACTGTTGTTATGTAATATCAATCCTCCTATATGGCAGTGAATGCTGGACAATTTCCTCATGGAGATTTCCTCATGACTTGAAGCAAAGAGGAAAATGTCGTTAAAACAAAAGAAAAATGCTGAACTGTTATGTAATATCAATCCTCCTATATGGCAGAAATGCTGGACAATATCCTCACAGATGAAAAGGAGACTTGAAGAAAAAGAGTTAGAAACAAAGAAAAGAGTGCTGAACTGTTATGTAATATCTTACCTCCTATATGGCAGTGAATGCTGGACAATATCCTCAGATTTCGAAACTAGAGATCAAAAATAGGAAAATGTCGTTAGAAACAAAGAAAAGAGTGCTGAACTGTTATGTAATATCTTACCTCCTATATGGCAGTGAATGCTGGACAATATCCTCACATTTGAAGAAACTAAACAAAGAAATGAAAGATAGGAAAATGTCAAAGAAAACAAAAGAAAACCATGCTGAACTGTTATGTAATATCTTAACTCCTATATGGCTGAAATGCTGGACAATATCCTCATGCATTTCGAAACTAAGCAAAGTATCAAAGATAGGAAAATGTCGAGAAACAAAGAAAAGAGTGCTGAACTGTTATGTAATATCAACCTCCCATATGGCAGAGAATGCTGGACAATATCTTCATTTCCGAAACTAAGAAAGATCAAAAAGATAGGAAAATGTCGTTAGAAACAAAGAAAAGAGTGCTGAACTGCTATGTAATATCAATCCTCCTATATGGCAGTGAATGCTGGACAATATCCTCACATTTCCGAAAACTAAAGAGGAGTATCAAAAGAAGAAAATGTCGTTAGAAACAAAGAAAAAAATGCTGAACTGTTATGTAATATCTTACCTCCTATATGGCTGAGAATGCTGGACAATATCCTCATGCAGATGAAGAGGAAACTTGAAGCAAAGAGAACAAAAAAAGAGGAAAAATTCGTTATCAACAAATAAAAGAGTGCTGAATGTTATGTAATATCTTAATTCCTATATGGGACAAAGAATGCATGCAAGTATCACAATAGAAAAATGTCAAAGAAAAGAGCTGAACTGTTTCCTTACCTCTATATGGCTGAGAATGCAATCCCCAAAAATGTCAAAAGATAGGAATGAAAATCTTAGAAACAAAAAAAAGAGTGCTGAACTGTTATGTAATATCTTACCTCCTATATGGCTCTGGACAATATCCTCAGACAAAGCAAACTATCAAAAGATAGGAAAATGTCGTTAGAAACAAAAGAAAAGAGTGCTGAACTGTTATGTAATATCTTATCCTCCTATATGGCAGAGAATGCTGGACAATATCCTCATGCATTTCAAACTAAGAAAAATATCAAACTAGGAAAATGTCGTTAGAAACAAAGAAAAGAGTGCTGAACTGTTATGTAATATCTTACCTCCTATATGGCTGAGAATGCTGGACAATATCCTCACATTTCCGAAACTAAAGCAAAAGATCAAAAGATAGGAAAATGTCGTTAGAAACAAAGAAAAGAGTGCTGAACTGTTGTAATATCAATCCTCCTATATGGCAGTGAATGCTGGACAATATCCTCATGCATTTTTCCAGAAACTAAGATCAAAAGATAGAAAAATGTCGTTAGAAACAAAGAAAAGAGTGCTGAACTGTTATGTAATATCTTATCCTCCTATATGGCAGAGAATGCTGGACAATATCCTCATGCATTTCCGAAACTAAGCAAAAGTATCAAAAGATAGGAAAATGTCGAGAAACAAAGAAAGAGTGCTGAACTGTTATGTAATATCAATACCTCCTATATGGCTGAGAATGCTGGACAATATCCTCATGCATTTCCGAAACTAAGCAAGTATCAAAAGATAGGAAAATGTCGTTAGAAACAAAAGAAAAGATTGCTGAACTGTTATGTAATATCTTACCTCCTATATGGCTGAGAATGCTGGACAATATCCTCATTTCGAAACAAGAGGAGTATCAAAAGATGAAACAAAGAAAAAAAGAGTGCTGAACTGTTATGTAATATCTTACCTCCTATATGGCTGAAATGCTGGACAATATCCTCATGCATTTCCAGAAAACAAAGAAAAAAGATAGGAAAATGTCGTTAGAAACAAAAGAAAAAGAGTGCTGAACTGTAATATCTTACCTCCTATATGGCTGAGAATGCTGGACAATATCCTCATGCATTTCAGAAAGGAAAAGATCAAAAAAGATAGGAAAATGTCGTTAGAAACAAAGAAAAAAAAAGAGTGCTGAACTGTTATGTAATATCTTACCTCCTATATGGCTGAGAATGCTGGACAATATCCTCATGCATTTCCGAAACTAAGCAAAGTATCAAAAGATAGGAAAAATGTCGTTAGAAACAAAGAAAAGAGTGCTGAACTGTTATGTAATATCACCTCCTATATGGCTGAGAATGCTGGACAATATTCATGCATTTCCGAAACAAAGAAGATCAAAAAAGATAGGAAAATGTCGTTAGAAACAAAGAAAAAGAGTGCTGAACTGTTATGTAATATCAATCTCCCTATATGGCTGAGAATGCTGGACAATATCCTCATGCATTTTCGATGAAAAGGAAAAGATGGAAAAGAAAACAAAAAAAGAGTGCTGAACTGTTATGTAATATCTTACCTCCTATATATGGCAGTGAATGCTGGACAAAACTAAAGCAAAGATCAAAAAAGATAGGAAATGTCGTTAGAAACAAAGAAAAAGAGTGCTGAACTGTTATGTAATATCTCTTACCTCCTATATGGCAGAGAATGCTGGACAATATCCTCATGCATTTCCGAAACTAAGCAAAAAATCAAAAGATAGGAAAATGTCGTTAGAAACAAAGAAAAGAGTGCTGAACTGTTATGTAATATCTTACCTCCTATATGGCTGAGAATGCTGGACAATATCCTCATGCATTTCCAAACAAGCAAAGTATCAAAAAGATAGGAAAATGTCGTTAGAAACAAAGAAAAGAGTGCTGAACTGTTATGTAATATCTTACCTCCTATATGGCTCAGAATGCTGGACAATATCCTCATGCATTTCGAAACTAAGGAAAGTATCAAAAGATAGGAAAATGTCGTTAGAAACAAAGAAAAGAGTGCTGAACTGTTATGTAATATCTTACCTCCTATATGGCTGAGAATGCTGGACAATATCCTCATGCATTTCCGAAACTAAAAAGCAAAGTATCAAAAGATAGGAAAATGTCGTTAGAAACAAAAGAAAAGAGTGCTGAACTGTTATGTAATATCTTACCTCCTATATGGCTGAGAATGCTGGACAATATCCTCATCATTTCCAAAGAAACTAAAAAAAAAAAATCAAAAGATAGGAAAATGTCGTTAGAAACAAAGAAAAGAGTGCTGAACTGTTATGTAATATCTTACCTCCTATATGGCAGAGAATGCTGGACAATATCCTCATGCATTTCCGAAACAAAGAAAGTATCAAAAGATAGGAAAATGTCGTTAGAAACAAAAGAAAAGAGTGCTGAACTGTTATGTAATATCTTACCTCCTATATGGCTGAGAATGCTGGACAATATCCTCATGCATTTCCGAAACTAAAGCAAAAGAAACAAAAAAATAGTGCTGTCGTGTTATGTAATAAAATCCTCCTATATGGCTGTGAATTGGACAATGTAATATCTTACCTCCTATATGTCGTTAGAAACAAAAAGAATGCTGGACAATATCCTCATGCATATGGAAACTAAGCAAAATATCCAAAAGATAGGAAAATGTCGTAAGAAAACAAAGAAAAGAGTGCTGAACTGTTATGTAATATCTTACCTCCTATATGGCTGTGAATGCTGGACAATATCCTCATGCAGATGAAACTAAAAAAAAAATCAAAAGATAGGAAAATGTCGTTAGAAACAAAAGAAAAGAGTGCTGAACTGTTATGTAATATCTTACCTCCTATATGGCAGTGAGAATGCTGGACAATATCCTCATGCATTTCGAAACTAAGAAAAGATCAAAAGATAGGAAAATGTCGTTAGAAACAAAGAAAAGAGTGCTGAACTGTTATGTGTAATATCTTACCTCCTATATGGCTGAGAAATGCTGGACAATATCCTCATGCATTTCGAAACTAAGCAAAGTATCAAAAAATAGAAAATGTCGTTAAAACAAAGAAAAGAGTGCTGAACTGTTATGTAATATCAACCTCCTATATGGCTGAGAATGCTGGACAATATCCTCATGCAGATGAAACTAAGAAAGTATCAAAAAGATAGGAAAATGTCGTTAGAAACAAAGAAAAGAGTGCTGAACTGTTATGTAATATCTTACCTCCTATATGGCAGAGAATGCTGGACAATATCCTCATGCATTTTCCGAAACTAAGCAAAGTATCAAAAGATAGGAAAATGTCGTTAGAAACAAAGAAAAGAGTGCTGAATTGTTATGTAATATCTTACCTCCTATATGGCTAAATGCTCAATATCCTCATGCATAAGCAAAAAATGTATCAAAAATGTTGAAAATGTCGTTAGAAACAAAGAAAAAGTGCTGAATTGACTTGTAATATCTTAAACAAAGATATGGCTGAGAATGCTGGACAATATCCTCATGCATTTTCCGAAACTAAGGAAAATCCTAATCAAAAGATAGGAAAATGTCGTTAGAGAAACAAAGAAAAGAGTGCTGAATTGTTATGTAATATCTTACCTCCTATATGGCTGAGAATGCTGGACAATATCTCATGCATTTGAAACTAAGCAAAAGTAAAAAAAATAAGAAAATGAACTGTTATGTAATATCTTACCTAAATGGCAATAATGCTGAACAATTATGAAACTAAAAGGGAGACTCCTATATGGCTGAGAAACAAAGAAAAGAGTGCTGAACAATGTAATATCATGCATTTATGGCAGAGAAACTGACAAAGTCCTCAAAAGAAGAGGAAAATGTCGTTAGAAACAAAAACAAAAAAAAGTGCTGAACTTGTTATGTAATATCTTACCTCCTATATGGCTGAGAATGCTGGACAATATCCTCATGATTTGAAACTAAGCAAAGTATCAAAAGATAGGAAAATGTCGTTAGAAACAAAGAAAAGAGTGCTGAATTGTTATGTAATATCTTAATCTCCTATATGGCTGAGAATGCTGGACAATATCCTCATGCATTTCGAAACAAAGCAAAAGTATCAAAAGATAGGAAAATGTCGTTAGAAACAAAAGAAAAGAGTGCTGAACTGTTATGTAATATCTTACCTCCTATATGGCTGAGAATGCTGGACAATATCCTCATGCATTTCCGAAACTTAAGCAAAGTATCAAAAGATAGGAAAATGTCGTTAGAAACAAAGAAAAGAGTGCTGAACTGTTATGTAATATCTTACCTCCTATATGGCTGAGAATGCTGGACAATATCCTCATGCATTTCCGAAACTGAAAAAGTATCAAAAGATAGGAAAATGCGTTAGAAACAAAGAAAAGAAAATGAACTGTTATGTAATATCTTACCTCCTATATGGCTGAGAATGCTGGACAATATCCTCATGCATTTCCAAACTAAGCAAAGAGAAACAGGAAAATCAAAAACAAAAAAAGAGTGCTGAACTGTTGTAATATCTTACCTCCTATATGGCTGAGAATGCTGGACAATATCCTTATTTCGAAACAAAGAAAAGATAGGAAAATGTCGTTAGAAACAAAAAAAAAGAGTGCTGAATTGTTATGTAATATCTTACCTCCTATATGGCTGAGAATGCTGGACAATATCCTCATGCATTTGAAAACTAAGCAAAGTATCAAAAGATAGGAAAATGTCGTTAGAAACAAAGAAAAAGAGTGCTGAACTGTTTATGTAATATCTTACCTCCTATATGGCTGAGAATGCTGGACAATATCCTCATGCATTTCAGAAACTAAGCAAAGTATCAAAAGATAGGAAAATGTCGTTAGAAACAAAAGAAAAGAGTGCTGAACTGTTATGTAATATCTTACCTCCTATATGGCTGAGAATGCTGGACAATATCCTCATGCATTTCGAAACTAAAGAAAGTATCAAAAGATAGGAAAATGTCGTTAGAAACAAAGAAAAAGAGTGCTGAATTGTTATGTAATATCTTACCTCCTATATGGCTGAGAATGCTGGACAATATCCTCATGCATTTCCAAAAATAAACTAAGCAAAGTATCAAAAATATAGGAAAATGTCGTTAGAAACAAAAAGAAAAGAGTGCTGAACTGTTATGTAATATCTTACCTCCTATATGGCTGAGAATGCTGGACAATATCCTCATGCATTTCGAAACTAAGCAAAAGAAAAAGGAAAATGTCGTTAGAAACAAACTGATTGCTGAACTGTTAAATATCTTACCTCCTATATGGCTGAGAATGCTGGACAATATCCTCATGCATTTCAAAACTAAGCAAAGTATCAAAAGATAGGAAAATGTCGTTAGAAACAAAGAAAAAAAAGTGCTGAACTGTTATGTAATATCTTACCTCCTATATGGCAGAGAATGCTGGACAATATCCTCATGCATTTCCGAAACAAAGGAGTATCAAAAGATAGGAAAATGTCGTTAGAAACAAAGAAAAGAGTGCTGAACTGTTATGTAATATCTTACCTCCTATATGGCTGAGAATGCTGGACAATATCCTCATGCATTTCGAAACTAAGAAAATTCAAAAAATAGGAAAAATGTCGTTAAAACAAAAGAAAAGAGTGCTGAACTGTTATGTAATATCTTACCTCCTATATGGCTGAGAATGCTGGACAATATCCTCCTATATTCCGCAACTAAGCAAAAATATCAAAAGATAGGAAAATGTCGTTAGAAACAAAAAAAAGAGTGCTGAACTGTTATGTAATATCTTACCTCCTATATGGCTGAGAATGCTGGACAATATCCTCATGCATTTCGAAACTAAGCAAAGTATCAAAAGATAGGAAAATGTCGTTAAAACAAAGAAAAGAGTGCTGAACTGTTATGTAATATCTTATCTCCTATATGGCTGAGAATGCTGGACAATATCCTCATGCATTTCGAAACTAAGCAAAGTATCAAAAGATAGGAAAAATGTCGTTAGAAACAAAAGAAAAGAGTGCTGAACTGTTATGTAATATCTTACCTCCTATATGGCTGAGAATGCTGGACAATATCCTCATGCATTTCCGAAACTAAGCAAAGTATCAAAAAAAAAGATAGGAAAATGTCGTCCTCCCATGCATAAAACTAACAAAATCAAAATATGGAAAAAAGTGAATGTTATGTAATATCTTACCTCCTATATGGCTGAGAATGCTGGACAATATCCTCATGCATTTCCAGAAAACTAAGCAAAGTATCAAAAGATAGGAAAATGTCGTTAGAAACAAAGAAAAAGAGTGCTGAATTGTTATGTAATATCTTACCTCCTATATGGCTGAGAATGCTGGACAATATCCTCATGCATTTCCGAAACTAAGTATCAAAAAAAGATAGGAAAATGTCGTTAGAAACAAAGAAAAAGTGCTGAACTGTTATGTAATATCTTACCTCCTATATGGCTGAGAATGCTGGACAATATCCTCATGCATTTCGAAACTAAGCAAAGTATCAAAAGAAGAGGAAAATGTCGTTAGAAACAAAATAAAAGAGTGCTGAATTGTTATGTAATATCTTTACCTCCTATATGGCTGAGAATGCTGGACAATATCCTCATGCATTTCCAAAACTAAGCAAAGTATCAAAAGATAGGAAAATGTCGTTAGAAACAAAGAAAAAGAGTGCTGAACTGTTATGTAATATCTTACCTCCTATATGGCTGAGAATGCTGGACAATATCCTCATGCATTTCCGAAACTAAGCAAAAGTACTTAAGCAAAAATGAGAAACAAAAAAAGAGTGCTGAACTGTCGTTAATATCTTACCTCCTATATGGCAGAGAAATGCTGACAATATCCTCATGCATTTCGAAACAAAGCAAATCTCAAAAGATAGGAAAATGTCAAGAGAAACAAAGAAAAAGTGCTGAACAATATCCTCATCCTTTCATATGGCTGAGAATGCTGGAAATATCCTCATTTCAAAACTAAGCAAAGAAAATAGGAAAAAGGTCGTTAGAAAAAAAAAAAAGAGTGCTGAACTGTTATGTAATATCTTACCTCCTATATGGCTGAGAATGCTGGACAATATCCTCATGCATTTCGAAACTAAAGCAAAGTATCAAAAAATAGGAAAATGTCGTTATAGAAACCCAATGGCAGAGAATGCTGGACAATATTATTTCCAAAACTAATATCTTAAGAGATCCTATAAGGAAACAAAGAAAAGAGTGCTGGACAATATCCTCATATCATTTCCTATAACACTGAATGCAAAATTTCCTCAAAGATGATAAGGAAAATGTCGTTAGAAAACAAAGAAAAAAGTGCTGAACTGTTATGTAATATCTTACCTCCTATATGGCTGAGAATGCTGGACAATATCCTCATGAATTTCCGAAACTAAAGCAAAGTATCAAAAGATAGGAAAATGTCGTTAGAAACAAAGAAAAAGAGTGCTGAACTGTTATGTAATATCTTACCTCCTATATGGCTGAGAATGCTGGACAATATCCTCATGCATTTCCGAAACTAATGCAAAGTATCAAAGATATAGGAAAATGTCGTTAGAAACAAAAAAAAAGTGCTGAACTGTTATGTAATATCTTACCTCCTATATGGCTGAGAATGCTGGACAATATCCTCATGCATTTCCAAAACTAAGCAAAGTATCAAAAGATAGGAAAATGTCGTTAGAAACAAAGAAAAGAGTGCTGAACTGTTATGTAATATCTTACCTCCTATATGGCAGAGAATGCTGGACAATATCCTCATGCATTTTCGAAACTAAAAAAAGTATCAAAAGATAGGAAAATGTCGTTAGAAACAAAGAAAAGAGTGCTGAACTGTTATGTAATATCTTACCTCCTATATGGCAGAGAATGCTGGACAATATCCTCATGCATTTCCAAACTTGAGCAAAGTATCAAAAAAAGATAAAGGAAAATGTCGTTAGAAACAAAGAAAAGAGTGCTGAAATGTTATGTAAATATCTACCTCCTATATGGCTGAGAATGCTGGACAATATCCTCATGCATTTCCGAAACTAAGGAAGTATCAAAAGATAGGAAAATGTCGTTAGAAACAAAAGAAAAGAGTGCTGAACTGTTATGTAATATCTTATCCTCCTATATGGCTGAGAATGCTGGACAATATCCTCATGCATTTGAAGAGAAACTAAGCAAAGAAACAAAAGAAAAAGAGGAAAATGTCGAACTTAGCAAAAAAAAATATCCTCAGTGTGAATATCAAATATCTTACCTCCTATATGGCTGAGAATGCTGGACAATATCCTCATGATTTCCGAAACTAAACAAGTATCAAAAGAAGAGAAAATGTCGAAAAGAGTGCTGAACTGTTATGTAATATCTTAACTCCTATATGGCTGAGAATGAAATATCCTCATGCATTTCCGAAACTAATGAAGTATCAAAAGATAGGAAAATGTCGTTAGAAACAAAGAAAAGAGTGCTGAACTGTTATGTAATATCTTACCTCCTATATGGCAGAGAATGCTGGACAATATCCTCATGCATTTGAAACTAAGCAAAGTATCAAAAGATAGGAAAAATGTCGTTAGAAACAAAGAAAAGAGTGCTGAACTGTTATGTAATATCTTACCTCCTATATGGCTGAGAATGCTGGACAATATCCTCAGATTTCGAAACAAAGAAAGTATCAAAAGATAGGAAAATGTCGTTAGAAACAAAGAAAAGAGTGCTGAACTGTTATGTAATATCTTACCTCCTATATGGCTGAGAATGCTGGACAATATCCTCATGAATTTCCGAAACAAAAAGAAAAGAGTGCTGAAAAGTATCAAAGTCAAGAAACTAAGAAAAGAAAAAGATAGAACTGTTAGTTAATAAACCTCCTATATGGCTGAGAATGCTGGACAATATCCTCATGTTATGAAGAAGATCTTAAAATGTCGTTAGAAACAAAGAAAAGATGCTGAACTGCTATGTAATATCAATTTCCTATATGGCTGAGAATGCTGGACAATATCCCTCATCAAAGAAACTAAGAAAGAGGAGAAAATGTCGTTAGAAACAAAGAAAAGAGTGCTGAACTGTTATGTAATATCTTACCTCCTATATGGCTGAGAATGCTGGACAATATCCTCATGATTTCCGAAACAAAGCAAAGTATCAAAAGATAGGAAAATGTCGTTAGAAACAAAGAAAAGAGTGCTGAACTGTTATGTAATATCTTATCTCCTATATGGCTGAGAATGCTGGAAATATCCTCATGCATTTCCGAAACTAAGAAAGTTCAGAAACAAGGAAATGTCGTTAGAAAAAGAGTGCTGAACTGTTATGTAATATCTTACCTCCTATATGGCTGAGAATGCTGGACAATATCCTCACAGATTTCCGAAACTAAAAAGATAGGAAAATGTCGTTAGAAACAAAGAAAAAGAGTGCTGAAAATGTTATGTAATATCAACCTCCTATATGGCTGGAAAGAAACAATATCCTCATGATTTCCAAAACAAAACAAAGATCAAAAGATAGGAAAATGTCGTTAGAAACAAAGAAAAAGAGTGCTGAACTGTTATGTAATATCAATCCTCCTATATGGCTGAGAATGCTGGACAATATCCTCATGCATTTCAGAAACTAAGAAAGTATCAAAAGATAGGAAAATGTCGTTAGAAACAAAAAAAAAGAGTGCTGAACTGTTATGTAATATCTTACCTCCTATATGGCAGAGAATGCTGGACAATATCCAGATGAATTTCGAAACTAAGCAAAGTATCAAAAGATAGAAAATGTCGTTAGAAACAAAAGAAAAGAGTGCTGAACTGTTATGTAATATCTTACCTCCTATATGGCTGAGAATGCTGGACAATATCCTCAGATTTCCGAAACTAATGGCAAAGTATCAAAAGATAGGAAAATGTCGTTAGAAACAAAGAAAAGAGTGCTGAACTGTTATGTAATATCTTACCTCCTATATGGCTGAGAATGCTGGACAATATCCTCACAGATTTCGAAACTAAAAAGCAAAAGAATCAAAAAATAGGAAAACTGTCGTTAGAAACAAATAAAAGAGTGCTGAATTGTTATGATGATATCTTACCTCCTATATGGCTGAGAATGCTGGACAATATCCTCATGCATTCCTGAAACTAAGTCAAAAGTATCAAAAGATAAAAGAAAATGTCGTTAGAAACAAAGAAAAGAGTGCTGAACTGTTATGTAATATCTTACCTCCTATATGGCTGAGAATGCTGGACAATATCCTCATGCATTTCGAAACAAAGCAAAGTATCAAAAGATAGGAAAATGTCGTTAGAAACAAAAAGAAAAGAGTGCTGAATTGTTATGTAATATCTTACCTCCTATATGGCTGAGAATGCTGGACAATATCCTCATGCATTTCCGAAACTAAGCAAAAGTATCAAAAGATAGGAAAATGTCGTTAGAAACAAAGAAAAGAGTGCTGAACTGTTATGTAATATCTTACCTCCTATATGGCTGAGAATGCTGGACAATATCCTCATGCATTTCCGAAACTAAGCAAAGTATCAAAAAAGATAGGAAAATGTCGTTAGAAACAAAGAAAAGAGTGCTGAACTGTTATGTAATATCTTACCTCCTATATGGCTGAGAATGCTGACAATATCCTCATGCATTTCCGAAACTAAAGCAAAGTATCAAAAGATAGGAAAATGTCGTTAGAAACAAAGAAAAGAGTGCTGAACTGTTATGTAATATCTTACCTCCTATATGGCTGAGAATGCTGGACAATATCCTCATGCATTTCCGAAACTAAGCAAAGTATCAAAAGATAGGAAAATGTCGTTAGAAACAAAGAAAAAGAGTGCTGAACTGTTATGTAATATCTTACCTCCTATATGGCTGAGAATGCTGGACAATATCCTCATGCATTTCCGAAACTAAAGAAAAATATCAAAAGATAGGAAAATGTCGTTAGAAACAAAGAAAAGTGCTGAACTGTTATGTAATATCTTACCTCCTATATGGCTGAGAATGCTGGACAATATCCTCATGCATTTCCGAAACTAAGCAAAAGTATCAAAAAGATAGGAAAATGTCGTTAGAAACAAAGAAAATGGCACTGAACTGTTATGTAATATCTTACCTCCTATATGGCTGAGAATGCTGGACAATATCCTCATGCATTTCCGAAACTAAACAAAGTATCAAAAGATAGGAAAATGTCGTTAGAAACAAAAGAAAAGAGTGCTGAACTGTTATGTAATATCTTACCTCCTATATGGCTGAGAATGCTGGACAATATCCTCATGCATTTGAAACTAAGAAAGTATCAAAAGATAGGAAAATGTCGTTAGAAACAAAGAAAAGAGTGCTGAACTGTTATGTAATATCTTACCTCCTATATGGCTGAGAATGCTGGACAATATCCTCATGCAGATGAAACTAAGAAAGTTCAAAAGAAGGAAAAGAAAACAAAGAAAAGAGTGCTGAACAAATATCTTACCTCCTATATGGCTGAGAATGTCGTTACAATATCCTCACAAAAACTAAAAAGTATCAAAAGATAGAAAGCAAGAAACAAAGAAAAGAGTGCTGAATTGTTATGTAATATCTTACCTCCTATATGGCTGAGAATGCTGGACAATATCCTCATGCATTTCCGAAACTAAACAAAAGTATCAAAAGATAGGAAAATGTCGTTAGAAACAAAAGAAAAGAGTGCTGAACTGTTATGTAATATCTTACCTCCTATATGGCTGAGAATGCTGGACAATATCCTCATGCATTTCAAACTAAGCAAAGTATCAAAAGATAGGAAAATGTCGTTAGAAACAAAGAAAAGAGTGCTGAACTGTTATGTAATATCTTACCTCCTATATGGCTGAGAATGCTGGACAATATCCTCATGCATTTCCGAAACTAAGCAAAGTATCAAAAGATAGGAAAATGTCGTTAGAAACAAAAAAAGTGCTGAACTGTTATGTAATATCTTACCTCCTATATGGCTGAGAATGCTGGACAATATCCTCATGCATTTCAGAAACTAAGCAAAGTATCAAAAGATAGGAAAATGTCGTTAAAACAAAGAAAAGAGTGCTGAATTGTTAAATATCTTACCTCCTATATGGCTGAGAATGCTGGACAATATCTCATGCATTTCCGAAACTAAGCAAAAGTATCAAAAGATAGGAAAATGTCGTTAGAAACAAAGAAAAGAGTGCTGAATTGTTATGTAATATCTTACCTCCTATATGGCTGAGAATGCTGGACAATATCCTCATGCATTTCCGAAACTAAGCAAAAGTATCAAAAGATAGGAAAATGTCGTTAGAAACAAAGAAAAGAGTGCTGAACTGTTATGTAATATCTTACCTCCTATATGGCTGAGAATGCTGGACAATATCCTCATGCATTTCCAGAAACTAAGCAAAAGGAATCAAACAAAAAATAGGAAAAACTGTTAGAAACAAAGAAAAGATATGGCTGAATGCTGGACAATAACATGAAGACCTCCTAAGCAAAGTATCAAAAGAGAAAATGTCGTTAGAACAATATCCTGTTATGCATTTCCTAAATGGCTGAAATGCTGGACAGTATCAAAAGATAGGAAAATGTCGTTAGAAAACAAAGAAAAGAGTGCTGAACTGTTATGTAATATCTTACCTCCTATATGGCTGAGAATGCTGGACAATATCCTCATGCATTTCCGAAACTAAACTATCAAAAGATAGGAAAATGTCGTTAGAAACAAAGAAAAGAGTGCTGAACTGTTATGTAATATCTTACCTCCTATATGGCTGAGAATGCTGGACAATATCCTCATGCATTTCCGAAACTAAGAAAGTATCAAAAGATAGGAAAATGTCGTTAGAAACAAAGAAAAGAGTGCTGAACTGTTATGTAATATCTTACCTCCTATATGGCTGAGAATGCTGGACAATATCCTCATGCATTGAAAAACTAAGCAAAGTATCAAAAGATAGGAAAATGTCGTTAGAAACAAAGAAAAGAATGCTGAATTGTTATGTAATATCTTACCTCCTATATGGCTGAGAATGCTGGGCTGAAATATCCTCATGCATTTCCGAAACAAAGGAAAATGTATCAAAAGATAGGAAAATGTCGTTAGAAACAAAGAAAAAGATGCTGAACTGTTATGTAATATCTTACCTCCTATATGGCTGAGAATGCTGGACAATATCCTCATGCATTTCCGAAACTAAGCAAAAGTATCAAAAGATAGGAAAATGTCGTTAGAAACAAAGAAAAGTGCTGAATTGTTATGTAATATCTTACCTCCTATATGGCTGAGAATGCTGGACAATATCCTCATGCATTTGGCAGAAACTAAGCAAAGTATCAAAAGATAGGAAAATGTCGTTAGAAACAAAAGAAAAAGAGTGCTGAATTGTTATGTAATATCTTACCTCCTATATGGCTGAGAATGCTGACAATATCCTCATGCATTTCCGAAACTAAGAAAGTATCAAAAGATAGGAAAATGTCGTTAGAAACAAAGAAAAGAGTGCTGAACTGTTATGTAATATCTTACCTCCTATATGGCTGAGAATGCTGGACAATATCCTCATGCATTTCCGAAACTAAGCAAAGTATCAAAAGATAGGAAAATGTCGTTAGAAACAAAGAAAAGAGTGCTGAACTGTTATGTAATATCTTACCTCCTATATGGCTGAGAATGCTGGACAATATCCTCATGCATTTCCGAAACTAAGCAAAGTATCAAAAGATAGGAAAATGTCGTTAGAAACAAAGAAAAGAGTGCTGAATTGTTATGTAATATCTTACCTCCTATATGGCTGAGAATGCTGGACAATATCCTCATGCATTTCCGAAACTAAGCAAAGTATCAAAAGATAGGAAAATGTCGTTAGAAACAAAGAAAATAGTGCTGAATTGTTATGTAATATCTTACCTCCTATATGGCTGAGAATGCTGGACAATATCCTCCCTGCATTTCCGAAACTAAGCAAAGTATCAAAAGATAGGAAAATGTCGTTAGAAACAAAAAGAGTGCTGAATTGTTATGTAATATCTTACCTCCTATATGGCTGAGAATGCTGGACAATATCCTCATGCATTTCCGAAACTAAGCAAAGTATCAAAAGATAGGAAAATGTCGTTAGAAACAAAGAAAAGAGTGCTGAATTGTTATGTAATATCTTACCTCCTATATGGCTGAGAATGCTGGACAATATCCTCATGCATTTCCGAAACTAAGCAAAGTATCAAAAAGATAGGAAAATGTCGTTAGAAACAAAGAAAAGAGTGCTGAATTGTTATGTAATATCTTACCTCCTATATGGCTGAGAATGCTGGACAATATCCTCATGCATTTCCGAAACAAAGCAAAGTATCAAAAGATAGGAAAATGTCGTTAGAAACAAAGAAAAGATTGCTGAACTGTTATGTAATATCTTACCTCCTATATGGCTGAGAATGCTGGACAATATCCTCATGCATTTCCGAAACTAAGCAAAGTATCAAAAGATAGGAAAATGTCGTTAGAAACAAAGAAAAAAGAGTGCTGAATTGTTATGTAATATCTTACCTCCTATATGGCTGAGAATGCTGGACAATATCCTCATGCATTTCAAAACTAAACAAAGTATCAAAAGATAGGAAAATGTCGTTAGAAACAAAGAAAAAGAGTGCTGAATTGTTATGTAATATCTTACCTCCTATATGGCTGAGAATGCTGGACAATATCCTCCTGCATTTCCGAAACTAAAAAGTATCAAAAGATAGGAAAATGTCGTTAGAAACAAAGAAAAGAGTGCTGAATTGTTATGTAATATCTTACCTCCTATATGGCTGAGAATGCTGGACAATATCCTCATGCATTTCGAAACTAAGCAAAGTATCAAAAGATAGGAAAATGTCATTAGAAACAAAAGAAAGAGTGCTGAATTGTTATGTAATATCTTACCTCCTATATGGCTGAGAATGCTGGACAATATCCTCCTGCATTTCCAAACAAACAAAAATGTCAAAAGAAACGTTAGAAAGTAATTGTTAAAGAAGGAAAATGTCGTTAGAAACAAAAAGTAAAAGAGTGCTGAAAACTGTTATGTAATATCTTACCTCCTATATGGCTGAGAATGCTGGACAATATCCTCATGCATTTCCGAAACTAAGCAAAGTATCAAAAGATAGGAAAATGTCGTTAGAAACAAAAGAAAAAATAGTGCTGAATTGTTGTAATATAATATCTTACCTCCTATATGGCTGAGAATGCTGGACAATATCCTCATGCATTTCCGAAACTAAGCAAAGTATCAAAAGATAGGAAAATGTCGTTAGAAACAAAGAAAAGAGTGCTGAATTGTTATGTAATATCTTACCTCCTATATGGCTGAGAATGCTGGACAATATCCTCATGCATTTTCGAAACTAAGCAAAGTATCAAAAGATAGGAAAATGTCGTTAGAAACAAAGAAAATAGTGCTGAATTGTTATGTAATATCTTACCTCCTATATGGCTGAGAATGCTGGACAATATCCTCATGCATTTCCGAAACTAAGCAAAGTATCAAAAGATAGGAAAATGTCGTTAGAAACAAAGAAAAGAGTGCTGAATTGTTATGTAATATCTTACCTCCTATATGGCTGAGAATGCTGGACAATATCCTCATGCATTTCCGAAACTAAGCAAAGTATCAAAAGATAGGAAAATGTCGTTAGAAACAAAGAAAAGAGTGCTGAATTGTTATGTAATATCTTACCTCCTATATGGCTGAGAATGCTGGACAATATCCTCATGCATTTCCGAAACTAAGCAAAAGTATCAAAGATAGGAAAAATGTCGTTAGAAACAAAGAAAAGAGTGCTGAATTGTTATGTAATATCTTACCTCCTATATGGCTGAGAATGCTGGACAATATCCTCATTTCCGAAACTAAGCAAAGTATCAAAGCATTTTGTTATGAAATCTAAGGCTGAAATGGACAATATCCTCCTGCATTTCCGAACTAAGCAAAGTATCAAAAGATAGGAAAATGTCGTTAGAAACAAAGAAAAGAGTGCTGAACTGTTATGTAATATCTTACCTCCTATATGGCTGAGAATGCTGGACAATATCCTCATGCATTTCCGAAACTAAGCAAAGTATCAAGAGATAGGAAAATGTCGTTAGAAACAAAGAAAAGAGTGCTGAACTGTTATGTAATATCTTATCTCCTATATGGCTGAGAATGCTGGACAATATCCTCATGCATTTCCGAAACTAAGCAAAGTATCAAGAGATAGGAAAATGTCGTTAGAAACAAAGAAAAGAGTGCTGAACTGTTATGTAATATCTTATCTCCTATATGGCTGAGAATGCTGGACAATATCCTCATGCATTTCCGAAACTAAGCAAAGTATCAAAAAGATAAAAGAAATGTCGTTAGAAACAAAGAAAAGAGTGCTGAATTGTTATGTAATATCTTACCTCCTATATGGCTGAGAATGCTGGACAATATCCTCATGCATTTCGAAACTAAGCAAAGTATCAAAAAGATAGGAAAATGTCGTTAGAAACAAAGAAAAATAGTGCTGAATTGTTATGTAATATCTTATCCTCCTATATGGCTGAGAATGCTGGACAATATCCTCATGCATTTCGAAACTAAGCAAAGTATCAAAAGATAGGAAAATGTCGTTAGAAACAAAGAAAAGAGTGCTGAATTGTTGTAATATCTTACCTAAGTTCTAAATTTTATTGTATCAAATGAATGCTGGACAATATCTTCTCCTATATGGCTGAGAATGCATTCCTCATGAAAAAATAAGCAAAGTATCAAAAGATAGGAAAATGACATCAAAAACAAAAAAAAAGTGCTGAATTGTTATGTAATATCTGATATCTTATATGGCTGAGAATGCTGGACAATATCCTCATGCATTTCATAAACAAAGCAAAGTATTAGGAACATGTTGTTTGAAACAAAGAAAAGATTGTTAACAACTAGGTTATATATTGTGCCAATATCCCTCATGCATTTCCGAAAATCAGCAAAGTATCAAAAGATAGGAAAATGTAAAACAAAGAAAAAAGGTTGTTATGTAATATCTGTCTTCGCTGAGAATGCTGACAATATCCTCATGCATTTCAAACTAAGCAAAGTATCAATTACGAAAAATCTCTGAAACAAAAGAAAAGAGTGCTGAACTGAAAATATCTTACTCCTAATTGGCTGATCATGCTGGACAATATCCTCATGCATTTCCGAAACAAAGAAAGTATCAAAAGATAGGAAAAATGCCGTTAAAACAAAGAAAATGGCTGAATTGTTATGTAATATCTTATATATATTAGAATGCTGGACAATATCCTCCTATTTCCGAAACTAAGGAAAGTATCAAGAGATAGGAAAATGTCGTTAGAAACAAAGAAAAAGAGTGCTGGCGCCGGGAATATCCTCCTATATGGCTGAGAATGCTGGACAATATCCTCATGCATTTCGAAATTAAGAAAGTATCAAGAGATAAGAAAATGTCGTTAGAAACAAAGAAAAGAGGCTGAATTGCTATGTAACTGTGAAATACTGTCCTCATGTATTTCCGTGATATTAGAACCGTTAGAAACAAAGAAAAGAGTGATTAATTTTTTATATGTCGAGAATGCTTATCCTCATGCATTGAAACAGATCAAGAGATTTTTAGAAACAAAGAAAAGAGTTGAACTTATTGATATCTTATGATATTAGAATGACAATATCCCTGCATTTAAAATTAAGCAAAGTATCAAGAGATAAGAAAATGTCGTTCTTTTTCCAAAAAAAGATGGCTGAATTTTTATGTAATATTACTCTATATGAATATAAATATCCTCATTTAAATAAACAAAGTATCAAGAGATAATAAAACGTTAGAAACAAAAAAAAAGATTGCTGAACAACTTAATATCTTATCTCCTATATGGCTGAGAATGATCATCCTCATGCATTTTCGAAATATTAAAGTATTAAGAGATAAAAAAAATGTCGTTGAAAAAAAGAAAAGAGTTGAACTTTTAATTCTATTTTTCCTATATATATAATGCTGGACAATATCGTTGGAGTTTGAAAATAAATATCAAGAGATAAGTGTTTCGAGCTGAAATTGTCATATCTGATTTCTATATGAAATGAAACAAATTTTCCATTTCAGATATTTAGGAAAAAATAAATAAAAGAAAAGATTGTTGATAATAGGTAATATTGAAAACAATTTCTAGTGATGTTCATAAAAATCATAAGGAACATGTTGATATTAGACAAAGAAAAGATTTAAACCTGGGTAAAGGAAAATCATCTCTTACCCGTTATATTTAATCGAAAAAAAAACTACAATTGCTATGTCAATTACGTCTTATGACAGAGTTGAAAATATTACTGAGAATTGTACGATCAAAAAGGTTACCCACAGAAGTAACTTGGCCCTAAAAAGTTGAAGCAATACTGATGCTAACGCAACCGATATTTGCGGGAGCTCAGCTATGTTTCCACCTGGCCCACGTGCAGGCGCCCGGGATCCTCACATTAAACTGGCCTTGTGTCACACCCTGCCAGCGTTATGTGGTAAGTAAATACTGAGTGTTGATATTGAACCTTGATTAATTTTTTGTCGTTTCTCTCATTGACAGAAGATTTTTCCGTTATTATTGACTTATGAGATTAGATGAAATATTGATTTAATAAATGTTACAATTTTGAAATTTTCTCACTCGGCCAGTAGGTTACTTATTGAATATAAATAATTTCTCTCAAGAGAACGATAATAAAACTAATATAGCTTGTATATATCTATTTATATAAGATATATATTCATATTGAAAAGAAAAAAACATTTGAAAAAATAAATTTTTTAAGGTAAACATAAATAAATAAAATCAGGATGGTAAAAATTTGGGAATATTTTGTTTTAACAACTAAAAAGAAGGATGTTATCAAAAAATTTGGTTATTAATATTACAGGTAAAAAAATATCGTTGAAATAATTTTTTTTTTTGATATATATGAATCGTTGGAAATATTCAAAATATGCCTCAAACCGGTTGAAATTCGGTAAATTGCAAGAACAGATTAATTTTTTCCGAATTTAGAAAAAGAAAAAAGAGAAGGATGGTAATAATTTGAAAAAAATTTCAAAGGCTTTTAATATATATATATATATATATATATATATATATATATATATATATAAAAATATATATTGATGGATGAATGTTGAAATATTCTGAATTGTGCCTCAAACGGTTGAAATTCAGAATGAGATTAATTAAAAGTAAGGTTTTACAACAAAGAAGGCACACTATCAGCTTGTTAAAAATACGTTAAGAAAAAAAAGAATGACTTGATTTTCAAGTGCACTCTCTCTCTCTCAAATCTTATATATTTTTTATATAAAAATATTTTTATCTAAAAAACATAAATATTTGTTATAAAATCCACTAAAAATAATAGTTTAACATATATATATTATATATATATTGAATATATATATTTTAATATATAAAATTATATTATGGAATATTAGATATGAATTTATATATATATATATATATATATTATATATATATATATATATGTATTTATATATATATATTCATTGTATATATAAATTTAATTCATAAAATGAGAAAAATATATTCTATATAATAAAAATATTATTTTATCTAAAAATTTATAACATTATGATTATAAAATCATTTGAGTGTAGAATTTGGATGGGGTGGAAAAACAAAAAAGAATGTCAGCATATTTCCTCCCATTTCCTCTCACTAAAATTTTGTTTTTATACCCGGAGTAATATTTTTCCAATTTCTTTTTGAATTTTTGAATTTGTAGGTCTGATGAATTGGATCGTGATTACGACTCCAATGTAATAAATTATAACCATGGAATATTAGTGTAATCACGATGCAATTCATCAGACCTACAAGTTCAAAAATTCAAAAAGAAATTGGAAAATATTACTCCGGGTATAAAAGCAAAATTTTAGTGAGAGTGTATGAGTGGGAGTGGGAAACAAATGTGAGGGGGAAATGCATGAAAGTTGTCTCTTCTTTCTTCTGTTACCCCTCTCTCTAGAGCTTTCATACATTTCACTCTCATACATACACTCTCACAAATAATTTGTTTTTTATACCCGAAGTTATTTTCCGATTTCTTTTTTAATTTGTAGGACTGATGAATTGAATCCACAAGCGAGAAGTGTGTCAGAAGAAATTGTTAGCATAGAACTTACGGTTACATCTACCCATTTTAACTACAAAATGATGAGACCTCCCTGCCAATCTAGTACTGCGCATCAATTCATAAAGTCTAGTTACCATAGAGTAAAGTGATATTTATATTCAAAAATACACAAATGCTACACAAAGCTAAAAGTGGGGATGGGTGAAAGCTGGTCATTAATCTGTCTTATCTTAAACTTAAAGTAAGAAAAAATGTTAGGCTTATAGTTATATAAAATAGATTCTGGAGAGTAAAATTGTCTAGTAAGACACAGTGAAACAAGTTTTCTTTGCATTCTATGCTAACTTCAGACTTGAAATAGACGCACCATTTCTCTAGTAAAATTGCGTCTTACTTCTATCGCCACGTGCGTTCGTGAAATTGACAAACACATATCTTTTACTAAGATTATTTTCTATCTCTGACAAAATAGCCGAGTTGCAGTATAAAAACACAAATGGGGCCTGTGGCCTGAGTGGGCATCTCTAATATATATTTGCTAGCGGCCTTGACCGATGGGAGTCGCTCGGAAATGTAACCATTGATATATATATATATATATATATATATATATATATATATATATATATGTGTGTATGTGTGTGTGTGTGTGTGTGTGTGTCTGTGTGTGCGCGTGTGTGGGGTGTGTGTATTCAAACATATTATTAAATATAACAGACAACGAATGTCTATTATGATTGCTCATGACCAGTTCTAAACTTTGTATATTTGTTTCAATTTCGGGAGAAAATAAAACATTGTCCAAAGTTTGGATTTTCTTATTAGTCAGTTCCTTGTTCTAAGCTTTCGGCTCATATGAGCCATCTACAGAGTGGTTATGTGGACATTTAATATATATATATATATATATATATATATATATATATATATAATTATATATATATATATATATTAATTTAAAAATATGATTCCAACCCATGACATAAGAGGTCTCATGTTTCAAAACAAGAGCCGAAACTTCAATATATTTACTTGAATTAAATTGAATCAAAGTAAGCTCTGTTCCATCTTCAAGCGAAATTTTTTTTGGAATAACTTATTTCTGAAATTTACGTGTTTTAATATTATATTCATAATTGAAATCAAAATTTCCATGGTAACAGCCAGGGCGAATTGTTCAAAATAGTTAGGGGTGTGTTGGGTGTTCCTAATAAGTATCAGTATAGAGTTACTTTTATATATATATATATATATATATATATATATATACAAACATATATTTTTAAATATAACAGACAACGAATGTCTATTATGTTTGATCATGAGCCTTTCTAAACATCGTATATTTGCTTTAATTTCGCGAGAAAATAAATACAAAAGCTGTCCAACAGCTGAATATTTTTTTTATTATTCCATTCCTTGATGTAAGCTTTCGATCAACATGTGTCATCTTCAGAGTGGTTATATAGACATTTAAACAAAGATTTTCACCATCAAAGATGATATTCTGTTATGTTGGTCGAGGAAAGTATAGCATAACCTACGTAATGAGTTTCTATAAATTGATGCGATATCAAATGACTTCGAGGATAGTATTTACTTTAATCATTTCATCCCAAACAAGGAATTAAACCCACTAAAACTCAAGGGGTTACCGAGTGTTAGACAATAAGAAGAAAAAACTGCTATCAAGGAAGGAGGACAATAACAGTAAAGGAATTGAGAAGACAGAAGATTACGATTGACACCGCACTTTAAATTATTGAAGATCAAATTTTACTGGGAAGCAATAAGCTGGAATACATATTATGGGGGCAAACATTGATTAAATATACAAAGGAGAGGAAATTGTGGAGAGCTATGATTGACGACATCTTGAATGAACAGGATCGTTTTGTCGTTCCTTGGTCTTACTTGTTTCGATGGCACCCGATTCAACATCGTTTTATTCTAAATGTTCTCTTCATTTCCACACAACATATTTTTGGAGGCCTCCAACAATTAACTCACGCGACTCTGTCAGTTTTTAATCTTGTCTTTATTTTTATTTTTCACTATTTCATTCAAATTCCCTTCACGTACATAAATCAGTATTCAGCAATGAAATCCTTCCTTTTTACACATGATCTAGCAGGAAAAATTAGAAGACAATGATTGCAGAAATAAATTACAATGGGGATATTTACGAAGCATCAGACAAAATGGTGCCGAATTTAATTTTTTTCTCTTTTAGCCGGACTTCTTTGTCCTGCGAGAAAAAAATCTGCAATAACAAATTTTAAGCAATCAAAAAGCGAGCATATCGTCCTCAATTACAAGTATAAAATAAATGTTATTGACTTTTTTATTCGGAAGAATTAACAGTGAACTATTGCGTGTGTGTTAGCATTTGACTTATGTGTGCACGTATATATGTATATTCATTCGAAACAAAGCAATAATTACACGAAGACGCAAGGGGGTGGCTAGAGTAAAAAAAATGGGAAGTCTGGATTTCAGACGTCAATTAGCCGTATGGTTTCAGACAAACTCCATAAATAACATAAATAAATAAAAAAACGTCAATACACTGGAGCATGGGAGATATGCATATGAGACATTTCGACGTAGTGTAATCGTTAGGAAGCTTATCATTCTAGATTAATTACGACTGAGTATGACTTTGAGTTTTAATTTAAACTCAAACACACTACAAAAATAGAAAGGAATGTAAAACAAGGATGGATCTTCTCGCCAGACTTATTCAATCTATACAGCGACGCAATTCTGAGAGAATTAGATGCCCTACCAGGATACAGTATTATCGACCACAATCTGAACTACGTAAGATATGCAAATGGCACAGTGCCGTTAAGAGACACGGAAATAAAAATTTAAAATTCCTACAAAAAAGTATTGCAGGAAAGCGAAATGAAAGGTCAGCGCTAAAATTTCTCCTTGGAGGAGTTTATGACGCATTACTTATCATCTCAACTGAGAAAATTATGCTGAGAGGTACCCAGCCCTGGGAAACAGCTGTCCGAGGCCGCGCCCTTCCATTGCGCCAGAAGGAGGGATCGATACTCACACCGAGGCTAGCCCAACCGACGGTTGCGAGAGCTGAGAACAATTTTTGACCTTGTCCCGGGCGTACGCGCTCGGGTGCCCACCTAAAATGACCTCGTGTCACATCTTGTCCAAGTGGGCGGAAGGAGATAATACCGCGAAATGAAAGTTCTAATAATAAACTGGGGTCTCTCCCCACTGATTAACAGATTAGTTGAAGGTTTTTTTGTTTTTGTTTTTTTTTCCCCCGTCGGAGTAGATGCTGTGGTTGTAGAACCTTTTCCATGCCGGAGGCCTTCTTTTCTACCTTGCGTTCCCCATAAAGTTGCGTAATATCTGTTACGTAGCGATGGTATGACCAGCTTAGACTAGACTTGACCAGCTCAGAGAAGCTTAGACCAGCAGCCCGAGTGTTTCCAATCGGGTCCCCACGTTAAAAACCGACCTTGTGTCACAACGTGTCTCAGTTGGTGGGGAGGGGTCATGGTAAATCTCGGACTACTAATAAAATGGAAGAGGACAGAATTCATGGTTATTATCAACAGGATAATCCCAAAATGATACTTTCATATCAGAGGAATCAAAATCAATAAAAAAAAAAAATAAATATCTGGGAAGTGTTCTAACAGAGGACGACAAAATGTGACATTGTAATCCGCAATCACATTTGGAAGACCTCTTTGGCTAGCCAAAGAGGTCTTCCAAAAGCTAAGCAGAGTTTTAAGAAACAGAAGAAAAAAAACGCCGTTAGAAACGAGAAAAAACTGTTACGTGATATCTGTCCTTTTATATGGTAGTGAATGCTCAACAATTTTCATCTAGATCAACAATAACAGAAAAAAAAATCTCTCCAGACTGCAACCCCGCCTTGATTATTATGTGTGAGATCGAGCGACCAACAAAATTCTTTGTGATACCAAAGATGACCTGAAGGCAAGTATTAAGCAGCATTCACCATCTTAAATAAGCAGACCGTCCAGGAGATTCCAAACTTGTCTAGAGGCCGTGGTTGAAGCCAATAGCGATTTTATTGACTAAATTTACTCTTTAGTATTTCAATATATTTTTGTATAATTTTGATAAAAAATATCAGTTAAAATGATATATCAGCGTTATTTTCAGTTTTGCGTAATATAGACGACAATTTATCCATTGCACACTGTAATGTAAACCGATATTATTTTTATTACTATTAATAATAAAGCTATTGAAGGATATCTGTTGTGGATTCCGGGTTGAAATCCGATACCAATAAATAACAAACGCCATATATATGGCATAAAAATAAAAACAAAAACACACACCAGTCGACCGTTTTCGTCCCCTCTCATCAGAACTGTTAACGGGGAACACAAATTATGAAGAGAAAAGAAAAGAGAAAAGTCTGTCATGGATGACGTGAATGAATGGACTTATATATATATATATATATATATATATATATATATATATATATATATATATATATATATAAGTGTGTGTGAGTGTATATGTGTATGAGTGTATATGTATGTATGTGCGTGAAAGAGAGACAGAAAATGACATTCATATATATATATATATATATATATATATATATATATATATATATATATATATATATATATATATATGCAATTATGTTTGTGATATAAAGCATCTATCTAAATTAAAGTCATATATACAGGTTGCAGTGACACCTACATTTTAAAGGTTAACAAAAAGACCAAACTAAATGCTTTTACAGATTTATTTCGCCGTTATCTAAACAAAGGTCCGCAGATTCTCTTCATCTCGTTTTGAAATGGTGGGCTCTGTTCTCAATTAAGCTCTTGAAGAAAATTTCTAAATTTTTCCATCACCCGGAAGTGGAGTGCTTCGAGGTTTTCCGGGTGACGTGTTTTCAAGCCGGACCGGAGGCACTGTAATTTCCAACCCATGACAGCATCGAGTTTCTATTCGGAACAAACATGAAGTGTCCAAAAATATTTCTGTTACAATTAGAAATTCAATATTCCAAAGTCAACGCTCTATGTGAACCGGTCCAAGCCAAAATGGTAAATTATGGTACCTCGAGAAATGGTAAGGCATCAGCGAAATGAAGACACTATTGTCACTTGCCTAACTTCACTAGCACCACACAGGTGACAGTTTAAATTGTGCCAAGCACTTCTATCGCACGCTTTATAAAAATGGAATTCCCTGATGTCAGCAGTTGATGAGGTTCCAAGAGCTAAGTTTTTAGAAAAGAAATATCAGACTCTCCACACATATCATTTGATTTCAGTGGTGAGTGCTCGTGAAGAACAAACAACGTCTTTTTTAACCTCTATGTATCTAGACGTATAAGAATGTTTTATCTTCTAAACACGGTCAAGACAGCCGTGTTCATAGTTGATTATATTGAGTATTGTCTTTATTTGTTTAATAGTAATGTTTTCATGTTTCCATTATTTCTAGCCTTTATGTATGTGGCTGAAGTTATTAAACTTTGATTAACAACGAGGATGTTGCGGGCAGAGTTTGGTTAAAATTAAATTAGATAGATATATAAAATGGTATACATTCAGTTAAATGTAAAAATAAAGTTATCCTTGATAATGGCTAAGATTATAACAGAAAGCGATCGGTCATATCGAATGTTCAGACAATTTCTACAAAAATTTATGTCCAGAAAAGAAGAAAATTATAACAACACAAGAAAAATTAAATAAAACTATTAACGGCTGCCCCTTGTCAGGCATTTTTAATGAAACTTGTATAAAAGCGGGAATGCTACTCAAACAGACAATTATCTCTCTCTATGTCTATTTATCTATACTCGACTCTCCCGTCAAATTCGACGTATCAAAGTCAAGCAGATCAGTTCCTAGAAACCGAACGGCCCGACCGACACCAGCACATTTGATTATAGTGGTGAATGTTTTGTACAGAACCATCCACACTTTTTGAAGGGCAGACTAGAGAGACCTGGTGTACTACGTGCCACAAGGCCCCAAACGACTCTTCGAGGTTTTTGAATTCAGAGTT
>CAHIKZ030000308.1:840000-935000 GCA_903632075.3 Acanthosepion pharaonis | reverse complement strand
ATTTTCAGACGAATCTCTAAAATATCAAACAGCTATATCAAAAATCCTTTTGGAATGTAAAAGACATAGATTTTACAACCCAAATATAATGAAAATCCTCAATAACTCAAAACGACCTACAACTTTAGCAATATATGTAACCTTTGCGTCGAAGAAAAATTAAAATAATTAAATATGAAAACATAGATTAATTACTAAACTAAAAATATAAAATTATATTTAAACCCCGATAAAAAATAGATTTAAACTATAATATAAATAGGTTGTTATTCTATATAATTATATTGATCTTTTTTAAGTTTTTTTTCGGTTGTTGCTTGTAAGGATTTATTTTTTGGTGTTCTGATAGTAATATGCATTATGTGTTATATATTATTGATATATTAACGCAATATACATGTGTATGTTTATATAATACTATCAAAATTATTTCGTTATTCAGATGTGTGTTTTTTCAAGTAAAGTACATTCGACATTGTACCGCATTTAATATATATATATATATATATATATATATATATATATATATATATATATATATATATATATATTAAAAGATAATCTATTCTTATGGTGTTTGACAAAAGAAATATTTAAAAGAGTTTCGTTAAAAACTCATCCCACGCCCCTTCATCCAACAAGATATCTCCCTCTCCCTTCTCTCTTCATTCTTTTCCATTTCTGTCGTTTATTGCCACACACTACCATAAAATGTTCTTTCCTTTCCTTCTTGGCTGTCTTTCTTTTTTGAATCGATTTATTTCCTGTGTTTGGTGCATTTAAACCAGTCTAAACATGCAGTGTAAACCAACTGCTGAAATCAATTTAAGTTTGTAACTTAAAAATTCATATGTAACGATTTTCTATGAAAATATCCTTATAAACAATATGCCTGCCCGCGCACACAATTCCGTAAAATACCTGTCGAAAACACAATTATAATTCGACATGAAAACAATAGACAAAAACTAAAAATCCTTGAAGCATTATACATCAAACAGTTGAAACCCAACCTAAACAAAATCAATTATGGCATCTCAACAAATATTCTTAAATGTCTATAATTGGTAACAGAAGTCGTTGGTTTATACCAACGGCTTTCCATACTTCATACTTCTTTAATTCACTCTCGTGTCGTCATGTGTGGCGTCATGAGATGCGGTGGGATTTTCGCTTCTAGCGTCTTATATGCACATGTTTATCGCAGCTTAGAAATCATCTATGTAAAAAATGACAGACTATCATCACTCTCTTGTCCGTATATTGCTTAATATGTTGTAATTGACATCTTTGATAATGGCTTATGTAAGCCGAAAGCTTAGATTGTAATAATAAAAAAAAATATGGATCGATATTGTGAATTTCTTTCTTCGTTCAACGATAATGTTATTAAACTTATCAGACGTTACGAAAAAAAATTACATAAAATAAATAGACAACACTTGTCTTTATGATTTATAAATATATATATATATATATATATATATATATATATATACACACACACACACACACACACACACACACATATATATATATATATATATATATATATATATATATATATATATATATATATATATATATATATATATATATAGAGAGAGAGAGAGAGAGAGAGAGAGAGAAATGTTTATATATATGGTAGGTGAAAGAACGAATAGAAATTTTGATAAATCTAAAATGTTTTTCATATAAAAGTGAAACGTTAGTTTAATTAATTTTAATATTGTTTCCTTATTCTCTTGGACTCTGATCTATATTTGATATGTATTTAATTCCAGTACATATATATATATATATATATATATATATATATATATATTTATATATATATATGCTGTTATATTAGAACATGTAAATATCCACTACAAATTTGTACATTTTGTTTCAAAGTTAAAATCAAACGTATCTTCAGGCGGCTAACAATGGTGCTACTAAATGATTTTATTCAACATTGCGATTAATGAAACACTAATTAACTTTCCGTTTTTGGAAAATTTTCCATGAAAGTTAAAAAGCATCTATATTAAGAAAAAAGGAAAGAAAAAAGAAATCAATAAAAAAAGGAAAGAAGAAAAAAATAAAAAGAAAAGAAAGTCAAGAAAAGCACAGAAAATAATCCTACTACCAAGAGAAAAGAGAAAAAGGAAAGGAACGGAAATAGAAATATAGACGTATATTCAAAATTATCCTGATTCATAAGAAGAGGAAAGTCAAGAAGATAGGAAATAGAAAGATGTTGAAACGAATTAAACCAATGAAATTCTGTTGAATCAGTGTTAGTCGAAGCCTTCGTTCACGGTAGCCGGACGCTCGTAATGCGCCTTATAAGGTAAGTGCGTAACTCCGTCGAAGTTGTTGGCCGGCCTTCGTTCATCGTCGCCGGACGCCCGTAATGCGCCTTAGAAGGTAAGTGCGTAACTCCGTCGAAGTTGTTGGCCGGCCTTCGTTCACCGTCGCCGGACGCCCGTAATGCGCCTTAGAAGGTAAGTGCGTAACTCCGTCAAAGTTGTTGGCCGACCTTCGTTCATCGTCGTCGGACGCCCGTAATGCGCCTTAAATTTGAGCAGAAAATTCAATGGCATTTGTATATGCAGTTATATATTCAAACAAAATTATCCACAGAATGTAAAAAAGGAAACTTTAAGAAGCAATAAATACTTAACAAAGCCTATTTTACAATATAAATTAGAATAAAAAAATATATTAAGAACTTTTATATTATTATATTAATTATAAATTATTATTACGAAAGCCAAAATAATTAATCAAAATAAAATAAAAATAAAATAAATAAAAGTAAAAAAACATAATAAAATTAAATTAAAATTAAAATTAAATATAAGACAAGGATAATCGTACTACTAATAAATTACAAATATTTACCAATTTAAAGCCTAAAACTGGGATAAATTAACAATGAAAACAATGATCTGTCAATAAAGATAATAAACATAAAATGCTTCTAGGGTTAAGAAATTTAGCAAGATTGTAAAGTTAATTGTTTTATGTGCTTACAACTTATAGTTGTTTCGTATCTTTGATTTAACAAAATATCACAATTTGAGAACTTAATTATTTCCATTTTCTCCCGTAGACAGAGGAAGCATGGTTTATTCAAAGACCTAGAGATTCTAGCTAGTTTTAGACTTTCCCATCTAACTTTAGGTGTTTTATTTTCGTCTTTCAATTTCCAAAAATATTTAGAAAGTGAAGTCATATTTTGTTTATCAGCATTATTAAAGGATGAGAGATGATTATAGAAACATTTTTTAAATTCATTCATTGTACTTCTAGCGTAAATTTCTTGAGAAAACCTGTGAATTTCTACTGATTTAATAAAACATATAAACAATGGATTTTGTTAAACACTTGTTAGATAACGGACATTGATTGGGATTTCTACAATTACATATATATAGGAGACAAATTATGGTCAGTATTACTATAACGGTTATTATTGTTATATAAATTCAATATTGTATTGTTATGTGATTTAATTATATTCTCTAAATTATTAGTACAACTATAACTAAGTTTTAGAATGGTTCGATTGAAAATTTTACTCAAAGGACTTTTTTAGGAAAATGTTTATCATCTAATTTTTAAAAGTAATGTCCTAGTTTAGTATGAGCTAATTGATTATACGGAGGAGTATAACATATGATATTTCTCTTTCTATTTTTCTTCCTAGAACGGTCATAATTTTCCACAAATCCAATTTAAGAAAATTCAAATCCACTATCCCTAAAAACCTTAAACGATTTTATCTTTTTCAAGTATTTCTTTGGTAGAAGAATGTTGATTAATCAGTCGTTCTACTGGTGATGGAATATTTTGGATTACAGGCGGTGGGTGATTGGAACTAGGATGGATATAAAATAAAGTGCCATTAATTTTCATGTAAGGTTGAAAATTATTTAAAACTAAATTTAATGTAACATCTAAGAAATCAACTTGTTTAATATTAGCATTAATAACTACACTAAGACCAAAAGATTGGAAAACACTATTTAATCATTTTCTCAATTTATCAACCTTACTTCTAGCTTATTTATTTACAATCATGAGACCATCATCTCTAAAAAACGCTATACTATTCAAATATGTGAGTTTGTACAAAAGAAACGGTCCAACTAAATCTAAAGACTCTGCCGAATCCAAAGATCCTATTGATATACCAAAATTATCAGCCGAATTCTTAAATTAATGTTTTGAACGTTGAAATTTTATTCCTTGTTCTTTTCACATTTGTATATATATATATATATATATATATATATATATATATATATATATATATATTGATGCATGCTTCATTAAATAATATAGACAAGTTTAGCTATTTATTTTAAGTAAGTTCCTTTCTATATTGTCCGATGAGCTTAATCACATTATCGTTGAAAGATGTAAGGAAAACATCATATTGATACCAGTAATACCATATTAATTCCTGTTTTATTATTTCTTTAAACCATTTACTTGTTCACAACAGTATTTAAAGGAAAGAGTTTCAAGAAGCCAATTTTTGTCTATGAAAAATTAAATTTAACACATTTTTTTCAGTTAATTAAAAAGCTCGAATTGAATCAATATGCTTGCGTAGTTACCAATTACGCTGGTACAGTTTCAAACTTGATATTTGTAAAGAAATGTCCGACTTTAAAAAGTAAACAATTGAGTTGACACCGTATATATAGTATGAATTTGGACGCCCTTCCGAAATGATAAAAGGGTTTAATATTTATTCAATTCTGGCAAACCATGTGTAACGAAAAATAATCTAAAAATAATTCCTCCGCTCACCTTCTAAATTTATCGTAATTTTTACGAGCGAACCAGTTAATTTTAGTGCAAGCTTACAGTTTTTTTTTTTATTGTAGTTGATTTTCTCGAGAACATTAAATAAATTCTGCTGTTTCTTGTTCCCACATTAAGCATTATTAACATGTTGACGAAGAAACCATTTAACAGTTCTTAGATCGTCCTGGGTAGGACGATAAACTACTTCTAGCAGAAAGGCCTCTGATCGGTAGTTTGGCGTTTTTGAGTAGCGTAAAACCACCTCTTAACTGCTGTCGTTCCCAGGTCCATCCGAACCCAGTGTGAATCCCCAGACAAAACCTAAACCCAATGAAATTGTGAAAATACATTTTTATATAATAAAAAAATATCAACAATATGTATTTATAGTAAAATTACCCATAATACATCAATCAACATGAATGAACATTCTGATTTTTTTTGATTGCCTTTCTGAAGAAGGCTGGAGCGTACAACGGCCGAAACGTTGTAATAAATATGGCGACAAAGATGGGGACAATAGTCCGAATAATGTAAGTAGTGCCTTTCTGAATTCGCCGCCAATAAATATATAATTATCACTGGAAATAATGAAAACAGATTTTCAGCCCTTTCAAAATGAGGAAATGTGATGGAAACAGAGAAACCAGAGAAAGAAAAGGATTCAAAATGGCAGATGATAATTGCCATTGCATATGCATTTCTGAAGGTAGTACTTGATAGGAAAACATGAAGCCGGAAGAGAGTCCCACAAGCAAGAAATGCGGGAGAAGACATTATTATCATGGAAAATATAGTTACAATTAGCAATTTTAATTTTAACAGTGAAATAATAAGACATATCTTCTAATCTGGAATTCCGCTTAAATTCATAAAGTCGATATCCCAAAGTGGAAAGCTATCGTTTCGTGAAATACATTTGATGCTCTGGTACACATCATCAGCAATGTTTTTAGCCTATGATCATCCGGGTTTTCAGGTCTTACAATCCTCTCTTCATGGGGACCAAGGCGATAATAATCAGATATCGAATTGTGTGCCGTCCGCCAGCGACAATAACGAACAACTTTCACTTCCTCAACTTCTACGCTCTTCTGTGAAAAAGGAAGACAACGCTTTGACCGTTTCTCTATAAATGTGAATAAGGCGGCACCGTCGACTCGAAGTGGAAAATAGTCATCTTTCTATTCATACACGGAAGCATACAGATGCACAAAGACACACACACAATCTACCCAATACTAATTCCTCTTATCCATGGTAATAATTCAATCAACAACAAAAAAACAACGTAACTCTTGTCTAGGAAACACGTACTAGATCTTAGACGAAGATCACTCATAGGTAACAATGCGGACGTTACCTTAATTTTGCTACCTAGTCGAGATTCCGTTGTAGGATCGAGTTTTAGGTTATACCGAAGCCCCCACAACCAAAATTAAAATTAATATGTATATCTAAATATAAATATAAATAGCTGCACACTCGTATTCGAGGATATCCGTAAGCCAGGACGGTTGGACAAATCGTACTGCAGACGCAGCCTCAGACACATATGTGGTTTGCTCAACGCCCAGAGAGCCTACCTGTGGTCTATACTTCAACTATGCTGAGCAGATCTTTGTTACAGTTTCTGGGAGAGAGCGTGTTATCTGTAATAGCATGATCAACAGTTTGAACATCGGGCACAATGACTTGTAACTTTGTGCAAGCAGAACTATCGATGGCCCTCAAGAGTTACTCACAAGGCTTGGGCCAACCTGTAGTATGGTTTTCAGGCACTTTCTAAAGGAGCCGCACGCTGGGATCGATCGACGACCCTCGAGAGTTCCCGAAAGGCATGTGTCAACCCGTGGTATGGTTTTTAGGTACTTTCCAAAGGTGCCGCAAGCTGGGATCGATCCATTCCGATAATAAAGGGTCTCCTTCCTGACAAATCGACCATGGTGAGATTCGAACCCGGTGTGGCACCTTGCATTATTAGAAATATTCATAGAAATATGATTTAATTTTTTTTTTACTCGGTTTATTAAACAGGTTGTTGATTTTTTTTTTTTAAACGGAAAATAATTGAGTTGAAAATAATTCACTAAGTTGTACTTAGACGATCCTAAGGAAAGAAGAAGGAAGGGGAAAGAAAAGAGGAAGAAAGGGAAAAAAAGGAAAGAGAGATGGATGATGCATGACCCGGTCATAAGCGAAGATAGGTGTCAGAAAGATATCTTGGCCTGCGTGTTACCGAATTTTAAAAGACAATAGAGAATTGTTATTTGAAATGAAAAAATCATTTAGAGGGAGAAAAAGAACCAGGCTTGATGACAGTGTATTGGCGATAAGAATATCGGTCAAAGCACCTAGCCTACTTTTGCGTGGAAAGACTCATTGTCAAATTGGAGAAAGGGGAATTTCTTTTTAGAACAATAGAAACGAAATTTTTTTAATCGGAGAAAAAAGTGTCTTTTGGGTTGAGGGGAGGACCGGTGGAACGGTATACAGATTCTGACCTATTAAGAATTGGAAACCCACGATAATAAAGTGGGGACATTTTCAATGTAGATAATTAAAGATTTTCTGACTGTCGGGTCTGACAAAAACAAGAGGTGAAAAAACGATTGTCTCAGCTCACAGATGGCGCCAATATTCTTTCCTGAAGTCACATCTAATTAGCGGCAGGCTGTTTTTGACAGAGCCCAGGTGAGAAAAAAGCCAAGATTGTCATTTTTCGTACGTGCAAAAAGGGCAAATTAGATTTTGTTTTTTAAAAACAAGATCGATGTAAGCCACGCCCGATTTGAGATGGGAGGCGCCCAACTACAATCTCATTGGCCGAGGGCGGTCACGTGATATGCGGAAAGAAGAGGAAGAATGCTCGATCAGGAACCATTGGTCAAAAAAAAACGTCACCTGACATACGAGAAACCGGGAGATGGGTGTACGCCTCCCCACCAAAGGCACTGTGAGGAAGTAGGGGTGAAAACAATAGCGATAATGGGGAAACAGAATTAATGCGGCTATTGGAATTATCGAGAAACCCCTGACGCCAACAGACCCACCCTGGTTTGCTGCGGCGTCAATAAAAGCAGGACCCCAGTCGACATAAATCAGTTGAGTTGAGAGTTTCGGCAGAGTTGCAGCTGACCGCGGGCAGGGATAGAGCCTGAACGCGGGCAACAGGCCCGATTCACTCGCCCCTTTTCGGGCAAAAAAAAGAATCCTCAGACAAGAAATCCTTCCAGCCCAAGTCGAAGACAGAAGTTCAGCCCCGGACGGCAGCGAGAAGAGATCACCGGACGACAGAGAGAAGCGGCTGAGTTGCGGCAAGAAATCCTTCCACCCAAATCGAAACAAGAAATCCTTCCACCCAAGTCGAAGACAAGAGAACTTCCAGCCCAAGTGGACAAAGAAGAAGATTACCGAAAGCCGCAGAGAAGATCCAGCCCAAGTCGAAGACAAGAGAAGTTCTATCTAAGTCGACGAAGAAGAAGAAATACAACTCAAGTCGAAGAGAAGAATCAACTGCGAATGATCGATAGAAATTAGCCCCAGTGTCGAACTAAACCACACCCGACATACACAATTGTAAAGAGTAGGCAATCTGAAATCTTTTAGGTTGTGTGATAGAAGCTTGGTGCCATAGTCCACAGAGCGGGTCGGGAAATAAGAACAATTTTTCTTTATGTAACGGACATTAGATTTAAAAGGTTGTCACCTTTTTTTTTTTTTTATCAGTAATTTTTGTCTCGTGAGTTTTTTTTTTCTTTTTACTTGTGTTTTGCCACCCCTGTCGGACTCAACTTGTATCGGCCCCAATCCCTGCTGGTCCCGTCTGTCTAAGATCTAAACACAACGTGGGTAGACAGACCGGAGATCAGTACAGTTGCTTTAGCAACCAGGTATTGGAAGCGGGTTGGGAAAGGCGAGGCTGGTGATCATCTAACCAAGGGGTTGGAGCGGCACGCTTGGAACCAGGAGGAGCGACCAGGAGGAGCGACGTCACAGTTGGCGCCGTAACCAAAGGATTCGACCCTGGGACAGGTGTGTAACCGTCACACCGGGACTCATAGTCAGAAAGCAAACGTTCTAACCACTCGGCCACGCGCCCATATATATCTACACACACACACACACACACACACACACACACACACACACACACACACACACACACATATAAAATACTAATCGAAATATCAACCACAGTTTTCTCGCTCTTTCTTGCCGATTGCCAGTCACATGATCTTTTTAGCCATAACTACCGACCGGTTTCTTCTATTGCTATAAATATTGAGCGAATGGCCTTGTATTTTCCAAGCCCCACGCTCTTATTTTTCGCATCATCTTGCAAAGTGACCGCCCAGCGAAGCCTCTTCATCCAGTTTCAACCGGTCCGCAGTAAGCTCGCCAAACGCTATTTTTGCATTCCTTTACAATATGTAAATATTTCCCAAATTTCCTTTTGTTTGCCTCACCCTACAGGACTGTTTATTTTAAGATGATAACATGCGTTGTTTTATCCAAATAAATTATCATGTCAAGACGCAGCTGTGTTTGTACAGGATGTCCCACAAAAACAAAACAAAACAAAAAAAACAGGACATTTGGTATAGCTTATTTAATTGTCGGCATTTTTGCTACATTTATTTGCAACAAAAGCACAGAATAGAAATTTAGTAGCTTGAAACAGGACAAAAACACAAATGTTCGATGTAGTGCTGAAAAAGAGAACTCGGGGAAAATTTCTTGTCATGATATTCTTTCTCAAAGAGAACAATCACTTTGCGTTGAAAATTTGATGACTGTCGCATCTTGGAACAAAAAATGGTGAAACAATTGATACTGTTTAATGTTTTTAGCTCCTTCATACATTAAAATATATAGTTATTTTTTTCTAGACAGGGTGTAATAGTAAAATTTCCCAAATCGTGTCACAGCATAGGATAATTGCCCCTCCCATTTAATATCTGAAAAACCGCTAAACTAATTGAGTTTCGTTTTTCAAGGTTTTCAGATAAAACGTTTAGCCATCTTGTTACCATTTGTCGTAAGAATCACTGAGAAACACTTTGAGTTATTCATCTAGAAAGAGAACTGGTTAAAATCGTTTTGTGTCAACCCCACTATGTCTCCATAGCTGACTAATGGTGAGAGGAAAAAAGATAATTCAGGCCTTCAGTAATGGTAACAACATTCATAACCCGATTTCCATCTTCAAAGTCCATTTCAGGAGAACGGAGAATAAATTTACAAAAGAGGGAACAGTAGAGAGGAAAACAGTATCAAGAGGTCACAACAGCAAGAGGGATCATCATTTCAACTTAGTGCTATATCAATTCTTATTTTCCAAAGTAGTTACCAAACTAGATGTTATATTTGCTCTTGCGAACGGCCACTTCTTGACCATGATGCCGTCATACCAAAGGCCTTCCATTTAAAAAAAAAAAAAAACATAATTTTTGCACTGTGGAGAAATGCACTCCAAATTGCTTTGATAACATTTTGTCGCTTTTTCCATCATTATATGTTTCGAAATGTACGATTTTTAAAGCTGCATATATATATATATATATTTTAAGTTGAGTCTCTAACTGCACATTTTTGCACATTTTTAAAACCGAGTCTCTAACTGCACATTTTTGCATTTTTTTAATTGAGTCTCTAACTGCACAGTTTTGCACATTTGTTTTTAAATTGAGTCTCTAACTGCACATTTTTACATATTTTTCTTTTTAAAATTGAGTCTCTAACTGCACATTTTTACATATTTTTCTTTTTAAAATTGAGTCTCTAACTGCACATTTTTGCATACACAATGAGTTACATTGTATGACTGCAGTATATACAGCTTATCAAAAAATGATTATATATCATATTGATTTTTACCTGTGCCCAAAAAATATTTGCACTGGCAACCAGGTAAAACAAAAATACAGAGTGTAAATGTAAGAGTTCACTTACTTTTGCATATTTTAATTTTTAATTGATATTTTTATTCCTGTTGTAATTGAGTCCATAATGTTTTTCTTAATGGATATATAGTTTAATTAAAATTTGTTGGATATCTGGAAAAAAAAGAGACAATTATTTTAAATATTTTCTTAGGGGCTTAAATAATTTTGCACAGCTCTGTATGGTAGCAATATTCGACAAAGCGACGAAAGGTAGATTTAAAAATATGCAAGATAGATTAGACTTAGCAACTGAAAGTGTCATTGTTTTTCCATCATAATTTCTTGCCGCAGCTGACACAACGTGCCACAGAACTGAATATAATCTATAAAACAAAGGAATATGTAGAAATTCTTTCTTTTTCTTTAGTATTTTACCTCAAGCAAGGCAAGAGTGCCACTAGAATGCAATGGGGTTACAGAGAGTGGGAGCAAGAGTAAAGAGGCGTGATTGAGGAAAGGATAAAGGGAAGGACGGGGAATTAGATCAAGGCATCTGGAGATATCGATTGACATTGCATTTGAATAATTGAAGATTATAGCTATCAGGGAAACATGTAAGGGAAAGGGAGTTCCACAGAAGGGAAGTGCAAGACATGAAGCAATTGGTGTAGAAGAGACGGCTACATTTAACCATTTCGACAGTGAAATAGTGGGACTGAGATGCCAACGCAGAAAATATTGTGTTGGTAGCAAGCAACGTAGGAACAGACTGCTAATGGGCCGGATCGACATATAGCTGATGAAGGCCGAAGGGCCGAAACGTCGAGATAATAACCAGAAGGATGAGGTCAACAGTTCGCGTGTAAATAATGTAAATAATTACAAAAATGATTTCCCCCTACTTTGTCCATAGCTTTAACCCATTAACTGCCAAATATTTTTAATGCGCATTTTTTTGGCCCAGACTGGTGTCTTAAGAGTTTATTTATTCCTTATATTTAATTTCAGTAGTTACCATTGTCGTTTATATAGAAACTAAAATATCATATATATATGTGTGTGTATAAAACATAAAAAAATAATATTGATTAGAAATAATAAAAAAAATACTTTTCAAAATAGTCATCATTTTTCTACTCGTGAAATGTAAAATTACGACAGAAAGTGTCTTCTTACGGCTAATAATAACAACTTTAAAGACTAAGGATTGTAAAATATACCCCGACAAATGCAATATATGTAAATAATTCAACATCAATTTAAGGAATAACATGTAGTGAGTTTAATTTTAACAGGTCCCCAAATAGGGCTCTTGGCAAGTAATGAGTTAAAAGCGGACCACTTAATTTACATAGTTCCACTTGCAGTGATTATTGATCTCCCTTTTTAAACACATAATAATAATAGTTATTAGCATTTGTATACATATATATATATATATATATATATATATATATATATATATATATATATATATATATTCATGCTTGAGAATGGCATTTTTTAAAACAGGCTTTCAAGAAAGAAAGCTGATATAAATTATTTTTTAAGCATTTTTTCTTTTCTGTTTTCACGCATCAGCACACCTGATGTTTAGCGAAACCTAATCAAATTCGGCAATAATCTCTTCCTAATTGTTTTATCGGTTCGTTTCAATCTTTTCTTGTTTTTCTTCTGTTATCTTTTCATCTTTTTTAACCTTTTTTTCCGGTTAATAAATAACAGCTAAACGTTCACAATTGCAAACAGATCTGACATGTTGAAACGTTAATTTTATTTAATCTTACCTCTGCTGGTGATGCAATGGACAAACAGAAAAGATTTTGGCAAGTTGAGACACGTTTGAAATATATTTAGGAAGCAGGTGGACGTGAAGATGCAATTATTTTAAGAAAGAAATACCTAAATTACTTTGATCGGCTTTCCGGCTCGTGATCGAAAGTATTGTTTCCAAACTAAAATTGCTATGTTTTAGGGCACACCGATCTATCTGCTGAGCTGATTTTCTGTCCGTATACAAGTGGTTTACTTATTTTAATATGCTTCTCAGATATTTCAAGGTTGCTGAACAGTTCCAACTGATCTTTGTAGCGCACTTTATTGAACGCGATTGAGAAATCTATACAAACACAGGTAAATTCTTCTGCATTTTGTTTTACTGTTTCTGATATTCTAGGCATAAATATCGCGTTCCTTGTTTCAGTGTCTTTGACGAAGCCGCACTGTTCTTATACTTTTAGTATATAACGGTCCATACGTTTCATAAGGATTTTACAGTCACAACTAAATGAAAAAAGCAAAAAATCTCTATCTATAAAAGAGAGGACGTGTGTGTGTGTGTGTGTGTGTGTGTGTGTGTGTGTGTGTGTGTGTGTGTGTGTGTGTAAAACAAATGAACGGCCGCAGTTTTCGACGGATGTGCACCAAAATTTATATGCACATGTTCCAAGTGAGCGAGAAGGCAAAGACCGACTGTGCATTTCCAAACTAACATCGATAGTGAAAATAATCGATTTTTCATGATTCTACGGCAGTTTTCATGTAGTCTGCGGCCATTTTCTACTGGCCAGAGTAAGAGCCTATAGCTGGCTGCCACGAATGGGGCAGTAAGACCCTATTGGCCAGCGTGAGAGCCAACGGCTGACTGACACGAATGTTAACTAGCATACTAGCATGCAAAAAACATCGATAGCTGCATTCGTCACAAGTATAAAAATTTAAATCTGCATGGCACTTTACTCCAATTGGCTCATTCGCTTGCTTAAACTCAACGTTGATTCTAATTCCGCAGAACTGGGTTGGGTGTGAAAAAGTATTTGTTCTTAACATTCTTTTTTCATTCAGTTTTTCCAGTTACGATTGCTTTTTTAAAGCTGATCGTTTTGTGTTCATTTTGTTTAGTTCTTTTTTCGTAACAGATTTAATGTTTAGTATAGAGCTTAGAAAAAATTCGCAGTGTGAGATAGGCAAGAAGTAAGGCATGTAGCAACATCAGCACGACAAAGGGCACTCCTTTAAAGGCAAGGAAGGGCAAAAATATTTTAAGTCAAGTGATAGCGATTGCTTTATGAGTCGTACGATTTTTGAATCAAGCACGGGCAACGCCGGGCCATGCTGCTAGTACTACTTAAATTTAATTAGACACAGATTTTAAATACAATGTCTCTTTCGGTTATAAGCGATATTAACTTTACCCGTTATTCTTATATTTTAATTATATACTTACGAGCTTATTTTTTCAACAAGGTGGTAGTTCATTTTTTTTCTTTATGTGTCTACTTGGCGTTGGTGATCATAGTTTTCCATACTTTCCATTGTAGCTCTTGATAAATTTTCTCTTTTTCTTATTTCTCCCTAAACCATGTTTCGACATCAGTTTACTCAATCTGCCCTGTGAGAATCAGATTTTCCGAGCCTTCTTTCCTTATTTCGTACCCTAGAAATTTATTCCTGATTTTAAGTATAAGTTTCCCTCTTGTTCCTATTTTCTCTAAAACATTGTCGTTGCTCTATGTTTGGTCTATGGTATCCTCAGCATCCTTCGGTAAAATCACCTTTCTGCTCCTTCGAGGCTCTTCTTCATCTATGAGGTTATTGTCAAGCATTCACTACCATATAAGACGACTGATATCTCGTAATAGAACTGTACCCTTTACCTCATCAGATAAAGCCCTCTGAGCGACAAACACTATGAATTAACCCCCCCTCACTTCATCTAGGTTCACAAGTGAAGTTTTAATACTCATCATGCACAGAACCAGTCAGTCAGTTATGTGACATGCGTGATACACGCGTAGGCGATCATGTATCTTTCGATAGATGACTGATGTGGTAGATTTTTCCCGCCATTTCTTTCTATAGACCAGATGCCATCAAACCATATAGAACACAGGCTGTCCTGCTATTGACCCATAGCTGAGTAAACAGCAGGACAGAAGAAGAGGATTCATATCTTTCCCAAGGGTATTAGAACGTAAGTGAATGTAATGGATTCGACTGGAATTCGAACTCGGCTCTCCGAATCTTCAGTCCGGGCCATTCTCCATTACTTCACCGTTCCTCCTGCGCAGAATCAGTGAAACGTTTAACTGTATCTACATCAACAAAGCTATTGCCTTAGCTATATCAAATGCTTGCGGCCATATCCCGTTGAAACACCTATTCCTGTACGATCTCCGTAATTTGGCAACGTCGACCCTAGTCCATTTAATAGATGTATGACTGGTATGCAATACCAGGTGCTGTAAGCTCGGATTTGAGATTAAGGGATTACGACAGTATTACACTGAAACTCCAGTTCGATCACAAATTTAAGCAACATTGAGGCTGGTCAGTACCTGGTCAGAGAATACATCCATATCACATTGAAATACCGATTCTCATACGATCGCTGAAGTTGAGCAACGTCGATCCTGGTCAGTAGGTAGATGGGAAGACCAGGTACCGCAAGTGTGAATAGGTGGGATGTTTAATGGGTAACGTCCCGCGATTGGAAAATGGCTTGCCGATTTCAAATTCCGACGCGCTATCCTTTCGGATTCGTTATATTATTCACTTACGCGCCAATACACTACAGAGATATATGATTCTTCCGTTTCTCTCCCAGCTATTGGTTAATTAGAAGAATTTGTAACAGTGAAAAAAAAAACTGTATGATCTGCCAAAATTCTTACAATCTAAAATTGTTTCCTGCTTTCAAATAACCTACAAAAAATGGTTCATAAACCGTAAAAAGCCAATCGAACCGTGAATCTTAGACAACTCAAAGACCTTTGAGAAGGTGTGGCATGAGGCGTTGCTATTGCAATCCAAGCCATGACATCTTTGGAAGAATTTATGAAAATGGCGACTTGGATTTTTGAAAAAAAAAAGAATATTTGAGAGAATAACCAATATCTGCTGCCGATTCTAAAGCGGGTGTAAAACGTATTTTCACAAAGACAGAATCTAGCACCCGGCACTAAGATCTTACTTTGTGGAAACTTTGGCTGCGAAAAATCCATTTTTCATCACCTGTAACAATGCGATGCAAAATGAAAGGTTCTTATTCATTGTTAAAACGTCTGCCGGAACTTTGGTTTTCAAGTGAAGGCTCAGCAGCCCCCACCCAATGTTCCACATTTGCCATATAAAGGACACTCTCTATGCAATTCCCTATCCTTCAGTTTTGGTTTTATTTCTTCGTTCTCATTCGTAATATATAAATGCAAAAGACATAATTATTTTCCGGATATCCGTATGTATATATAAATATACAGGAAAAAGGTCTCAAAGTTAACCTGTAGAAAAAGACAAAGTAACTATTAATAGCAAAACAAAATATCCTTAACAACTGGAACAATTTAGAAAACGCTATTATATTCATATTGTCAACTGAAAATTATGGCAAGTACTGTCACGTGTGGAAATATTGTTTTTATTGTTGTGTTGACGGATTCAACAATTTTCTTTTGATTTCTTGATACAGTTGTGTACGTTTGTTTGGGAGAGAAGTAATTCTGTTAGGAAAGATGAAATAGGGAAAAAAAACCTGGGCGTAGATTAATATTTGGATAATATTCAGTGTCGGCACTCTCGAGGATTTCCTTTCTGAGTGAGTAATTTTATTTTTCTTTTGGGGGTAGGATTTTTAAAATCAAAATTGACGCTGAATTTATTTCTATGTTTGACAAGTGCATTAGTTGTTTTTGTTTTGTGTGTGTTTGAGGTCTCTTTTGTGCTCATAAATACGTTCTTTTATATTTCTACTTGTTTCTCCAATATACAGTAGCGGTCATAATATAAGGAACGGAAACAACAAAGACATAAATATGTGTATTACTTAAAAAGTAATGCATTATTAGCAATGAAATTTTTACCGAATAAAGATTAGGGTGTAATGCATAAATATTATACAAAGTTACAAAAATTTAAATAATAGTTTTTTTTTTTTTTCGTGCAGCGAATTGTGACTATATAGACGTATAGTAAATTAGTTAAAAAATTCTATATCACCTCATCATTTTGTAAAATAGTTGTTATTGACTTGCTTTTGGTAATATTTTTTTAATTGGAAAGAGAATTTATGGATATCATCTCTCTAACTCTCTCCCCTCTCCCTCCCTCTCTCCATCATCTCTCTCTCTCTCTCTCTCTATATATATATATATATATATATATATATATATATATATATATATATATATATATATATATATATATATATATATATATATATATTAATACTGTTGTATTTACTGTTTAATATACATGTGTGACACTTGTTTTGTTATTTCTTTAACCATTTACTTGGCCTCAACAGTGCGACACCTCGAGTTGGCGTAATGGCTAGCAAGCTTGTCACGCTAGAAAAATTACGGCTGAGTAGTGAGTTCGATCCTCACTGGGTGCTTCCTAAATCTGGCCTTGTGCCGCATCTAAGCTGCGCTTGGAAAATCACTACTTGGTCGCAACAAATTATTTGTTACATAATAATTTTAAATAATATTTTTGCAAAACTTGATATTGCCTGTAATAAATGCTTAATAAATATTACTCTTGTTATTATTTTCCTTGAGTGTAAAGTCGTCGTACATTTACAATTCTTTACGGCTAACCGTGAAAAGAAATGTTGATCAAAACTGCCTAAAATCTTTACGCGCGTCTTACCGCAAAATTATCATATGTTGAATACTCGTCTCATCCGCCGAACGGATCATATATATTTATAAAAAGGGAGGAAAAAATATGAAAAATAATGAAAATGTCTACATTTAAAACATGCGTGTGTTTCCTTAAGTCAGAAATGTATGAGTTCACGTTTTCGCTTTTAGCCCCAATATTAGCGAAGCGATCGGACGGAGCCCAAACAACTATTTCTTTATTTATCACGAGGATATTATATAAACGGGTGTCTGAATCCCTATTCATCGGCTAAAATTATCCATTTTCTCTGCTCTTGGTAAGAATACAGTCTTTATATATTACAAATAGATATCTCCCAGCATGGCACACGGAAGGATATAATGATAAAAAGGGGTTATAGGCTGATCGTGATAGAAAGATGAAGGACAATGAATGAATAGAAGATGAGATGGCTATGATTTCCATCTATAAAAGGCAGGATGTGTGTGTGTGTGTGTGTGTGTGTGTGTGTGTGTGTGTGTGTGTGTGTGTGTGTGTGTGTGTGTGTGTAACGAATGCACGGCCGCAATTTTCGACGGATTTGCACCAAAATTTACATGCACATGCTCCAAGTTAGCGGGAAGGCCAACACCGACTTTGCATTTCCCAACTCACATCGATAGTGGAAATAATCCATTTTTTCATACTTCTACCGCAGTTTTCATGTAGTTTGCGGCCATTTTCTACTGGCATATAGCTGGCTGCCACGAATAGACTGGAAGATTCTATTGGCCAGCGTGAGAGCCAACAGCTGACAGATCAAATGTTAACTAGCATCCTAGCATACAAAAAATCGATAGCTGCATTCGTCACAAGTGGGAAAAATTTAAATCTGCATGGCACTTTACTCCAATTGGCACATTCGCTTGCTTAAACGCAACGTTGATTCTGATTCCGCAGAACTCGGTTGGCTGTGAAAAAGTATTTGTTGTTAACATTCTTTTTTCATTCGGTTTTTCCAGTTACGAGTCCTTTTTTAAAGCTGATCGTTTTGTGTTCATTTTGTTTAGTCCTTTTTTCGTAACAGATTTAATGTTTAGTATAGAGCTTAGAAAAAATTTGCAGTGTGAGATAGGCAAGAAGTAAGGCATGTAGCAACATCAGCACGGCAAAGGGCACTCCTTTAAGCCAAATGATAGCGATTGCTGTATGAGTCGTACGATTTTTTGAATCAAGCACGGCAACGCCGGGTGTTGTTAATATATATATATATATATATATATATATATATATATATATATATATATATATATATATATATATCGTTTTTATTTAATTTTCTTCTGCTGTTATATTTATTCTCCTGGGCTGAAAGTATGTAAAATATCCGAGTATTTTCAGGTATTTTCTTCGCAGTTGTCAAGGATTATTTCATTTTTAATTTTAACTGAATGTATTGATTTTTACGTATATATCTGGAGTTATAGATAAGGTTCTTATTTTCCAAACATAGTCAGCACCTTGTGGCCGTGTTCATAATAAAAACATCCTAGATAATGCCTAGAAGAATGATCGAACAAATCCTGTCTTAATTTTTTAAAAATGTAAGTTATTGATTATGGGTACAATTTATTGAACGTACACTTAATTATGAAATAATAGACAGAAATAATAGTCATGCTGCTAGATCATACATACATACATACATATATATATATATATATATATATATATATATATATATATATATATATATATATTGGAGAGAAAGTGAGAGAGATTCATGGTTGATTTGTCTGCTGGGCGGCTGGGGAGACGATACCACTGATGTAAATTGAGGAGAATTGAGTTGACGAAACATTTTGTAAGTCATCGTGTCTGTTAAAGCATGATATTAAATATCAACTTAACCGTGTCTTTGAGATTACTGACATTTTTCAATTGCTGGTCACGCGAATTTGCATGTTCGGTCATAGATAGATTAGATAGATCGATAGATAGATAGATAGATAGATAGATAGATAGATAGATAGATAATGAACAGACTGAGAGTGATGTAGAGAGATAGATCGATACATACATATAGAAGTCCATCCATGTGACCAGCCTCAGACTGAGATAGTTAGATAGATAGATAGATATACATACATACATTCTCACATACATACATGCGCATGCACCAACAGATATATATATATATATATGCATACATGCTTACATGCCTACTTACATGCATGAGTATAGATAGATAAATAGATAGATAGATAGATAGATAGATAGATAGATAATTAACAGACTGAGTGTGATATAGTGAGATAGATAGATACATACATACAAATATCTATCCATCTGAATAGACTGAGATTTAGATAGATAAATACATACATAATGCGTATGCACAGATAGATAGATAGATAGATAGATAGATAGATAGATAGATAGATATGAACAGTTTGAGATAGACAGATTGGTCTGGTGAGAAATCGACTGAAGCCGGGATGACAGGTTGGTGCCGATAACATTGCAGGTATGGGCAAATATAGATAGATAGATAGATAGATAGATGGATAGATAGATAGATTCGAACAGATAATGAAGAGACTGAAAGTGATATAGAGAGATACATACATTCATACATCCATCTCTGTGAACAGACTGAGATTGATAGATAGATAGAAAAGAGTTTCGACTTAATAAACGATCTGAATTCTTCTCCGTTCATTATTGATACCTACAGCAGCTACCGAACCTTTCATGGATATAATCAACATTTATTATGGACAGTAGGTTCTTTATAAACGTATGTACTGACAGCAATGGTTAACATCATCTGAAAACGAAAAATCCACCATCAAAAATTATTCTCTTTCTTTTGCTGAATGTGAAGGATGTCGTTAATTGGATACATTGCACGCAAAGTCCATTCAAAAGTACTTATAGAAAGAGTCACACAGAAAAAAGACTAAGAGTGTCTATAAGGATTAACTGAAAACTTCACAAGTTGACAATGAAGGAGTGATGCTAGGGTGTTGAAATCTTGCATGAATTTATTTCAACTCTTCTTATTAATCACTGAAATGTTTCTTCTCAGGTACGAGGCTGGACTGAAAAGTTCATAGTCTGACAATGAAAGAGTGATGTTATAGACAAGCTTATGGCTGCAAGAAGGAAATACGACAACAGCAGAAATAGATTTACGTGATTTATTTCAATAGGAACGTGTGGTTTTGGAACAGCTACCTTGTGGTATAGTTCATAAGCCGGTTGAAGATCTGGTTTGATCTCTCATAGTAGTTCTCACAGGTTGGGTAGCGCTCCTCCTGCTGGCTGCTGCTGACCGCTCGGCATGACCGTGACAGGTCTCTTCCCTGGCGACCTGTTGACACCCGTTGTCCTTCCGTGTGGCGTTTTTTTATGGCTTAACAGGCTCGAAAAACGACGCGAGTTTAATTAGGAGGGACGCATTTTTATTGGTCGAAAAATAGAAACACTTTAAAATATTATTTTATTTTCCGAGCGGAACTCGTGCGTCGGGAACATGCGTAAACGAAGGTAACGGTCATTTTGTGACGGGGCCTTGTTCCGTTCACATCCGGCTCTCGCTCTTGAGTATGTTAGTTTATTTGCCCGTAAATCAGCCTAGATATGTCTTATTTTATTTTATAACAGTGATGCTAGGGCTGAGAAATCTTGCATGCATTAATTTCAACTCTTCTTATTAATAACTGCATTGTTTGTTTTCACGTACGAGGGTGGGCTGAAAAGTTCATAGGCTGACTATGAAGGAGTGATGCTAGATCTGGGAAATCTTGTATGCATTAATTTCAACTCTTTTTAATCATAACTGCATTGTTTGTTTCCAGGTAAACTGATATCTGACTCTTCTACGAAAATTTCAAAAGTAGATGGCTGGGCTGTAAAATTCTTAGGTTGACTATGAAAGAGAGATGCTAGAGCTGTGAAATATTCTCTACATTAGTTCCAACATCTCTTATTACGAACTGCATTATTTATTTCTAGGTTAACTGATATCTGACTGTTCAAATCAGATATCAAATGTAACTTTGACTCCTCTTGAAAATTAAGAAAATCTGGCATCTTGATGTTATCAAGTAACTGCAGAAAAATTTTTAGTCGCCATTGATATTCATGCTAACATGGTCGCTACATTACGGTGGTGACACCCTAGTTTTATCAACAGTCCAAATGTGGGCGGCTGCATTTAGGAGGGAAAATGACACAAGGTCTGGATGTCCTAAAGCATTGTTAACCTCGTGGTGATGGATGACAGGCGGTTGGCTATAAATCAATTAACCGATGCTATTACCATATCCCATGAAAGAGTTGAGAATATTCTGCACAATGAACTTGACATGATGAAGGTTTCTGTTTGGTGGGTGCCTGATCAAATGCGATTAAAATTGATCAGATCAGGAGAAAATCTATCATTATTTGCGGCAGATCCGGATGATTTCTTTGAACGTTTTCTAACACAGATTGGGTGTTGTCTTCATAACTTTGAGCCAGAGACAATCCATACAGGTGAAACACCCCATCTCAATAACTCGAAGGAAGACAAAGATCATTTTTCTGCAGGGAAGGCAATGTCCATTATTTTTAGCAGCAAAAAGGTATTCTTTTTATTGATTAACTTTAAAATGACTACACATATAATAGAGAGTATTATACCAACTTTCTGATGCAAATACGAAACGATATTAAGACCAAACGTCCATGAAAACTGTTTTGTGTCATTAGTATGGTACCTTACAATGGTACCTTACACGTCCTTAGTTAAATTTCCTGTTGTTTGTGACTGTGGTTGTACAGTGGTTGATCACATTCCATATTTACGGCTAGAAACCAGTATTGTAGTGATGATGCAATATATGGGGTTGATCGTTTTTTGGACCAACAAGATGGAGAGTCATCTTTGAACATTTAGTTGCCAGGTTACGTAGAAATAAATAATGCAATTATTAATAAGATTTTGAAATGAATGCATATAAATTTTTACAGCTTTACTGTCAATCATTAATCAGCCTATGAACTTTTCAGCACAAAACTCGTACCTCGAAAGAAACAATGCAGTTATTAGTAGGGAGAGTTGAAGTTAATTCAAGCTAGATTTCACAGCTTTACATAATTTCTTCTATATTCAGCCTATGAATTTTTCAGTCGAACCTCGTACAGGGAAAGAAACAATGTTGTATTAATAAGAAGAGTTGAAATTAATGCAAGCTAGATTTCACAGCTCTAGCATAAGTTCTTCGATAGTCAGCCTATGAGTTTTTCAGCCTAACCTTGTACAGGAAAAGAAACAATGTTGTTATTAATAAGCTCTAGCATAAGTTCTTCCATAGTCAACCGATGAATTTGTCAGCCCAACCTCGTACAGGGAATGAATCAATGTTGTTATTAATAAAAAGATTTGAAATTAATGCAAGTTAGATGTTACAAGTCTATCAACAATCCTTCATAGACAGCCTACAAACTATTTAGCCACAGCTTTTTGCCTAGAAGAAAAAAAACAATGCATTTTTTAATAAGAAGTGTTCAAATTAATGCATCAAAGATTTTACATCTCTACCATCCTTCTTCATAATCAGGTAAATACATACCTCCTATATATATATATATATATATATATATATATATATATATATATATATATATATATATATATATATATATATATATACACGTGTGTCTGGATATGAAATGATATTTGTGTGAACATTTGTATTATATTTAAAATTACTTACTAGATATGTATAGATGTATTTGAATTAAAATTAAAATTTTGTACTTGGAGGTTTGGAAGTGTGTGTACACATGTTTTTGTACATGGGAATATATTACTTTCCTTATATTATTTTATTGTTAATTTTTTTTTATATTTATTTATTTCCAGCTTTTCCCCGGAAATAAAATAGACTGCTCCACTATATATATATATATATATATATATATATATATATATATAAATATATATATATATATATACGCCAAATGGGTTCGATTATGGCTTGACGGGAGCCCCACAGATAGCTGTAATAGGGGTAAACAGTCCGTCTGGACACACACAAATGGGTTCGATTACACACACACACACACACATATATATATATATATATATATATATATATATATATATATATATATATATAATTATTTTTTGAAAAAAATTTATAACATAAATATGTTAAAAATCAGTACAAAATATTTTGTTTCAACACCCTGGTGTCTTATCAATGATGATGTTGAATGCAAAATAAATGAAAAAAAACATTTATTTTGCATTCAACATCATCATCATATATATATATATATATACTAGCAGCATGGCTCGGCGTTGCCAGTGCTTGATTTAAAAATCGTACGACTCATACAGCAATCGCTATCACTTGATTTAAAATATTTTTGCCCTTCCTTGCATTTAAAAGAGTGTCCTTTGCCGTGCTGATGTTGCTACACGCCTTACTTCTTACCTATCTCACACTGCGAATTTTTTCTAAGCTCTATACTAAACATTAAATTTGTTACGAAAAAAGAACTAAACAAAATGAACACAAAACGATCAGCTTTAAAAAAGAACTCGTAATTAGAAAAACTGATCGAAAAAAGAATGTTAACAACAAATACTTTTTCACACCCAACTCAGTTCTGTGGAATCGGAATCAACGTTGAGTTTAAGCAAGCAAATGTGCCAACTGGAGTAAAGCGCTATGCAGATTTAAAATTTTCCCACTTTTGACGAATGCAGCTATGCTAGTTAAGATTCGCGTCAGTCAGCTGTTGGCTCTCACGCTGGCCAATAGAATTTTCCTGCCTATTCATGGCAGCCAACATTGGCTGTCACTCTGGCCAGTACAAAATGGCCGCAAACTACATGAAAACTGCCGTAGAAGCATGAAAATATCCATTATTTCCACTATCGATGTTAGTTGGGAAATGCAAGGTCGGTCTTGGCCTTTCCACTAACTTGGAGCATGTGCATGTAAATTTTGGTGCAAATCCATCGTAATTTGCGGCTGTGCATTCGTTACACACAAAATCCTGCCTTATATATATATATATATATATATATATATATATATATATATATATATATATATAAAAGGCTTAAACACTAATATTCCATGTTCATAATTTGTTTATTATATCCTTACTCTGTCCTGACATTGAATTCTACCTGGATTCTAAAATATACATGCATGTGCATGCACCTATGTATATATATATTTATATATTTTGCATATATATGTGTATATTTACCACTAATGTTAGCTATATATATATATATATATATATATATATATATATGTGTGTGTGTGTGTGTGTGTGTGTGTGTGTGTGTGTGTGAAAATATATAGAAAATAGGAAGGAACTGGTTAGATAAATAATCCAAAGTTCCTTTGTATTTTAGTTATTATTTTGAAAATTGTGCTCGATATAAAAGTAGAGCATAAATAAAATTATTTATGTAAACATATATCGAGCACTATTTTTTTTAAAATAGCGAGTTGAAACTATACATTGCTCGGACTGTTGTCCTCATCTTTGTTGGCATACTTACGACGTTCCGTTTGGATGAGGTAAAATGTTCAGTTCCAGATTCTAATCACCTGAAGAAGGCCGGAGAGAACAACGGCCGAAACGCCATGAATGTGGCAACAAATATAAAGAAGACAGCCCGCAATGCAAATAGTCTAAATATATATATATATATATATATATATATATATATATATATATATATATATATATATATATATTTCCTTGGAGAATTGCTCTCAAATGTCACGTTTATTTGTATAGATTCCGTAATATTAGTTTTCCTTAATTAGGTATTATGTTTTTCTAACTCGTCAAATGTTGAATTTATAATTAATTCTCATTTCTATCAGTTCATCCCATAAGTTCTGTCCGAATTTTAACTTTTTGTTAAAATGAACGAAATTTACAGAGTATTCTATAATGTCTAATGGAGCTGAACATTATTTTTATGCTTAGATCCATTTAAATTGATCAAATTTCATTTCAGAGAACAATAAAATTAAATTTTGTTTGATTAAAACCCTGCTAACAGGGAAGTACCCAAGAATCATTTGAGACACATAATGCTTTATGAGTTCAAGAAAGTGACTCAGCAGCTGAAGCGGCTATAAACATTCATTCAGTTTATGGAGAAGAATGTGTGAATGAAAGAACTTGCAGAAGATGGTTTGCAAAATTCAAAGGTAGAGATTTCACCCTTGAAGATGAAGATCGAACCGGACGTCCAGTTGAGTTTGATGAAAAGCTTCTTGAAGCAGCCCTTGAAGAAAATCCTGTTTTATCAGTTGAGGAATTGGCAGTGGTTCTCAGTTCAAACAATACAACTGTTCATCGTCATCTTCAACAACTTGGAAAAGTTCCTAAACTTGGAAAATTGGTGCCTCATGAATTGTCTGAAAACAACCTCAAATCCGAGTTGACATCTGCTCTTCTCTCCATTCTCGCCAACTTGTTTCACCTTTTTTGGATAGACTTGTGACTGGATCTTTTATCGAAATGTTAAGCGTCATAGACAGTGGCTTCGTAAAGGACCCCAGTCACAGCCGAGAAGGGAACATCATGATCAAATGTTCTTCTTCCAATCTGGTGGGATCGCCAAGGAATAATCCACTTTGAATTCTTACTACCTAATGCAACAATTAATGCTCAAATATACTGTCAGCAATTAGAGCGTTTGAACCAAGCTTTGATGAAAAAAAGACCGGCTCTAGTGAATCGAAAAGGGGTGATGTTTCATCAGGACAATTTGCGACCACACACAGAAAGAATCACGTCACAAAAGATCGAAGAACTTGGTTGGGAGAAAATTCTTCATCCACCTTATTGTCATGATCTTTGCTCCTTCAGACTACCATTTGTTTCAGAAGCCATAGAATCATTTGGAAGAAAACAGCTTTGTATCACAGGAAGAGTTTAAAACTGACATTTGTGAGTTCTTCGAATCAAAGCCAACAGAATTTTACAGTAATGGAATTAGTAAGCTTGTTAATAGATGGAAGGAAATCATAGATAATCAGAGAAAATACATTGTTGATTGAATCTGTAATTAAATATAACATTTGGTAACTTGTTTTCTTTATTCCAAATTCGAACAGAACTTATGGGATGACCTGATATTTCCCATCTTTACGCTATATTAATTTCATATTAAAATTTTTCCCTGTTCTGTAACACATGAAATAAAAATAATTGTTTCTACGTAAAATAAGGATCTACGCACATCAAATCGTCTTTAATTTAAGTGACTGAAAAAACAATTATCGTTGAACTATTCAAAGGTAAGATTAAACTTAATACTTAAATGCAGCGATCAATTTTCAATTCTTCTGTAGTTTATTGCATCTACTCCTCCCCAACTATTGTGATAAAGACCAAACTATTAAGAGCTGCCTTAAATCACGCCCGATAAGGCAGCTTTTAAGCTAGCTTAAAATTTTAAGCTAGCTGCAATTTTGGATACAAAAGAAAAATAGGTGTTACTCCCCTTGAGCCATGAAAACAACGATACTGTACTTTATATATAAGATATATTTGTCTCCTCTCCCAGGCGCTGGGGCATTGACATCATGCATTTGTTCACATTAGCGAAAAACTAATTATGTTTAAAGTAATTAGTTATCCATATTCACTTGCTAAGTCATAATTTAATCCTTGTAGTTTGGGTAAGTCACTTGAGAATACTGGCACTCCATTTGAAGTGGCAGGAAATACTTTCCCCCAGTGAAAGATTTTATTGAACTTACTTGTCTGTTTATTAGTTTATATTTTTTTCATTTTTCTTTTTCATTTTATTCATCGATTGCTGAAATAAACGATATACTAGCGACTTGCAAAGCAAAAATATTATGGCTGTTAGAGTTCAAAAAATGGAACAAGCATAAAACATTTGTCAAGAGAGAACGCCTTTTATTCCAGCCTGTCACTGACATGTTAAAGGCAGATCAATATGTTAAATGACCTCTATTAACCTCGGCAAGACTTTCATGGCATAATTTGTGGAAATATTCCGCAAGGCATACGTTTAATATTCAGCTCGAAGCAATGGCGAAAATAACCCGACCGACAAATGAAGTCATTGACTCCCATCCAAGATTTATCTAGCTTGCCTCAACGCTATGACATTACGCTCGACCGTGCAAGGTAGCGCCCCACTATTTTGCATACCAATAATGTCTAAATCAGTGCAACCCCTTAACTTATGTACCTTCACTAATCCGTGATACCTAATGTTTAAAATGAAATTTAAAAATGAAAAAAACTTTGTTAAAGATTTCATTTTAGCTTTAATTGAAAACTAAAGAATTAAATTTTATATTTCCAGTGAGCAAAATACTCTGTGGTGTATTTCAAATAGAAATGATATTGATTGGAACCTTTTTTTTTTTGCTTTGCTTTTTTCGTATTTCATCGCAATGTACTTCTCTGTACTGAAATAAATTCCAAAAATAAAATTTATTTTAGAAATATAAGCTGATTTAAAGTGTAATTAATCTGATTTGAAACAAATATTATAAGTTTAAAATAACAAAGAGATGTAGTTTTCAAACCGACATCAGCCAATCTTAATTAACGAGCGATGACTTGATGTTGAGAGGTTTATTGTTGTACTGCAGAGACTTTATCTGTTAAAAGATTATTTAAAGAAAGTTAGCGCCCTTTTTTATATAATTTTCAAGTACCCAATAACCTTAAAAAATGTTGGGAAATATTTATTCTAATCTAATTTTACAAATGTTCACTTTAAATTTACTATAGTCATCGCTCTTATTTTTTGATAATCTGATAATGCATTCAAAATGGGCGTGTTTAGACGCATGAAAAATTAATTTTTTTAAAAATTTTAGCACTTGATGATTAGCATTAAGCTTTTCAGTAAATGTAGTTTTCACTTAACGCAATTAAAGTTTTTCACTTAAGGCAATTAAAGTTTTAAAAGATTTTAAATTTTATAGATTATATAATTAAAATGAAAACAATTTTTATAATAATTCATTGCTCATCGAAAAAAATACTTAAGGCTATAATATGCGTAATATATATTATTTATAAAAACAATTAAAAGCTAATCTATTTAAATGAATCAACGTTTTTATGCATGTTTTTTTTTTATTTTAGTCCCAGTAAACAGAAATAACTCTCTCAAAGAAGAGAGAGTAATAAAACAAGGGGAGACCACTCTTGAATATTCATAGCAGGTCGGTTTTTAACGTGGGGACTCGAGTGTTTTCACTCGGACCACTGGTCCAAGCTGGTCTTAGTTGGTCATAGCTTGCCCAAGCTGGTCAGAGCTAGTCATAGCTGGTCTTGGCTTATCCTAGCTGGTTCAGACCCGAGCCGGTCCAAGCTAGACGTAACCGTGATCGAACCTTAGCCAAAATGTCGAGTAGCGATTGTATTTTCTTGACGGTCCACGCTGTGACACAAGGTTAGTGCCCTTGGGCCATGTCCAAAAATACCCCAGCTCCCGTTTTCAAAATCACTATATCAAATCATATCAACAACACCAACAAAAAAATGATACAAACCCACACCCCACATAAACTAAAAATAGATAATAAGTTCAGCATCTCCCTCACAAACATTAGATGTCTATAATCCCACTTTGGACACCATTCTCATGAGGTTAAACCAGACCTCATCATCCTCTCGAAAAATTGTCTTAAACTATTTTTTTTTTATTTTACAATAATTTTCCCCCTGCACAAGGACCAAAATGCACTCGAGGTAAAGGGTTACAGAGTACTAGGTAAAATTTTGGGGTATATGTGGGGGAAAAACGCTTGATCCCAGACTTAATTGTAGTGATCGGGAGAACATTGTCTTGGGAGCCATTCCGCAGAACATGGAATTTTGGGAAGAATCTGTTTGAGTGAAACTTGTCAACAATTGAATAGCGATGTTAGGGTGATTCGCTACAATGCGTGTAACATGGTGGTTCTTAGCCGAGAAGTGTAGAAATGGTTACGTTTGTAGTGTTGGGAGAAGTGACGTCTTGGGAGAATGTTCCACAAACCAGCGACCCAACGCAGTTCAGGATTTCAAAAACCCGAGCTCCTCCATAAGTAAGAATTATATTTCACTCGGACAGCTTCTTCCAAGAACTAGTGCTTTGTGGAACAGACTCTCGACAGGATGCTTTCCAAGTCAATACAAACTTGACCTCTTCAAGTCTAAAGTTAACCATTATATTTCCTGCATAAATTCACTTAAAAAACCATTACAACAAGCAAAGGAGTAATAGTTATGCGCACGATCGCCGCAAGTCAGTACAGTCGTTTCCGTGCTGCTATCGGAAGGACTCTAGTTCTCGCAGATCCCAGCTCGACGCTATTAAGCAACTGCCCCACGCAGTCACATGTGACACAAGGCCGAATCTAATGTGGGGTTCCCGAGCCCGGAGGCTCGGCAAAAAAAATCCCCGTGGACCCCACATAAACGGGATCGGGTATATCTAGCTCCCCGGACGAGACTCTGCCCTTCGGCATAGCCTCGTGCGGGTTTCTCTCTACCCGAAGGTTAGACCAGTACAGCTGGAAAAGATCCCAGCATTAACGCTATTTAGCAACTGTCCCACGCAGTCACGTGTGGCAGAAGGCCGAAAAGATCCCAGCTCGCCTCTGCTGTCCTAACGGATACTTATAAGTGATTACTACCTATAGTGCTGCCACTCATGGGGGTGCCAGGTTATTACATTACATCAGTATTAGAATCAATGCAACTGCTACTGTAATATTAAATCTAGATTGAAATAGTAGATGGTTTTCTATTCTTGACCTTTACCCTGATTCATTGATGGCTTATTTTTAAATTTTCAGTGTTTGATATTGGTTAAAACCCAAGTATATAGAATCAGGATTTGCTATGTCGACATTGGTACTTCACTTTTTATCCATTTATTTTTATTAATATTCAACCAATACAAGGCCAAAGATCTACTCATGGTAAAGAGTTACTACGTCGACTCACACTACCGACTAAAAGTTTAGGACCTCATTGATTTAAATAATCAGTTTCATATCTTTAAAGAAATAAATATATTTTTCTATGCTTGAATGTAATTAGGCAATAATTTAAATCAAAATGAATATAAAATAATTATAATTTCAATTAAAGCAAATTTATATTCCCTTTTCATCAAAGAATCCACCACCAGTATGTATTACTGCAGATCAAATTCTTAGCATCCTTTCTAGTAACTTGTAAAAATATGTTAGTGGAAGGGATTCCTAAGTTGTGTGTAAATGTGTAAACAACTTTTGCTTAGTCTGAAGCAGCTCTCTTCGAAATTTACGATCCATGTCGTCCCAGATTATTTCAGTTGGTAAAAGATCTGGAGACTAGACGAGCCAGATCAAGATTTGCAAAATTCCTGTATCTGTTTTCATTTTAGATAATTTGTGTACAGTTATGAGCTGTGTTTTGGATCAATATCATGTTGCAAAACAAAACCTTGTCCAATAATGCGACAGCCAGAAGGAATTTTTATGATTTTTTAAATGAATATAGAGAAACAATTTAGGGTGTCCTAATCCTGATCAGTAGTGTATATTATTTTAGGAAATAAATAGCATTAGGATTATAGAACAGAATCAGAGTTTAGAAACAACTGTAAAGCCAATCCTAAACAGGAAACAATGGATAAACCTGTACTCATGTTCAAAGAGACCTGGGAGGTGTGTGAACCGGACGATAGGCGAACCTATCAACTCCGGTCGGTGAAGGAGAAGAAAAAACGAAGAAATATTTGGTGAATAAAATTTCAAAGTTCGTGTGCAGACGTTAGTACAAAACTGAAGCCGACTTTAGAAGCAGCCGGAAGTCCAGTCCTAAACAGGAAACAAGTGATAAAATTCTACTCCTGGTCGAAAGACCGGGGAGGGCCGTGAACCGGACGATAAGCAAACCTATAATAAAACAAGACGGTTGCAATGGATTTTATATTTCTCATTCCTCAACTTTGGTCTTATGTCAAAGCTAATTATCACGGAAGAGCCGCTCTGAGATGAAAATATTCAACTTCATTGAGGACAAAAAAAATGACTTTGTCGGATGGCTGTGTCTTATCAGTTTGCTCGTAAACCAAAGAATTGTCAGCGTTAAAATCGATGTGAATTTCTTCTAAATTTAGACAGCAGAAGAAAAGAATTTAAAAATATCCTTATTAAGAACAAGCTAAAGAATGACAAAGGTACCTTAACGTGAACACTTTTACATCTAAGAAGAAAATCAATACTGAAATACTCTCAGACCAGATTGTACGTTGTTTTCCAGAAGAAACGAGCAGATTAAAAAAGTAATTTTCCATACGAAGCCTGACACGACTAAATATCCAGTTATATATAATGGATTAAATCCGACAAATATTTTAATATATTTTCTGTTTGTACGTTATTTTTGTTGATACAACTTATTTGAATAACTGCTCTGTTTTTAATTAAACCGTATTAATTACATTTACCGGCCTGAATATTCGAGAAATTTCACTGAAAATGTCCTTTCTCCGACAGCAATCGAATCTGTATCAATTACGGAAACCGTCATTTAGCCTGACTGTTGTTAACTGGTTCAACCACAGAGGACATCCGGTTTAGCAAAGGTCAATTTACAATTTTCCGTATGGGTGAAAGGTTCGATTCCTCTCGGAGGCATATTTTCTGCGAAATTTATCGATATACAGACCGGTAAATGCAATTAATAATGTTTAATGTGAAAAAAAAACATGTCATTTTCTCAAATTTGTTATTTACATAAAAATAACGTATAAATAGAAAATATATTAAAATATGCAGTTATATATTTAAGAATGTTTCTTCTTTTATATGTCGTGTCTCTTCAGTGGTGGGTGATCATGGCTCTTCACAGTTCTCAGTCTTTTGTATTGTTTAACTTTTTTCTTTTATGGTATCTATCCTAATCCCTGTACATCCGACCATATATTCAAGCTCTTTTTGTATCTTATCCGCTGTTTTTTTTTTTATATCTTGCTTTCATTAAGTGAGAATCAACGATTCAAAGCCTGTCCTATGTCTATGTCCAAGCTGATACTGAGCTACCACCAATTAGGATAAACAGACGTCCTCTCGGGGAAGTACCGTGCCTTGAAAGATGGTTGGACCTCAAACTCACACAAGACTTCAAGTGGAACTCGTACAAACGATCAGTTGTTAAGGATGCAGGAAAATGATCGGAGGCTTTGTACCGCTCCAGTAAGTAACTGACTATTCCTCTTCTCCTCTACATTTACAAGAGACAGATCAGGCCAAAAATGGAAAATTGTTACTTCGTTCCTTAATTAGTTATTTAGAACGTAAGTTACGTCATGTCAATAGCTCATAAATAAAAGAATGTTCCATTTTGATCACGAATAAAAACGGAAAAGAAGGAAAGAAAAAATGGAGGAGATGATAACGCTCTCATGTGTCATTTCTCTCCTTCTGTGAATCGGACAAAACAAAATTTGAATCTTTTCATCCGTACCCTCTCACTTCTTTAAATAATGACTGACATTCATACATATAATTGTTATTACAATATTTGGTTAAAGTTAATAAGCTCAAATATTTAACGAGACAATATAGAAATGTCTACGGGTATTTTATAGCCGCAGATCTCGCAAGGGGGTTATACAATAATTAAGTTCCTGCCACCAGCATGGCTGACTCTTGACACCGGAAGAGCAACATACTGCGCCTATTTGGACTCGGGATTTCCACTGACTTGAAGTGGAGCGACCACATCGAATCAAAAGATGCATCTAGAGCAAGGAAGATTAGGTCACTGCGCGGGCCAGAATTGTCTTTCTCGTCAGAATTCATCTTGCATATTTACAAAACTAACATCTGTCAGTGAATTGAATACTACTGCTAAATCTGGTTCTCCTGCTGATCATCTCTAGATTCTTGACAAAATCCTTAGAAGGATTTGTAATGTAATCGATCCTGACTAGACATTTCGACATCAGTCACTTTTTTCACCGACACGACATGGCTTCTCTCTGTCTTTTCCATCGATAGTTTCATGACAAATGCTCCGATGAGTTTTTTTTTTACCCTGTTCCTCGACTACATGAATTTAAGCGTACTGCTAGATTGGCATCTAGATCCCACTCTTTTACTGATGAAAAGTTAAATATAACCGCCATTTCTACTCCAACAGTTTCTTTTCACACACTTCACGCTTGTGGAACTCCATTCTGTTTACATGCTTTCTCGATAAATACAATTTTTAAAATTTAATTTTAACGTCAATCACCATCTTATCAATCTCCTTCATCTTTTTTTCTTTCCTCAATCCCCTCTATTCTTAGTCTTCCCTATTATTTCCTGCCTTCTCCTGGTTAAGATAGTCTATTCTTGTGTGCCTAGTTATTGGGAGTAAGTGTTGTTCGTGGCCTGTATCCGGTTTCTACCTACGATTCAAGTCGACATTCGCAACCTCCCCAGTTTGTTTTGGCCAACGCTTTTCATATCGTCTGGGTCAGTTCTTGAATTTTCTAATGTCCATAAATTTTTTTACCCTTCCCTTTTCCCTTACAAAGAGGTGTTCTTGATTTTGCCTCTTATTTTATAGGGTTGGATGGAGCTTCCTAACATCTTTCATTTTTCAGTTTGTTTTCGAGGTTATCACCACGTCCACTGTGAGACTATTAAGATGGCGCTGGTAAATTTAAAAAAAAAAACGCTTTTAAAAAATAAACTGGAAAACAAGAGAAACACTGTTTTAGATAAACTGAAAGTATACTGATAAGAAAGACAAAGAGAATTGAGGGAAACGATATGTGTTTCTTTTCTCTCTCTCTCACCAGGATGGGGTTGACATGCCGACGGCGGATCGCATAAGAATCGGCTGTTTTTGGTCAGGTTCATATTAAGTGACGGTATTTTCTTAAGTGTCCAATCGACTCCGCGCGGATAAATAGATTTTATTTTAATGCCCGGCGAGTTAAGTCCCGGTGAGATAACCAGAGGCTAACAGCAAGTCTCTAACAAAAAAATCGGTCAGTTGATACGACTTGGAAGGTAGGAAAGGAATGGCATTATAGTTATATTTTTCTTTCGTCTGGCTAAGCCGCTATAAATTTTACTAAGAGGAATTATCTCTTTTTGTCACTGGCGTAGAGAAGCGATAGGTAACGAATCCCAGATACAGCTGACCACACAAGGACGCGATAAGAATTCCCAGCTGATGGAAATTTTGGATGATAATTGAATTTAGCACTTTGGGCTAGGCCACACTTAACCTCAGGGGACAGATTTGATCAGCAGACAAAGAGAGAGGTAATGTCGCATGTAGTATTTCTAGGAAGACGGGGGAATTGTCTGCTCCCTTCGGGCGGTCATGGGGACAGACACCCACGCGAGATGGAAGGAGTTGGGCGGATCGATATTCTGCCACCACCACTCTTCCGTGGAGGGATCGCCCCCAAATTTGGTCAGGCACTCAAAATTCCAACCACCTTATTCCCCGCACTGGATTTACGCGAGGGTAAATAAATACGACGAAGAAGAAGGAATCAGACGGCTCGAATTGTGGTTTGTGGGAGAGACACGTGGCAGCTGGCTCGAGACCCGCTTTACCAAACCCCGCAACGCTTCTGCGGAAAGAACTTAGACTCCGACCTTGCTTCAAACTAACAATTACACCTGAACTGTCGGCCCGAAGAAATCACAGAGTGGAAGATGTCAGACTTCACCAGTTTACCGGGCGTGGCTAGAGATAGTTTCACGGGGTATTAGGGATGGGACGTTGCTGAAAAGCTGGTAATCTAGTGAGTAGAACGTTTATTGCATAAGTATTTGATATAAAGTTGTGTTACGCAGCTGTATTTTACATTGTTCCTTGTGACGTCATTTCGCCAAAGCTACGGGATCAGGCAAGTTGATTATAAAACTCGGACTTCGCTCGCCGTGTGATCTAAAACAAGGACAATGTGGGCAGGGAAGGAATTGAAGATCGAGCAATCAACTAGAAGTTGGCCATAAGGACAGACCACCGTCTCGCCCGGTCACTGAGGACGGAATTGCAACGTCATACCCACTTCATTTAATAACATCTATAAAATTTTATAAAATTGTAGATATTGAAATTTTAATCATGTTTTTTTTTTTTTTTATCAGTAGGGGTTCTGTGGGTTTGCGGAATGTTGTTGCATGTAGGAGCGAATGGTGACGGATAGATTCTTATGGTGAATGACTAGATTGTAACGAATGAATGGGTCGTGAATCTTATTAGATAGTCTATAAGACTTATCGAATTTTGGGCCTGATCTGTCTCTTGTAAATGTAAAGGAGAGCAGGGATAGTCAGTTACTTATGGGAGCGGTACAAGACACCGATCATTTTCCTGCATCCTTAACATCTGATCGTAGGTACGAGTTCCACTTGAAGTCGGGTGTGTGTTTGAGGCACAACCGTCTTTCAAGGCACGGTACCTCCTCGAGAGGACCTCTGTTTATCCTAATTGGTGGTAGCTCAGTGTCAGCTCGGACATAGACATATCAAAGAAGAGGACATTGAATCGTTGATTCTCACTATAAGATAGTCTCGACCTGCCTTGACCCATCTCCTCCCTTTTTCGGCCTTGTGCCATAATTACTGTATTCAATCTATATTAAATCGTGGACACTTTAAATAGAGTTTTTTTTCTGTCTTTGTTTTATTGCCCGATATTTCTGTAGATGAGTTGTTAAACCAAAGAAATAATTAGTTTTGTATCGCAGCGACTATCAACAATTTACCGATTTCAGTTTTCACAAAGGCCTCTTCTATATCATTACGTGACCGACTAAACTCTGCTCGGTAATTATCTGTACTTTGAATGTGGTGTTTTTATTGTTTGCATCTTCTCTACATTACATTACTACGTCCGAGACATAGAGATAAATGTACACATTTTTTTTTCAGTCTGTTTCTATTTCAATGAAACGAGGAAAATATCGGTCCAATGAGAGTCTTCGTTATTAGCAGTGCTGACGATTTAATAAGTTGACATGAGAAGAAATCAACCACATGACAATTTTAATGAAGAAACAATTAACTGAAATGACAAAGATAATATAAATATGACGCGTTCGGCTAAGGACGGGCATATTTAAGAAAAAATCAAAAATTACTTTCTTTACACTGTAAATTATTCATTATATCAAATCCAAGTATTTCACAAAAGATTAGAGCCGATTACACATTATTTCAATCTCAATTTAGGTTTATGGTTCGTCACCGTGTAATGAAATAAGGTAATATAAACCGTAGAATTCTCTGCGGAATATCATTACATTATCGTTACATGGTTATAGTGAAATCATCAAAGTTTTTTTATTTATTTATTTATTTATTTTTGTTGTCATAAGCACTTTATTGTTTAATTTGAAATATTCCTTTTAAAGGCTTTATTTTTGAAATTGAATAATACTCTAAATTTCAGAGTTTCGCTATTGCCTATCTAACTGAATGGAAGAAAGCGGTCTAAAAATAACAACGGAAAAAATAGGTAACCAAGTGTAAACGAAATAGCTCCAGTTTGTTTAACTTAGGAAACTTAGCATCGCAGCCTAAAATATTTTAAAATGCTACCAATCACGAAGGAGAAAATGAAAAATACCGAACAACAAATCGAATATAGCATTAAAATTTTTATTATTTTTATTTATTTAAATTGGAAGATTCTATTGGCCAGCGTGAGAGCCAACAGCTGACTGACATGAATGTTAACAAGCATGCTGGCATGCAAAAAAATCGATAGCTGCATTCGCCACAAGGAGGAAAAATTTAAATTTGCATGACACTTTACTCCAATTGGCTCATTCGCTTGCTTAAACTCAACGTCGATTCTGATTTCGCATAACTGGGTTGGGTGTGAAAAAGTATTTGTTGTTAACATTCTTTTTTCATTCGGTTTTTCCAGTTACGAGTCCTTTTTTAAAGCTGATCGTTTTGTGTTCATTTTTCGTAACAGATTTAATGTTTAGTATAGAGCTTAGAAAAAATTCGCAGTGTGAGATAGGCAAGAAGTAAAGGGTGTAGCAACATCAGCACGGCAAAGGGCACTCCTTTAAAGGCAAGAAAGGGCAAAAATATTTGAAGTCAAGTGATAACGATTGCTGTATGAGTCGTACGATTTTTTAATCAAGCACGGGCAACGCGGGGCCATGCTGCTAGTTGTGGTATATTTAGCTTTGAATGATGGAGGGTTTGTGGTGAATGAGCAAATTGTAATAAATGAATAAGGTCGTGAATCAGATTAGCTAGGTCTAAGATAGAAAGTGTCGACCACACTTCTCCATTTCCTCTTTGGTAAATTTTATTTTAATTAAGACAATAAATTAATATTTTTATAATAATTATTTCGGCATATGGTCTAGTCAAGATCATATATTTTCTTTCTCTTCACATTTTATCGAATTTTATATTAAATCTGCGTTAGTTACTTCGGATTTCCGAAAAGGGCAGTCCCCTAGAATCTACCTTCCGCAAAAAACGATGCTACAACTGCGCCACACTGCTTGCTATAAACACTAAATTAGTCAGGAAAATAGTTGGAGAGAACAAAGAAATAAATTGGCAACTATGAATTACGAGTACTTTTAAAATTTTAGGTTAGCAATACAACCCATGTGAGAAACAGCGGGCCACGTCTCACAGATTTTAATAATAGAATGTATATGTAGAAAGGCGAAATATTGTAAGAACCTTGACACCAGAGCGATTTTCCAAGCGTGTTTTAGATGTGGCAGAGGGCCGAAAGTTGGGGGCACCCAGTGAGGATCGAACTCACTGATCAGTGGTAACTGTTCTAGCGAGACAAGATTGCTAACCATTACACCGTCTCGAGGTGCCCACCGTGGCGCCATGCTTACTGTGGGTGGTCTACAGATTAACTCATTTTCTATACGCTTTTTTTTCGTAAATTCCTTTCAATTAAAGCAGCATTTTCATAATCGAAATCATGGCCAGACGCATTACGGTGAGGAACTAATGCATTAAAAGTGTTGTTTTCAAAAGTTCTCTTTTGTGTTCATATAATCTTTCATTTAAATTGCCCGATGTTTCACCTATGTATTCATTGTGGCAATTATTTCAGGTGGGGTGTAAATTGCTTCTGATTACTATATTGTTTTGTATTAATCAAAGCCTTTTATTCTCCCATACGCAGAAGAGTGTGGCATCCGTCGATCTCGAGAGATCATGGATTCGCGCGCAAAGAGACATTCTTCAGCTTCTGATGGAGGCAGAGCAAATGTAGTAAATGCCTACAACGAATGCATGCGAATACGCTCTCCCCTGATGTCGTCATCGTTGTTTTCTTTCCATCGACCACATTTCTCTCCGGCGGCAAACCTCCGTTTCTCCGCTCCGTGTTTCAATTCTCGATGTAAATCGCGTCTCCAACGTTGGTGATCGTTTGCGACGTCTTCCCCCAGATCGATATCCATGTCCATCCTCCTCATGTCTTTTATGCAGACGCCCATGAAGTTATCTTCGTGCCATCCCCTTTACGCATATATATGGTCAAAATAAAATACACTTAACCAAGTAGCCTAGCAGTCATTACCCTCTTAAATCTAAATTTAATTTGTATCAAAAGGAAAACAGTCAACGTTTGTGCCCCCCGGAACCCATTTGATAAAATGAAATATACTTATCCAAGTACCCTGGCTAATATAGTTTCAGAATATATATGATTGTGGGTGTCTATCTCCAAAATCCTAGGAGTTCGACAACAAACATACGGACAGAAAAAAGGACACAGCTTTATATATAGAGAGATATAGACCATAGCTCAATTAGGACTCATTTGAATAGACATGGTGATGTAAAAACTCCATGCGAAACATGCTCGCTGATAATACAAATATATCTATACCTCTAGATACATAAATAAAACAATCCATACATTCAGTTAACATTTGATAATTCCCAAAAGTATAGCTGAGGGATCTCGGACACTTTCTACATAATTTATGCCTATATCAGAAGAAGAAATAAATTGCAGTACGTTGTTAGTCGCTTTTAGTGAAACTTGTATGAAAAAGTGCTTGCTGCCCAAATGCAAAACTATATATATATATATATATATATATATATATATATATATGTGTGTGTGTGGGTGTGTGTGTGTGTGTGTTTTGAACAATAACAAATATTGAAAAATTAACATGTTCAGACATACTGGCTTGTATGTTAATATTATTTCTTTTATTAGTTCATGGCCATCATCAGGAGAAAAAATCCTCCTTGTTAGTAGCAGTGAACTAAAGGGGCAAATGACTTTCTTATATGTATGTCTGTGTGTGTGTGTTTTGAACAAAAAAATATTGAAAAATTAACATTTTCAGACACACTGGCTTGTATATTAATAATTTTTTTTTGTTTTATTATTTCAATTATGTTCTTAGAATAGTTTCGGAAAGCATGAGCATCATCAGGATAAAACTAATCCTGCTTGTTAGTTGCAGTGCACTAAAGGAATGAATGACTCTCTGAAGAAAATGAACTTTATCTCTAGTTTTCATTTGTTTTTTATCGTTAATTTTGGTCAGACCTTGTGTAGTTTTTAAACAGAGGCTGGATAGATTTATGCGACCCTGAATTCATTTGGTCATTTTGATAGTATATATATATATATATATATATATATATATATATATATATATATAATTTTATTTATTTAATTTAAGGACATTAAATCAAAAACATGTTAAAAATCTCTACATAGCTGCAATTATGTTTCAACACTACAAATGCGTCTCCTCGGCTGATGGTAAACTACTGGCAAGTGAACGATTATTTTAATTTTCAAAAGCCGAATACTTCCTCTTTTTTCTTAGTAAAAAAAGAACAGAATAAAAAATGTATCTATAAGCTTTACCGTGATTAACCAATCAAATGTGACCTACACTAAATTCAAACTCACCAAAAGTGTTTTTTTTTTATTATATAAGTCATGACACAAAGTTGTCTGTATATGAATTCTAGAGAATTTCCTTATGGACAGGTAGAAATGATTCCATTATTTCGTAAGATGTATAAAAGCCTGGCGTTCAACTTTCCTAAGAAGTAAAACCGAAAAATGTAGGGAAGGTAATTTAACAAAATGTTAACTAGTTATATGCTTGGTCAGCTTCCTGCATAAATTTTTGTAGTTAATTAATAAAAGGCCCCTTTAAGAAACTGGTAAAGAACTTAAACATTTGAAAAAAAGAGATCATAAATACAAAACTACTTTGGCAAATTTATATACAATCGTTAAATAAAGTGCATCCGTATAAGATGTTAATAATACTAACTAATCATTGTAAGATGTTAATAATACTAACTAAACCTCGATACAGACCTATATTAAATCAAAATGAATCTTCCAAATAGAATAGTAAGACATATATCGTCCATCGCACTTAATTTATTACTCTAAGAAAAACTATTATAAAAATTCAAATTTGAAACATATTGTAAAGTAAAACGCAGACTATTATACAATTTACAGTCAATCCACGTTGTATAATAAGGAGTTTTTTTTTCTCAGAAAATCTGATAATCTCTTATTCTTCATGTAAGCATAGAAAACAGAGTTCATTCAAAGATCTATATGTTCTAGCTTTTTTTTTTAAATCATTTTACATTACGAGTTTTATATGCTGCTATTAAGTACCATACATATTTAGAAAGAGATGTAAGTACCATTGATGAAGGATAAGACATTTTGGTACCACCTAGAAATTTATAGTATTACCAAATCTGACTATGTTTGGGTTAGTAGTAAAGCTTGGACTCCCAAATGAATAGGTTTTAGTACAAGATAATGACCCTAAACACATGAAAAAATAGCTTATTGATAACAGCAACAATACACTCGAATGGACATCACAGTCTCCAGATTTAAATTCAATAGAGAATTTGTGGCGTTTATTAAAAATTCAAGTTAATAAAAGTGTTGTGGCCTGTTTAGAGGCCAGGGAGAAAGACACGGAAGACGAAGGTAGGTTGAAAAAGTATATTGAAGATATATACAAAACAATAGTGTTAGTAATAAGTAGATTAGCACTGCGTCTATTACTCCATTTCACTTCCCACTCTTCACCAAGTATCCGAGTCTCGTAGTTTGTATTTATGAGAGAAGAAAGAGTTCATTATACTGTAGGAGAGTCTACCACAACAAGAAGAGAGCCGAAAACATCCTCGACCTAAAGAGAATTTGAAAAAAAAGAATGGAATAAAATAACGACGCAAACTTGCAAATCATTGATTAAAAGCTACAGAAGGAAACTGGCTACTGTTGAATTGAGTAAAGGTTATGCTACAAAGTATTAAATAGGTATTATCATGTTGTACGAATACATTTTCCCTCCATTTTTTTTTAAATTTAATTTTATTAATATAAAAATATTTTCTAAATTTTTTTTTGCATATTGCAGCATTATACCATGGTATAGAAATATTGCATGGATTATAAACTTATTTTGTAAAATCTATGTTAAATAAAAATATTAATGCCGTACGAATATTAATTTAGCCCAACTCTATATATCGTATGTTTCCTCTAAGACGACCTCTACATCCCCATAATTACACTTACAAATGGGGTCGTCTTATACAACAATTCTTAAAAAGAAACCTTGTTTTCTGAGCGATGTTTGTCAATAGGCTAACTGTTAGAATCTTTGGGTACTATGTACTAGTGAGCCAACTAAAATGAGCTGACTCATTTTATAGTTCACCAATAGAAGGGTTAACCAATCAGAAAGCTCAAAATATTCAATCCGACGTGTATAAAGGCCGCCATTTTGTTTTTTCTCCCAAAATATTTTCACTGCCAACCTCCGATATCGAAGACTTAAAGAATTACTTAACTGCTGCTACTTTCTCCGAATCTTCACTGCCAACCTCGGATATTGAACACATTACGTACTTCACTGGATTCTATATTCAAAGACTACGGCAAACATGGTTAACATTGGTTATGAACCCAGATTACGACTCTATTTTGACGGAAACGAAACCAAGTACGAATTATGGGTAACGCAGTTCTTAGGCTACCTTAGAATACAAAAACATCATGACATCAATCTTTGCCAAGAAGACCAGAAAGAAGATGATTTTATGGAAAGAAATGCGACCGTGTTCGCCGAATTAATACAATGCCTGAATGACAGGAGTTTGTTTTTAATAATGTGAGAAGCCAAGGACGACGGACGTCAAGCTTTAAGAATATTGCGTGAACATTACTTGTCAGAAGGTAAGCCTAAATTTATTGCTTTATATACTGAACTAACCGCGTTAAGGAGACGAGAAAATGAATCTGTAACAGATTATATTATACGGGCTGAGAATGTCACAAATTCTCTCAGACGGGCTGCTAACAGCCATGGTTTTAAAGGCATTACCACCGACATTCAAACCATTCACGACAATCATAACTCAAAAAGATAAAAAATTAATTTTCACTGAGTTTAAAATTGCGTTACGTTGTTATGAAGAAACTGACAAAATGTGTACCCCCCCCCAAATCAAGGAAATAACGTAATGCAACTGAGAACGTCATTTAAAAAATTCAGAAAGCCAGTCCCTCAAACCTATCAGACTAGGAATTATGATATTAAAAACAAGGGCCTTAAAAACAACTATTACAGCAACAACAACTGGAACAGTAATAATAGAAAAAGAAATATCATCTGCTTTCTTTGTGGTAAAGCCGGCCATGTACGTGCGAAATGTCAATTTTATACAAAAAATGATTTTTGTAAAAATGTCAAAACTTTTTCGAATGAGCGAACATATGCTTTTTCGTTTGGGTTGGATACTATACCCAATAATTATAATTTTTACCTAGTCGATACGGGTGCGACAAATCATGTAATTACAGATGAAACAAAATTTATTAATTTTGATCCGAAACTTGATCCTGATTATCACTTTATCGAGTTAGCTGGCGGGACCAGAGCTAATAATTTAGTTTTAAAAAGAGGCGATGCCTGTATTTATTTACGAGATACTAAAGAAATATTTGTAAATGTTTATTAAAAAGGGCTTTATATGCTCCTAAATTTGAACAAAGTATTTTCTCGGTTCAGTCTGCTGTTAGAACTGGTGTTAAAGTTAATTTTCACTGAGACAAATCAAAGTTAATATATCCATACGGAACTGAATTTAATATACAACAAAATGGACGTTTGTATTATTTGAAAAGTATTAAGTCTTCGAAGACAGTCACGCACGACTTAAGGACTTGACATAAAATATTAGGCCACTGTAATAATTCGGATGTTAAAAGATTGCAAGAACACGTCATTGGAATGAAAATTACATCTCCAAAGGGCTTACAACATTGTGACACATGTATTAAAGGGAAAATGATGAAATATAGAAAAAAAAAACGAGCCCAATTCTATATATTGTATGTTTCCGCTAAGATGACCTTTAAATCCCTCAAATTACCCTTACAAATGGGGTCGTCTTATACAACAATTCTTAAAAAGAAACCTTGTTTTCTGAGCGATGTTTGTCGATAGGCTAACCTTGGCCTTGGTGCGACAACCAATAACGTACATGAAAAGATTCACATTATCAAATAAACTGATAATAAAAGTAATAAACCCATGTGACACTATTTGGCTTGCTAGAAAGAAAGAAGAAAAAAGAGAAAAGGCGAGAATTAAATTTAGGTGATAAGAAGCCATCACGAACAGGACACTAAGCGATGTTATTTTTCTAACAAAGAAAAGTGGTAAAATTTTTATTTCCATTGTCGAGAAAGGAAGATACTGGATTTAATCTGATTTATGTTACGAGGCGGAGAATAAGATATAGCCAATCTGCCCATGGCAATGGTGAACATTCCAGGTTGGTCAAATAACCTGCGAGACAGAATTCTAAAGATTAAGCACCCGCTGACAGAAAAACAAAATGTCGCTGGACCACACAGAGTTAAAAAAAACAAAAGACTAAACCATTAGTTATCTGCGGAAGGGTCGTTTGGAAAAAGCATCTGTTTATTGTCGGGACTGGCTATGATAGCGAAACTATTTTATCGGAACAGTTAATTAGCAACAGAATGCAAATACGTCTAATTGACCACCCACTTGTTTGGCGAAGGCTTCGGGTGATAAAGTCCAAGTGACATTTGTCTAAGATAAGAGACCAAGGGTTCGTTGTCGGGCAGAAGGAAAGAAAGAGAAAGAAAAGAAAAAGAAAAAAAGTGAAAGGAAGATAATTTTTTTCTTTGAGCAAGATTTTTTTAAACCGAGGCTAGTCCCACGCCGCTGAGCACCCATTGGCTGAATGGTGGCGTGAGCGTTAGGCGGAGGTAATCATGTGAAGAAGGAGGGGAGGCCTGTTGCGCCCCCTGAAGGGATAGGTGTGAGATGCCACTGTGAGAGAGAGGGGAAACCTGTTGACACCCTCTGAGGGTATGGTGAGATGCCAATATGAGAACAGAAGAATGTGGGAGGACGAAAAGACTTCCAAAAATGGAAAATAATAAATTTTCCTGACCGAAAACACAGAAGTGGATTGTGGATTTAGAATTATCAAGGAATCTCAAACCCCGACAAGCCCACCCCGGCTTTGGTCGGCGTCCATACAAGCAGAGTCGCAGCGAGTGAAAAGCAGTTGAGAGGCAGTTGATTTAAGTTCGCAGTTCGCAGCTGAGTTGGATTGAGTTGGTTCCGCCTCGCAGATAGCTGACTTGAAAGATTCCACGCAAATCACGACTCATCTTCTAACCAAGAACAATTTATTTTTGAAGAAGGACTTAGACTCACACCACCAAAACAAGTTTTACGTATATCGCCTGAAGATACACCAAGTTTCTTAAAGAACAAACAACTTAAGATGTTAAGACTCGCCTAACAAACACAGTGTCACGAATCCATATAGCGGGTTGGGAAGAAGATGCATTCCTGTATTCAGAAACCAGATATAAAGTATTGTTATCCTTTTTTTTAACACATTTGAACTTTTCGAGTTATTATTGTATTTTCTTTTACATATACTTGTGTGATATCACCCTTGTTCGAACTCGACTTGCCTTACGGCCCGGCGACTGATTGATTTCGTCTACCTAAGATCAAATCTACAACGTGGGTAGGTTAGACTAGAAATCAAAACAGTTACTTCGGTAACCAGACGTTGTAGTCGAGCTGGGAGCGACAAGGCTGATACCGAGTCTAACCAGATTCCCATCCGAATCAGCAAAAGGTTAGAACGTCACATTTGGTGCCGCGACCAATACCAAGTCACATTGGTCGTCACGCGGCCAGGCAGACGTCACGATTGGCGCAGCGACGCCGGGGGACGTTCACACCCATTTCTATCATATATTACTGGCATAACTTCATATTAAATTGCCTATTTGTAGAATAATTCCACCCAATGAAATCAATTTCTATCCATGCGCGCTCAACTGAGAAAATGTAAATATCAAGTTATTATTACGCCTACATTTATCTTTCACTAAACTTTCAATAATCTTTATGGTAGTGTTAATTACGCCAGTAATAACATTTAGGATAACAAAACATTCATTTCTCATTAAAAACTTCACTATCATCTTTCTCCAATCTCTTACCAACTTCTTGGTCGTATCGAATTCTCCAACAGTTTCACAGGTGTTCGATTCCTTGTCTAACTTTCAATTTAAACTTCGCTTCCTGCTTTCATTGTTTCGCTGGCGTTTCCCTGACAGATATGTGCATAGGTGAATAAGAAATTTAAACTGTCTTACACAGAAGGTTGGAACAGACTGAACAAAACATCAGAATAAGAAGCTTTTTGCAACTGTTTAGATAGGGGTAAAGAGGAGGAAGAAGAAAAATCAGTATTCGCAAGAGATCGCGTGATGAAACGTAAACAAAACGATGTTTTCTCTTTTAGGGGACGAGACTAGGAAAAAACAGGATATAGAATCGGTTTCGTTATTTCGTTTATTTTTAATTTCTAAGGCTACAATAACATTTCCAATAACATCATCTTTATATAATCAATAAGTAGTCGTCTTATACTACAGGAATAGGATAAATATATGTAAATTTGGTAAATTTTTACCTCGTCATGTGTCAAGGTCGCCACATACGTGAAAATATACTGTATATATATATATATATATATATATAAGGCTGAAACGCTAATATTCAATGGTTATAATTTATTACACTGGAATCGTAATCACGATCCAATCCGATAAATTGGATCGTGATTACGATTCCAATGAAATAAATTATATCCATGGAATATTAGCGTTTCAGCCTTTTATATTGTATTCTTACTCTGTCCTGCACGTTGAGTTCTACTTGGATTCTATACTTTTTAGAATTTATTATATATATATATATATATATATATATATATATATATATATATATATATATATATATATACTGTATATTTCCATGTATAAAGCGACCTTATATGCTGTCTCTCTCTCTCTCTCTCTATATATATATATATATATATATATATATATATATATATATATATATATATATATATATATATTTATATATATATATATATGTGTGTGTGTGTGTGTGTAAAAAAATATATAGAAAATAGGAAAGAATTCGTTAGGTAAATAACCAAAGTTCTTTAGTATTTTGTTATTATTTTTAAAAACCAGTGCTCGATACAAAAGTAGAGTCTAAATATAATTATTTAAAAATATGATTCCATCGCTACATAAGAGTTCTCATGTTTCAAAACAAGAGCCGAAAACTTCAATAAAATTATTTGAGTTAAATTGAATTAAAGTATCAAGGTCTTTCCCATCTTCAAGCAAAATTTTTTTTGGGAATAACTAATTCCTGAAATTAACGCGTTTTATAAGCATATTCATTATTAAAATTAAAATTGCTATGGTAACGCCTATATATATATATATATATATATATATACAGGCAGCATATTTTCATGGTTAAATAATTTAGATGCCTATTATGTCTATTTATTTTATTTTTAATATTTTTAGTATGTGAAGTTAAGTACGGAGTTTTTGTTTTTATTTTCTTTTTGTAGTTCATGTACATGTATTTCGTCTATGTTCTTTTACTAAAATGAGAATGTCCTCTTTATATAAATGGAGTTTTTTTTATGGAATTATACCGTAATCAAATGCATTCTAACTATAAGCAAAAGGAAAAATTTCTTAAAGGACTCATCAGCACTAATATATCCCCCACTGATCCAAGTAAAATAGTAAAATTAATTACATACTATATGAAATTTAATACAACCAACCTATTCATCCATAATAACTCATCTCCGCCCACTAGCCTTTTACAAAAAACCAACATCGTATATAAATTTAAATGTCCTTTGGAAGATTGCATCTCTGGTAAAAATCTTGATATGTATGTTGATTTTACAACAATAGCGATGACAAGAAGGCTTATATTTCACTTGAATTATCACAGTGCAATCTCATGTACACATTCACAGTTTAGACAGATATTAGTCGAAAATACATCTGTGATTCATCAAGTTGATAACAAGCAAAAACTTAAAATGCTTGAAGTCTTTATATAAGAGGAAGTGACCTAAGATAAGGTAGTTTATATAGATAGGAAGGGAAGATAAAGGTTGACACTAGACTTGAACAGTTTATGGTTTTAGTAATTGAGGAAACATTATAAAGGGCGTCTTTTTCATAAGGCTGTGATTAACAGTTTGTGTGGAACTTATTCCTCGCCGATGGAATAGAGAGGGAATGAGTGTGGTTTGTTAATATGTAAGTGGCATGGCGGGTCATAGAACTGAAGGTCAGACCTGGTGGAACCTGAAGATGCAATTCGTCCGAGCAATTTCCAAGATAATAGCAATAGAGCATTGAGATACTCGACAAATTTTGTGACAAAGAATTTACACGAATTAAGCAAGTTTATTTTATTACTAAAATCTAACAATGATCGCAGAGTTTTCTGATAAGCATGAAAACGCTTATCTACTTATTGGTAAACAACATTTCCTATTTTGTAAGTGAAAATAGTTCTCATTTGTTTCAAACCTAGTCGCTCTAGGATTGCATACTTTGTGAGAGAGAGATTTTGGAGAGTGGGGAATAATTATTTTCCCAAAGTACTCGGAGATGCTTTTGAACTCTATCAAGACTGTAAAGCGAGTTCTGGACAGTTCCTGCCCAAATACAGCAATAGTACTCCATTTTCAGCCTGATCTGACTCTTATAAGCGTAGAGAACAGCATCAGGAGTCAAATATATAAGGCAGCGATACCAGAAGCGGTTCATTTTATCTGCTATGGATCGTATATAGGAATTCCCTTTGCAATCAGGTGTGAGTTTGAGGCTTAATGTTCTCTCGAGGCACGGGGCTTCTTCGAAGGGACATCCATTAATCGTGACTGGCAGTAGTTCGTGGGTCTAATCGGCGGCGATGGAATGTAACCAGTTTGGTTTTAGAGGCACTGAAAGTAATCAGCCAGTTTTTTTTTCCCCAAATGGAAATATAATGTTACATCGGAACATCAGCTGCCAATTTCTAATGGTCAAGGATTTTAGAAATGTGCACGTATATCGTCGTATCATCGTCATAGACGTTTACAAATGATAGGAGTATATTCTTAAGGACATCACTTATGAAAGATGATTGGTCCGAACAGTGAGTGCTGGGTAACGCCAGCGTTGACCACCATGGCCTCAGATAACTGGCCGTTAATAACTACCTTATGGAATCTACCTGTTAGAAAACATTTTATAAATTGAAAAAAAAATAAACCTTCAATTGATTTCAGAGTTGGAGAACGTATTTAGCAAACCTTTGTGCCACACCTCGAAGTCCTTCAAGATATCTAATGCTATGGTCCTTATGGTATGGGTGTCGTCAAGAGACTAACTAATTAGTGTATAATGGTAGCTAGGACGTCAGCGGTAGATCTCATTTATCGAAATCAATACTGCTCGTCGCACAAGAGGTTGTTTCTCTCCAGGTTCACGACGCCCTTTATATTAATTAAGGCCTCAAAAAGCTTACTGATGATACTGAGGGGACTAATGTCTATATTGGGTGAGGGAGGATTGTTTTCCCGCGTTCCTGAAGACCCGGAATACGCTTACCACCATGTACATGCTTAGGAATTTGTTTCCCTTCAAGTAGCGTTTAAAGAACTTTGCTAGAATCAGGGATAATTATGGGTTATATAAAAGACATATTGGTTAATTGATTTGTTGTTTTACGGTTTATCAACACGTTGTGGATTATTTAAATTGGAATCAATTTAAGAATAATTTTTTAATGATAGCAATTTCCATACACAATTCTTACTGTCCGTATCTGTCTATATTTCTGAGATAAGATAATATCTACATTATTTACATTATTCGGACTATTGTCCTCATCTTTATTGCCATATTTATTATAAAGTTTCGGCCGTTGTACGCGCCGGCCTTCTTCAGGTGGGTGGAATGCCGATCTGAACCCTTTATTTCGCTCACTGGGGTAGACTGTTCTATTTCCACATGTCACAGTGAATAAAGACATTAGTTAGATCCAGTGACAGGACCAAAAGAGTGTGAGTTCAATACATGGTTAAGGCGGTGGAGAACATGGAGAGGGGAATTAACAGGAGATAACTGATAACTGACATCCATTAGACATGGCACGTGGAACTAGAACAGTCTACCCCAGTGAGCGAAATAAAGGGTTCAGTTCGACCATCCAATCACCTGAAGGAGGCCGGAGCGTACAACGACCGAAATGTTGTGATAAACATAGTGACAAAGATGAGGACAATAGTCCGAATAATTTAAATAATGTTCTTACTGTTTAACCCAAAGCAGGAGTGAGGAAATGAATTCATACATTGTCCAACTTGAGCACAAGTAAATGTAACGAAACCGATTGCTATACAGTGTAACCCGGATATAAGAGAGTTGTCGGGACCGGAGAAGAAGTCTCTTATATCCGGGTTTCTCTTATACCCGGGTTTATCTTATATCCGGGTTTGGTCTATTTTGTTTATTAACACAGGCTCTAATTTGGGACCAGAGAAAATCTCTCTTATATCCGGGTTTCTCTTATATCCGGGTCTCTTATATCCGGGTTACACTGTATTTAAAAATAAAAGAAACGACATAATAACCAGTTTTTTACCCTGCAGAGCCACTCGCAGAGTATAAGGCCAAAGTCTCAGCAAACCAGAGCCACATACATTGATTGCAAGGTATGTTAGAGAACGGACTCTACCCTGTTATTGCCACCAGAAGAGGCAGAAGAAAACACAGGGATTCCTGATTGTACTTGTGCAAAAAAAAATAAATAAAAAAATAAGTGTAAAGTTGTCAATGTAGACTCGCGCATGCGTTTGAGCGGACAAAGCGACGCGCTTCACAGCGGGTCGCTTCACAGCGGGTCGCTTCACAGCGGGTCGCTTCAGCTGACTTCAGACTAATATCTCAAACTAGCACTATCGATTTCCAACATCAAAAGCCACCAAAGGAAATGTTTGCTTGTTATAAAAAAAATACTACATGACTGTATCAGACAAATGTTATTGTCCCCAGCAGGTAAATGGTGAGCCGAGAAAATTACTAATTAAGTTACGTTTCTATTCCAGCCTCTTTTTCATTTATCTGCTTGCTATCAAGATAAAAAATATTACTAAAATCAGTAGAAGGATGGAACTTTTCTTACCGTTAAATCCCGCCTTCTTGCTCGTTCCTGATTACTCAATTCAAAGAGCAATGAAAAGACTTTGCCACATTTTACTTTTTCGTCCATGAGTGACCTATTTCTACCCATGTCCATATCAAATATATTCCATTTTATAAATATAAGTGACTTTTTATGACATAGTAAAAAAAAAACAAAACAAAAACAATCCATATATTCAGTTAAAAGTAAACATTTAAAATAAGATTTGATAATTCCCAAAAGTTTAGCTGAGGGAACTCGGACACTTTCTACATAATCAATGCCCAGATCAGAAGAAATAAACCGCAGTATCTTGTTAGTCGTTTTTAATAAAACTTGTATGAAAAAGTGGTTGCTGCCCAAATAGAGAACTACATATATATATATATATATATATGTGTGTGTGTGTGTGTGTGTGTGTGTGTGTGTGTGTGTGTGTGTGTGTGTGTGTGAAAGTGTATATAAATATAAATAAATATATATATGTATAATTATTTATATATTATATGCAGTATTATTAGAAAGCGCTCGATACCAGAGATAGAGCTAACATATTTGTGACCTGGGTTTCACGCTTTAGCGATCGTCAGGTGAAACCCAGGGTCACAAAACTCACATCTATCCAACCAAATATATATATATATATATATATATATATATATATATATATATATATATGATAGAAATATGTTAGCTCTATCTCTGATATTGAGCTCTTTCTAATAAGTATCGCGCATATAATATATAAATAATTGTATATATATATATATATATATATATATATATATATATTTATATACACACACTTTTCACATATATATATATATATATGTTTTGAACAACAAAAATATTGAAAAATTACATTTTCAGACACACTGGCTTGTATATTAATTTTTTTTCTTTTATTATTTCATGGCCATCACCAGCAGAAAAAAAACATGCTTGTTAGTAGCAATAAACTAAAGGAACAAATGACTTTCTGAAGAAAATGAGCATTTTCTGTAGTTTTCATTTGTTTTTGTTTTTTTATGGTTAATTTTGAGCAGTCCTTCTGTTGTTTTTGAGATAGAGGCTGGATAGATTGATGCGACTATGAAATCACTTGTTCATTTTGATAGTACACGCACACACACACACACACATACGCACATATATATATATATATATATATATATATATATATATATATATAATTTTATTTAATTTAAGGACATTAAATCAAAACCATGTTAAAAATCTCTACATAGCTGCAATTATGTTTCAACACTACAAATGCGTCTCCTCGGCTGACGGTAAACTACTGGCAAGTGAACGATTATTTTAATTTTCAAAAGCCGAATACTTCCTCTTTTTTCTTAGCAAAAAAAGAGAATAAAAAAATGTATCTATAAGCTTTACGTGATTAAACAATCAAATGTGACCTACACTAAATTCAAACTCACCAAAAGAGGTTTTTTTTTTATTATATAAGTCATGACACGAAGTTGTCTGTATATGAATTCAAGACAATTTCCTTATGGACAGGTACAATTGATTCCATTATTTCGTAAGATTTATAAAAGCCTGGCGTTCAACTTGCCTAAGAAGTAAAACCGAAAAATATAGCGGGTTAATTTAACAAAATGTTAACTAGTTATATGCTTGGTGAGCTTCCTGCATAAATTTTGTAGTTAATTAATAAAAGGCCCTTTAAGAAACTGGTAAAGAACTTAAACATGTGGAAAAAAAAAGCTTATATGAAAAATTGGTTATATATATATATATATATATATATATATATATATATATATATATATATATATATATATATATATGAAATTATTCACACAAAAAACTAATGCAAAGGTTAATGATTTAAATGGCGAGACATCCATCATCGCAAACAATTCAAATAATATACAAAAACCTCCGTATCCGTTATGAATGAAATGATCCTTGTTTATATAAATTTCTGCCGTATTAGTTGTTATTTTTACTACAAGCTTTCGTCTGTTCCTACAGACATCTTCAATGTTTTGAACAATGAAAAATATTGAAAACTTAAAATTTTCAGACACACTGGCTTGTATATTAATACTTTTTTGTTTTATTATTTTAGTTAGGTTTTTATTTTTTACCCTTAAAATTAATTGATTACTGTACATTTATTCTAAGCCACCGATATCTGTCTATATTTCTGAAATGATTTAGCGCAACTATTTACACAATTTACATTGTTGTCCTAATCTTTGTTTTCATATTCTTCGACATTTCGACCGCTGTACGCTCCGTCATTCTTCAGGACCTATCTATATTTTCTGAGATAAGGTATTGTAACTATTTGGACTATTTACATTTTTGGGCTGTTGTCCTTATCTTTATTGCCATATTCACGAGGTTTCGGCCGTTGTACGCTCTCGCCTTCTTCAGGATCTGTGTATATTTCTGCGATCAGATATTGTAACTATTTACACTATTGGCATTGTTCGAACTGTAGTCCTCATTTTTATTACCAATTTCACCCCCTACATTTTTCCTACATTTTCCTCAACTACCTTTCTGATGTCATCCGTCATCAGCTCATTAACTATGTGGATGACGCTTCGATTCACTCCTGTCTTATATAGTAAGTTTGATCAGTCCGCTAATTAGGAGCTAATCTCAAAAATTGTTTGCATTGTTGTTAACTGGGTCAAGAAATGGTTTTATTACTTTTAACGCTTCTAAAAAGAAACTGCTGTCTTTTGATTGTCTGCGAGAACCTTTTTTTTTCTTGACTTCCATCTACATGGCAGAAGAGTGACTAATTACGCTCTCCCGGCGTAACATTTTCAGCTGACATGAAGTGGAAAGATTATCTTGACTCAGTTGCTTGGTCTCCTGCTAGAATAGTTCATTCACTATATCAGACTAGACAATTTTTCTCGCTAGAATCTATCTATCAATTTATAACACATACAAATCATTCGATCGTGAATTGAGAGAATATCAGGTCTGCGCGGGATTTGAATGCATCGGATTCGTCTCTATACCATTTATCCAGATCATGGTGGATTCTGTTACGGTTTTCCTTGTCGGGAATTCTGTTTAAGAAGGCCTCGACTTGCAATTGATTCTTCATCCAGCGTTTGTGCTAGATTCTTTCTCAGACAAGGGCGTGTACCGCTTTTACTGTAACCAGAGACTTGGTTCCAAGACTGAAGGGATGAGACTTTCTGTATCGGTGACAGTTTCCGGTAAAACCTTCCTAATTGTCTCCTTATATTTGTGCATATTGGCTATATAACGATCCTTCAACATCTGTATATATGTCTGAGATGAGTTGTTGTAATTGTTTACGCTATTTACATTGTCCGGACTGTTGTCCTCATCCTTACTGCCATATTCATCTTCAAAATCTGTCCATATTTCAGAGATGGGATATTGTACTATTTACATTGTTTTTATTGTTCTCCTCATCTTTATTGTCATATTCAACGACGTTTTGGCCGTTGTACGCTCTGGTCTGCTTTAGGAGCTGTTCGGGCTACCATGTTCAGGAGCTGTTCGGGGTACCATGTTCAGGAGCTGTTCGGACTACCATATTCATCTTCAAACTCTGCCTATATTTCTGAGATAAGATATTGTAACTATTTGTACTATTTACATTGTTTTGATTGTTGTCCTCATCTTTATTGTCATATTCAACGACGTTTCGGCAGTTGTACGCTCCGGTCTTCTTCAGGACCTGTCTATATTTCAGAGATGTCGTATTGTAACTAATTACACTATTTACATGGTTCGGACTGTTCTTCTTTGTTATTAAAATAATAGTTGCAATTAATTAGTTGTAAGAATTTGCAATTCCTGTCAATCAGTCTTTCCTTCGTAATAGCAATTCCTCGCCTAAAGCAATCCCACATAAAGTATGCAATCCTAGAGCGACTAGATTTGAAACAATTTTTTTCACTTACAAAATAGGAAATGTTGTTTACCAATAAATAGATAAGCGTTTTCATGCTTATCAGATAACTCTGCTATCATTGTTAGATTTCAGTAATAAAATAAACTTGGTTACTTCGTGCAAATTCTTCTGTAAATAACTTAGAACCTAATTTACATTAGACGATAGATATCTCCCCTATCTGTGTTTATCAACATGTGACACCAGGACCGAAATTCTTCGAGCAGTGTTAAAGTAAAGGTTCTTAAGTAATTAACATCGAATTCCGATAAGGGATAATATTGCAACTCGTTCAGTTAATAGATAGCTGCGACACGTAATTTGAACATACATAGAGTTATAATTAAATATGTTGCCATAGGAATGTTTAAATTGCTTCACATTTAAATGTAGAGCTAACATCACTGGATTACACTAAAAATAGTCAGTTCTCTGACTTCTCGTACTCTCCTGAACCTTTACAAGACCTTGATCAGGCCTTGAATGAAGTACTGCTAACATATATTGATAGGAGCTGTCAAGTCCTCACTTTACAGTTTCGATAGAGTCCAAACGCGGCTCCGCGACCTTTTGGGTGACAAATTCTTATCCCCCCCCCAATCTCTTTCCCACAGACAAAACGTCGCAAGGTTTTTGCTGCTTTGTCGCTATTTGCATGGAAAGTGCTCAGAAGAACTACATTTCTTACTTCCACCGATTCTAACCTCCAGGGCTAAGACCCGTCATGCTACACACATTCTAGCGAACCATCCCCATTCCGTTCATATTTATACTAGTGAGAAGTAAGTTCCACCTGAGCAGAGTTTTCCCGCGAACCGTTGCTTTGTGGAACCCACTCCCAAGAGGGTGTTTTCATGATCACTACAATCTTAGCCTTCTCAAGTCTAGAGTTAGCCTTTATCCTACCCACCAGTCCGTATAAACCATGCCACTTAATCTGTAACAGAACGGTCTACTTCGAGTGACCTCCGGCTCTTGTTGAGCCTCCGAATACCACTGGCTAGATCTAAGTTCTCTTTGAGCAACTTTTTATCGAGAACCACTGCTCTTTGGAAAAGACCGCAAATCGTGTGTTTTCCCGATCACTAAAATATTAACCTGTCTAAGTCTTGGGTTAACTGTTATCTACTCCATCTATCAGTATAAACTGCACTTCTTACTCTGCAACCCTCTACCTCGAGTGGCTCTCTGGCTTTTTTCAGGGTGAACATCACTGTAAAATATTCTAAGGGACGCTTACGGCCATATTACTTTAAATCACCGGTTTCGTGTGATCACCGAAGTTAAGCAAGGTCGAACCTGGTAAGTACCTAGGTGGGTGACCGCATGGGAATATCAGGTGCTTTAAGCTTGGATGTGAGAGTCATGTGATGGGTAATAGCTCAGAATTTTTAATCTGAGAGCCCGGATTCAATTCTTGTCATGTTCTCTATATTCACTTACGTGAAAATACTAGTGGAAAGGTATGAATCTACCTCTTTTCCCCAAAATAAAAAAAAAAAATCATGCAATCTAAAAAAAACTTGTTTAAAATAACTTGCAAAACAGAAACAGGACCGGCGTTGCCCTATGGGGAAATGTTTTTTTTAGGTCATTTCACCTTCAAGCAAAACTATAAAACCAAGATGCAATGAATAACTGAGTGGGAAAGAATATGAGTAAAATAAAACATTATAGACAGAGAGAGAGAGAGAGAGAGAGAGAGAATAATAAAAAAAACAGAGTTTAAAAGTACAGAAAATTGATATTTCATTTAAATTTTTAAAGATCAAATTTAACCTGAAAGCCAAAAACCAGCAGAAAAACAACAACAAAAAAGATTTTGTTCCACGTGTCATGTCGAATGGATGTCAGTTGTCAGTTATCTGCTAGTAATTCCCCTCTCAGCCGCCTTAACCAGGTATAGAACTCACCCTCTTTGGGACCTGTCAATAGATCTAATTAACGCTTTATCCCCTGTGCAATCTGTCCTTGAGGACACTAGAACAGTCTAACCCAGTGAAGGAAATAAAGGGTTCAGTTCGACATTGCAATCACCTGTAGAAGGCCGGAGCGTACAACGGCCCAAACGAGAATGTGAATATAAAGATGAGGACAACAGTCTGTACAGTGTAAATAGTTTAAACAATTAGAATACCTCATCTCAGAAATATAGACAGACATTGATGGAATGAATATGGCAACAAAGATGAGGAGAACAGTCCGAACAATGTAAATAATGTAAATAATTACAATATCTCATCTCAGAAATATAGACAGATATTGAAGGAGTGAATATGGCAACAAAGATGAGGACAACAGTCCGAACAATGTAAATAGTGTAAATAATTACAAAACCTCATCTCAGAAATATAGACAGATATTGAAGGAGTGAATATGGCAACAAAGATGAGGACAACAGTCCGAACAATGTAAATAGTGTAAATAATTACAATAATGTAACCTCAGAAATATAGACAGATATTAAAGGAGCGAATATAACGACAAAGATGATGACAATAGTCCGAATAATGTAAATACTGTACATAATACCCCATCTCAGAAATATAGACGAATAAAAACATTCAACGTGCCTGCTAAGAAAATTGCTGAATTCGTCAGAAAATATTGAAACGAACTGCAATCATTCTTGTAGGTATTTCCTTGCGTATCATCATATGAAATGGAACACCATCTAAAACAATAGACTGATTTTACGAACGTCCATTTTGCAATTCCTTTGCGTCTTCAGATTTCTGTGTAATATTTACTTTAATATGTTACTAAACTACCAACATAGCTAAATACAAACAATTGTTTCATTTTGACGTCCCTGATGTGTAATTCGCAACTCCAGTTGTACCTTTTGTTGACTACAATATAGTGTCTTTTGATATGTAATTGCTATTACTTTCTTTTTTTTTTAATTTTTTTAGCTATTTGAAATGAAGTAGACATTTACTCGTTGATAATGTCTATCTATAAGGCAGTCACTAAACAGACATAACTTAGATTCTCTGGAACAGATGTTCATTATAACGATACTTTCAGAAATATTTTATATTGAATTAAGGAATTACTTAGTTTACAGCTGTGCTTCTTGAAGAAAATAAAGCGGAGGTACGTATATATCGATAGCAATAGTCTCTTTTCTGAAGATCGACTCTTTTTCTATAGAGTTGTGGCTTCGAGAAAATCATAGGTTAGACATAATTACTGCATTTCAGAATGATTGTACGACAGTAAAAAAAAAAATTATTATAATATAATTTTGAACGTTTCAGAAAAAAAATGGCGGAGTTTACGCGCGAATTTCTTTTTTTGCTAGGCAGATCAGAGGATCTGCACAGCTAAAACAGAATGCTGTAACTTGAAGCCGTCGAATAATGAAAGAATAAAAACGTAAAAAAGAAACAATTGCATTAGTCTGTTTATTTGTTTGTGGAGGAAAAAAATACTTCATACTTTTCCGTGGACAACCAGCCGACTAGTTCAAATATCGATAGATGGCGAGGTAACGGGTAGTCTGGCGTACTAGTGAAACTTGAACTATTAATTAACTTCTTTCTTAATTGCAAAAGTTAAACATCGAAGCACGTGCAGTGAACGAGTTCTCTGCTTATCCGGTGAAGTGATAGGGAAAAAAGAAACGAACAAACAAACAAAAAAAGAAACAAACAAACAAACGAAGTGCAAGATGTAAGAAACAGAAAAAAGAAAACATTAATTTAATAACATTAACGTAGTCAAACTTTGAGTCAACCACCAGGTTAATTATTTTTTCGCCCCGATCATTATCATCTAAAACACGTAGAAACGAAGTTAAATTTGTCGAGCGACTTCGAAAGAGAGATCTCAGACGTTCCCCAGTTTTGGAGAAACATATTTATTATTGAGAAAATATCTGAATTTGTTTCCAAAAGAAAAGAAAGGACCACTGTTTTCTTTTTTTTATGGGAGTTATGTCTTATTTTTTATTTATTTTTATTTTTTTAAGCGTTTCACCCCAAGCAAGGCGGGAAGCTACTGGGACACAAGAGGTTACAGAAGATTTAGAGCAAGATCAGATAGGAGTGATAGGAGAAAGGATGACGAGAAGGATAGTGGATAGATCAAGGCAACTGGAGATGTCGATTGACATTATATTTGAATAGTTGGAGATTATAGCTCTCAGGGAAACTGGAATACAAAACGGTGTTCCACAGGTGAGAGGTGCGAGACATGAAACTATTGGAGCAGAAGAGACGGCTACATTTAGTAGTTTCGACAGTGAAAAGGTGAGAGCAGGATGCAAGCCTCGTAGGGCGCTTGAACTCATGAAGTCTGGGAACCAGTGAAAGCAGCTCGGCGGAGCAATTACCATGAAAGTATTTGTAGAAAAGACAGAGAGAGGCGACGGCACGTCTGTGAGAAAGTGACTGTAGACGAGATGCCAGATCAGGGCCAATTACATTGCATATCCGCCTCTGGAGCCTATCAAGAACCCCGGGGCAAACAGAAGGGGCTCCAGACCATATATGGCAGCAATACGCCATGCAAGGGCGAATTGTTGATTTGTAGATCTGGAGGATCGATTCTGGGGAGAAAAATTTCCTGGCGCGGCACAGGGAGACAACTTTTATTGTGGACGAAGCAATTGACTCAACGTATTTGTTCCATATACGAACCAGGTTATGTATATTCTGTTGACACAGCGAGAAACGTTGGAAGCAAACTTCCGAAAAATGTTTATCTCATCTAATGAGTTCAACAACCAGCTGCTCCTTAATTTCAGCATTGTCTAGGGGTCAGTCTATATTTATGAGCTTATAGTATTGTAAATATTTACACTAATTACATTGTTCAGATTCTTGTCCTCATCTTTATTGTCACATTAACAACGTTTTGGCTATTGTACACTCAGGGTTTTTCTCAGGATCTGTCTATATTTCTAAGATTATAGTATTATATATATTTTTATTTACATCATTCTAACCGTTGTCCTCATCTTCGTTGCCATATTAACTCCTTCAATATCTGTCTATATTTCCGAGATGAGGTATTTTAATTATTTACGTTGTTCGGACTGTTGTCCTCATCTTTCTTGCCATATTAGCCCCATTAATATTTGTCTATATTTCTGAGAGTACATTATTGTAAATATTTACACTATTTACATTATTCGGACTATTGTCCCCATCTTTGTTGCCATATTCGCTTTCAATATCTGTCTATATTTCTGAGATTAGGTATTTTAATTATTTACACTATTTACATTGTTTGGACTGTTGTCCTCATCTTTGTTGCCATATTTACTCCTTCAATATCTGTCTATATTTCTGAGATGAGGTATTGTAATTATTTACACTATTTACATTGTTCGGACTGTTGTCCCCATCTTTGTTGCCATATTCGCTTTCAATATCTGTCTATATTTCTGAGATGAGGTATTGTAATTATTTACACTATTTACATTGTTCGGACTGATGTCCTCATCTTTGTTGCCATATTTACTCCTTCAATATCTCTCTATATTTCTGAGATGAGGTATTATAATTATTTACGTTGTTCGGACTGTTGTCCTCATCTTTCTTGCCATATAAGCCCCATTAATATTAGTCTATATTTCTGAGAGTACATTATTGTAAATATTTACACTATTTAAATTGTTCGGACTGTTGTCCTCATCTTTCTTGCCATATTAGCCCCATTAATATTTGTCTATATTTCTGAGAGTACATTATTGTAAATATTTACACTATTTACATTGTTCGGACTATTGTCCTCATCTTTGTTACCATATTTACTCCTTCAATATCTCTCTATATTTTTGATATGGGGTATTGTAATTATTCACACTATTTACATTGTTCGAACTGCTGTCCTCATCTTTGTTGCCATATTAACACCTTCAATATCTGTCTATATTTCTGAGATGAGGTATTGTAATTATTTACACTATTTACATTGTTCAGACTGTTGTCCTCATCTTTGTTGCCATATTCACTTCTTCAATATCTGTCTATATTTCTGAGATTATGTATTGTAATTATTTACACTATTTACATTGTTCGGACCGTTGTCCTTATATTTATATTCACATTCAGAATGTTTCAGCCGTTGTACGCTCCAGACTTTTTCAGGATCTGTCTATATTTCTGAGATTATGAAACTGATCATCTTGATTTTTTTAAGATATATCCATAAACCGTGGTATCATCCACATACGCATTAAGAACTGAGGATGAACCTGGGCAGATAGTTAACATTTTTATCATCTTTATTGTCATTAATCACGATGTTTCGTTCGTTGTACGCTCCGGTCTTCTTCAAGAGCTGTCGATTTACATTGTTCGGTCTGTTTTCTTCAACATTATTGTTATATTCCCAACGTTTTGACCGTTGTAACTTCCGGCCTTCTTCAAGATATGTCTATAATTCTGCGATGAGTTATTATAACTATTTACACTATTTACATTGTTGTCCTCTTCTTTATTGTCATATTCACGAGGTTTTGGCCGTTGTATGTCAGGGCCTTCTTCAAGATCTATCTATATTAATACGATGAGTTATTTTAACTATTTATATTGTTGTCCTCATCTTTATTGTCATATTCACGACGTTTAAGCCGTTGAATGCTACGGCCTTCTTCAAGATTTATCTATAATTCTGCGATGAGATATAACTAGTTACACTATTTACATTGTTGTCCTCATCTTTCTTGCCATATTCACGTCGTTTTGGCCGTTGTACGTTTCGGCCTTCTTCAAGATCTGTCTATATTTCTACGATGAGTTATTTTAACTGTTTATATTATTTATATTGTTGTCCTCATCTTTCTTGCCACATTCACGGCGTTTTGGCCGTTGTACGTGTCGGCCTTCTTCAAGATCTGTCTCTATTTCTACGATGAGTTACTTTAACTATTTATATTATTATATTGTCTTCCTCATCTTTATTGCCATATTCACGACGTTTTGGCCGTTGTACGTTTCGGCCTTCTTCAAGATCTATCTATATTTCTGCGATGAGTTATAACTAGTTACACTATTTACATTGTTGTCCTCATCTTTATTGTCATATTCACGAAGTTTCGGCCGTTGTACGGTGCCTTCATCTTCATGTGATATACGTTGGAATTTCGAACCAAAACCTTTTTTTTTAGCCCACCCCGGTATATTGTTCTAGTTCCACGCACAATGTCTTCGCTGGATATCTCAGTATCAGTTACTTCCCTTTATTTACTCAACTCTCTAAGTTTTTGGACACCCCTGCTCTGGTCAGTTATTGAACACACAACTTTTTCGTTTAAGTCACTAGATTACTTCAACCAACTCTTCTATCCACTGAGCCATGTAACCATGTGACCTAAAGAAGGCCGGAATGTACAATGGTCGAACCTCCGTGAATATGGTAATAAAGATGAGGACAATAATCTGAAAAAATGTACATAGTGAAAAGTGTCTAGGAGTTTTTTTCCGAAAAAATCTGAAAGAATCTGTCTTCGGGTAACTTTCTTCTTGCTCTTCTATACGAAGGAAACGAAGATGATTCCAACTTTTTTTACGCAGCATGGAGTGTTCTAGTGATAATCGTTTGTCTGGATATTTTAATGGGCATAGCAACAGGGCACCAAAAGACATACGATGATTTGTGTACAAAAAGGGAGCTGTAAGGTTGAAAATAATTAATCGCCGACAAGGCTGGGTAAAGGCGTCTGAACTCTGTCATTCCTAGCCAATGAGAAATGTTCAGTTTTCAGGCCATATACGTTGGCAATAAACCACTTATGTCGGGTCTGACCCTTTTAAATATAGAACATACCAGGGCACCTCCAGGCGGTGTAAGAGTTGACAAGCTTGTCTCGCTAGAACAATTACGATTGGTTAGTGAGTTCGAGCATTACTGGAAACTTCCTACCTTCAGCCTTGTGCCAATCTAAGCTACGCCTGGAAAATCACTAAAAAGCATGCCAGTAGGAGACAGATACTTCATGTGCTTCACAAGGAACCGACCCTCTTTGGAGCATTTTATAAATCTAATAGATCATGGGAGAAAATTGATAATAATAGACTTTCAATGCATGATGTTCAATGAGAGTACAAATGTCCATTACGAATCGGGGTCTGCTCGCTGACAAAGGAGCATGACGTGCTTTGTCTTGAAGGCATTGAATCTGTTACAGTTAGAGAAGAAATCTGTTGCCAGGAATTGATCATCTCGATTTTTAAGGGGCATCAATAAACCATGTTATCATCCACATACACATTAAGATTTGGGGATGATCGTTAACATTTTTATAATCATTTCACCCCAAACTAAGCGATATTGCCACTAAGACGCAAGGAGTTACTTTGACTATAATTTGAATACTCTAATCAGAAGAGAGAACAATAAAAGAACAGGATTCTGGAAGACAGATAATGATAATTGTCGTTGGATTTAAGTTTGTGGAGTTTGGGGATGGCAAAAATCCAGAAACGTGTTCCGCAAGCCAGAAGTGTGAGAATATGAACTATAACTTACGGTTACAACTAGCTGGTTCGACAGTAAAACGTTAAGAATAAATTTGGCATTCTTGTAGTACGCTTACATTTATGCAGTCGATACACAAAGGAGGAAAATTTAACACAACAATTGCCATGAAAATATTTACAGAGAAAGACAGAGGTAAGCCACGTCACGTATAATCTTCACTGTGAAGATGCCTGACGTCGAGATGTCAGGTCAAGATCGATGGCATTACAGATTTTATTTAACTTTTGTCAAGAACCTCGACATATATCGAAGAAGCCTCTGAGTAGATACGGCAGCAATATTTAATAGTAGATTTATTATAGATTTTTAGTAGGTTTATTATAGCTTTATTAATTGATTTATTATAGATTTAATAGTGGGTTTATTGTAGATTTAATAATAGATTTACTATAGATTCAATAAAAGGTTTGTTATAGATTTAATAATACATTTATTATAGATTTAATAGTAGATTTATTATAGATTTAATACTAGATTTAATATAGATTTAATACTAGATTTATTATAGATTTAATACTAGATTTAATATAGATTTAATAATAGATTTATTATAGATTTAATAGTGGATTTATTATAGATTTAATAATAGATTTATTATAGATTTAATAGTGGATTTATTATAGATTTAATAATAGGGTTGTTATAGATTTAATAATACATTTACTATAGATTTAATAATAGATTTATTATAGATTTAATAGCGGATTTATTATAGATTTAATAATACATATATTATAGATCTAATAATAGATTTATTGTAGATTTAATAGTAGATTTATTATAGATTTAATAATAGATTTATTGTAGATTTAATAGTAGATTTATTATAGATTTAATAATAGATTTTTATTATAGTGCAAGATAGATTCTGACGAGAAAAATTATTTGACACGAAACAGAGAACCAATATTTCCCAGCAACAGTTTCAATATAAACGCTCCACTTCATTTCAAATAGAAACATGAGACTAATAAGGCACAAATAATGCTCTCCTGAGAACATGCTGATAGAAGTCATAGTTGGTTCTTAATGCCGGTTAAACGATAGCAGTACTGTTTTAGATGCGTTAAAATTTACAAGCCATTCCTTGCCCCAGTTAACAACAGATTATAAAACAAAAAGATAGTAGTATCGAGGAATAGCCTTCAGAAGAGTTGCTTTTGACGAAGAACTTAATGGCCGTACCCGAAATGAATATTTTTTGTGATGTCAACGAAGAATCGTTGCCACTTACCTGATGTCAACGAATACTCGTTGTCACTTTTGCAATGATTGTTATAGTAGAGACTTTGTAATCGCAGATACAACTATAGTAACGCCGTTGAACAATACTGGTGTCAAACGCCTTCGAATAGCACTCGCACTAATAGTACTTGCTCGATAATACTCGCTCGGAAAGTAACCACCAAACTGACCTGAATAGAGAAAAGTGTAGAGAATAGCGCTCCCTAAAATGGTAGAGGATAGACTAGAAATATAGATCAATTACACACATACACGACCTCCCATATATGTGTTTCTTCTATGATCACGTGCTCTACTTAATTCAATAATGGGATCGCCTGTGTTCCACTCACTGGCGATCTATGTTCAAACTCAAGTGAGGGCAGCGACAATTTATTCCTATATAACGATTTTATAATAGCGAATATTCTACTCGAAATTCCATAGCCAGATATTTTGCCTTGCAGCAAGCTACAACTTCTCGTAGGTCTTTGAGATATCTAAAGCGAGCGATCTCGTGATGAGTATAGTGTCAGATACTTACCAGCGTGTTCGTTTTCTAGAACTACAGTATTCCGAATCATATCAGCAGGACATTCATGAAAAACATGGTTTTAGTGCCACGTAGAATCAGAAAGAGATAGGCTTGGAAATTTTGACAAAAGACAGATTGAATGCAAGAAAGACAGGGGCAGCTTGTGTAAATGCGTTAGGACAAATAGGAAAAAAAACAACAAAACAGAATCTTAAAGAAGGCCGAAACGTACAACGGCCAAAACGTAGTGAATATGACAATAAAGATGAGGACAACAATATAAATAGTAAAAATAGTTAAAATAACTCATCGTAGAAATATAAACAGATCTTGAAGAAGGCCGGTGCGTACAACGGCCGAAACGTCGGAAATATGACAATAAAGAAGAGGACAACAATGTAAATAGTGTAACTAGTTATAACTCATCGCAGAAATATAGATAGATCTTGAAGAAGGCCGAAACGTACAACGGCCAAAACGTCGTGAATATGACAATAAAGATGAGGACAACAATATAAATAGTATAAATAGTTAAAATAACGCATCGTAGAAATATAGACAGATCTTGAAGAAGGCCAGAGCGTACAAAACAGGCGTTAGGACAAATAGGAAAAAAAACTTACAATACCTACTAATGACAGGAAACTTGATTGTCTTGGTTGTCCACATCCTGAAGAGACACAAGAAGAAGCTGACGACAGTAAATATGACAGAGAAATTCAAAAGCGCATTTCCAAAGGTGTGGCACACTGGAAGCGAATCTCCAGGTCGATACCATCTGGAAGTCTCCTCTCTGACAAATCGACGATTGTGAGATTCGAAACACTTTGGTCTCATTTTCGAAACGCACACACATATATTAGTAATATATAATAATAAAACTAATTATATATTATCCTAAATTAAATCAAGCAACTTAATCATACACAGTAACGCTTCTCCGTGTTGTGGAAAAGACGAAATGCGCTTTTGAATTTTTATTATATTTGGTCTTTTTTCAGCTGAATGTTTGAGTGTACTGGCTTTGTTCAAACGAGTTATCAAGACAGATTCTGTAATTTTGCCCAGGAAATATAACAAACATCCTCTCCACATAGTTGCAGTATAACCCACACGTGGTCCCTGTGAGTGTTGAACAAACACAAACGTGGCTGAGAAGTCGGTTGCAAATACGGATTAGCTAACGGCCATAGAAAACGATTAAGCTACACTTATCTTATATGTATGTGCACGGCGCGATGAGAAAATTGTCCGCCTTTTATATATTTTATTTCACGTATTCGCGTTGTTTGTTTTTATTTTGTAGACTGAACAGTACTGTAGGGTCAGTTGTGCACTGCCCTTGAGAAAAAGAGGATCATGACGCAATTCACTCCGCTAAAAATTTGGAAAGTGCATACTGTTACTTAGCATTCGAGTGGTTAGCTCTGTTACGAACATGTCAGGGTATTTTGATGTCAATCTGAGGACAGTGCAGAAGATTCGGGAAGAGTTAGATGAGTCTAATGGTGATTAGATTAAAGATTAAAACCACCTAACTAAAAAAAGATCTTTTTAATTTCCAGGCTTGTGATTGCAGCAGATTATATTCATGTTTGCATAATCCTAAATGGCATCATCCTAATCAGCTAACTTAACAAACCAATGCCCAGTGAGTGCATTGTCTTCGAATATTAGTCCAATTTTTTTCAATTTTCCCCGTGTTTTGAATGTCAAAAAAAAAAGGGGGAAAAATCCAGTTTGTCGGAAATACAAAGAGCTCATTTTTCATTTTACACAAGGATGGATTTTCTGAAAAGAAGATTTACAACAAAGTGTCTTGTAGCAAAACGGATGTTCATCAGGCGATTGTCAGATTCAAGAATTCTGGTATTTCCGTGGACATGAAGCGGAACGGATGTCCATGAAAAACGACCCCTCTTGATGACAATTTAATCCGGCGAATATCGGTTCGGTCTCCAACCTGTTCCTGCAAGAAGATAAGCTCAACACTGCTTCTCAAAGATACAATGGTTCATCGTTCGATTTTTAGTGGGCGCATTGTTCATGATTTCAATATGAAAACCTGTAATCCTCGTAAAATAATCTCGTCTAACTAAAGCCATGAAATCTAAGAGGTTCGCCTTTGCCGAAACGAAGTTGGAGAAAGTCATTTTCTTAGCTGAATCCACTGTCCAGCAGTTTGTCCAGCGAAAAAGGCAAGTTCGTAGACTTGTTGGCAAAAGATACGAAAACCACTATACTCAAGCTACGGTGAAATATCCTCCCAGTGTCATGATTCAGGGTTAGCGGGCTATATCCACTAAAGAGATAGTTGGACTCTTCTCCTCACCCACTTGAACAACAATTTACGGCACCAGATACCTTGAAATGCTGAAGGACAGCTTCAGCTTCTTATGGCTATTCATGGTTGGAATACATTCATGCAGATGGGTACTCCCTGTCACTTATCAAAGATAGTGAGTGGTTTCCTGAAGAAGAAGAAGAAGAAGAAGAGGGAAGGAGAAGAAGAAGGAGGAGGAGGGAAGGAGGAGAAGAAGAAGGAGGAGGAGGGACGAAGAAGAAGAAAAAGAAGAAGGAGGAAGTGGGAAGAAGTAGGAGGAGAAGAAGAAGGAGGAGGAGGGGGAAGAAGGAGGAGGAGGAGGAGAAGAAGAAGAAGAAGAAGGAGGAGGAGGAGGGAAGAAGAAGAAGAAGAAGAAGAAAAAGGAGGAGGAGGAGGTGGGAAGAAGAAGGAGAAGAAGAAGAAGGAGAAGGAAAAGGAGGAAGAGAAGAAAAAGGAGGAGGTAAGAAGAAGAAGAAAAAGAAGGAGGATGAGGTGGGAAGAAGAAGAAGAAAGAGAAGAAGAAGAAGAAGAAGAAGAAGAAGAAGGAGGAAGAGAAGAAGAAGGAGAAGGAGGTGAAGAAGAACAAGAAGAAAAAGAAGAAGAAGAAGAAGAAGGAGGAGGGGGGAAGATGAAGAAGAAAAAGAAGGAGGAGGAGGTGGAAAGAAGAAGGAGAAGAAGAAAGAGAAGAAGAAGGAGAAGGAGGAAGAGAAGAAGAAGAAAAAAAGAAGAGGAAAAAAAGATAAGGTAAATAAATAACTCACAAGCGCCAAACACATGGAAATGCTATAAAACAAATCCGGATCGGTGATATAACTTCTGTAAAACTCTGGTGCACAGTATGCCTAGCAGTCTACAGGTTGTAATAAAGAACAAAGTTGGCCATACAAAATACTAAACATTCCCAAATTTGCTAGATCCTCACGAAAAAATTGCCTAATATGACTGTTTCTCAAATTTGTAGATTTATATTTTGAATTACTATGTATTTTTATGTGATTCAATGATTTTCCATAGAAAAATTTATATTATAGAACACCCTATATTGCTGTACGTGTATTTTACATGCAAATCACTAAATGATCTTAAACTTTTGCACACGACTGTAAGAGCAACAAAAACATTTACATTTTATTTATTCCAACGTTTCGGCCATTTCGCTCCGGCCTTCTTCAGGTGGTTGGAATGTCGAACTGAACCCTTTATTTCGCTCACTGGAGTAGACTGTTCTAGTTCCACGTACCATGTTTTTAATGGATGTGTAGTTATCAGTTACCTCCTGTTAATTTCCCTCTGAAAGTACTCCACTGCCTTAACCGGGTATTGAACTCACACTCTTTGAGTCCTGCCACTTGATCTAACCAACGCCTTTATCCACTGTGCCATGTGGAGAACTTTCAGAGGGAAATTAACAGAAGATAACTGATAACTGATATCCGTTAAAAGCATGGCACGTGAAACTAGAACAGTCTGCCCCAGGGAGGGAAATAAAGGGTTCAGTTCGACATTCCAACCACCTGAAGAAGGCCGGAGCGTCCAACGGCCGAAACGTTGTAATAAATATGGCGACAAAGATGAGGACAATAGTCTGAATAATGTAAATAATGTACATAATACCTCATCTGAGAAATATAGACAGATTCTTATCGTTCGTCACCCTTAATAACATTTCTCTCTTTGATTATCCTCCCCATTTCGTTTCGCCATTCATTCACAGATTCTCGCCGGCTATATTCGCCTTATCTCTCTTGCCTTCGATATATCCTGTAAGAGTTAAGTTTTCCCAGTCTTCCGTACATTTTTATGTTTTCATAAAACTTCAAACATCTATTTCTGATTCTTAGTAGAAGTGATCTTTTTTGTTACCATTTTTATGAAGAATTTCTCTTTGCTTACACTCTCCGTCCATAAAATTCTCACTATCCTTCTGGGGAACGAGGTTTTTGTTGCTCTTATAGTCGTGTCCAAAAGTTTAAGATCATTTAGTGATTTTCATGTAAAATACACATACCGCAATATAAGAAGTTGTGAAAAGCCATTATAGCCTCCATCTTGAAAAGAAACAGCATATAGAAAGAGCGTAGAATTCTCGTCTGTTCCCTACTAATTCCGTCGAGAGATTCACTAAATTTACTCTTATTATTATCTGTTATTTCTACTTGGTCCTTGCTGTGTGCCTCCTACTTTAGGCTTTGTGCAACGTCTAAGCTACCCTTGGAATATCAGTATTTCTAGTTGGTCTCTTTAAAAAAAAGATGTATTGCGAAGCGATTATCTCGGGTATTTTTTGTGTTTTTTTTTTCTTTACAAACAAAAAGTCGACTGTTTCTGGATATATCGTTATTGAACGTCTAAGCGCAATAAAATAACAGTGTCTATTTGCTTGTGTCATGACTCTGTATTTTAACCAGGCAAATCATTTCACATGAACTGCAGAGGTCTACATAAAGTGAGTGGAATCGTCCTCTCATGAAAGTCATTGTTTTTTCGTTTTTTTTTTTTACGTAATTATTTTTTTTTTTTGGCGCACACTGACGCCAAGTGTATAAAAAAAAAGATAAACCCGAGTGAATAGACAATGACAATGGCTCTCAGCGATGGACTGGTAAATACTGGCATCGATCGAATGCCGACGGACATACTTTAAAAAAGTTTATTACATTATAGGAAAGACGACTCGAAGGTGTTTATGGACACAGGGTCATCTCTAGGCAACTTTAAATCACACACACACACACACACACACACACACACACACACACACACATATATATATATATATATATATATATATAAAAGTGAACAGTACCAGAGATAGAGCTTATATATATATATATATATATATATATATATATATATATATATATTATGAAATGGACTAATTCCTGCAATTCTTTTTAATATATTATTTGCTTATACATTATTTTTATAGATAAAAATATTTAAGTAAATATTCTGTTTATAATAAGTAGTATTAACCACATTAAATACTTTAAAAAATTTACTGCATTATAGGAAAGACGACTCGAAGGTGTTTATGAACAATAGGGTCATCTCTAATCAACTTTAAATGATTCACACATATTTCAAACACACACACACACATATACACATATACATACATACATACATATTGTGGAATGGACAATTATTCTAATATATTTTTGGCTTATGCGTTATTTTTATAGGTACAAATATCTAAGTAAAGGTTCTGTTTATAATAAACAGTATTAACAAAATTTACCAACCTGAATGTCCGAGAAATCGTAAAGGAAACATGTGTCCTCCGATAAGAATTGAACCTGCAATCTACATGGTTCTATAAATGTTATAACACGTCAGGGTATACGACGTTTCGTGTCGGATACAGGATCGATTCCTGTTAGAGGCCATATTTTCTTTGAGCTTTCTTGAATATTCAGGCCGGTAAATATATATATATATATATATATATATATATATATATATATATATATATATATATATATATATATATATATATATATATAATAAATTTTTACATCGCTACACAAAATCTTCAAGGTTCAATACTATGACGGTTCTTCCTCAGGCGATGACAGATAACTTGTGATAAAAATTATTTATTAGGGAAATTTAAAAACAAATTGTTCCCTCTTTTTGGAAGTCAGAATTAAAAATATACTTGTGGGTGTGTCGAGATCAAGCAATTAAAAGTCAGATCTACGCTAAAATAGAAGAATAAGCTCAGAGACTGTAGGTTGGTGGCTTATTTATTCATGTCAAGATGAACTTATCATCCAACCATCTTATGAAACATGGCAGCGAAAATGGATTATGGATGCAGACAAGTTGTTCAGATTTGTTAAAGTCACACAAATTTTCACACAATATTGGCAACACTGGCCTACACCATCCCTGAAATTTTCTTATTTATCTGCGCAATGTAAACAAACTGGCGCTATATTTATTATCGTCACGGTGATTTGAGCGTGCCAAATTATTAGAAAAGTGTTAGAATTTAGTGAAAAGATTGGCCGTAAAAGCAGTTTAAGTGATGTTTCTTTGGTTTAACAGAGCTTTTTTGTTAGAAAACTTGATAATATGCAATTTTTGCTGTAAACATAAATTATGTAAGGATTTACAAGTTTTTTTTTATATTTTCCCTTTTACCGTAAGTGTTTTGCTTACTTTTTTAAGTACCAAAAATATTTAGATAGGAATTTTCTACTACGATACGAACTGTTGTTAAAAGTTAATATGCGTTGCACTTATGCATTTAGTTTTAAAGCAATTTTTCGTACTGCCAATATAAAATTCTTTAACTTCTGGATTTTATCTAGATGAAATAATACTTAGTTAAACAAGGGTATCAGTTTGACAACTATTATGTAATGGACAGTCGTTAGGATTTCCACAATTTCACAAGTTAGTATCATTGTTTGCTGCTTTGGAATGGCGATTGTTACTTAGGATTAATTTTTTTATTTAAAATTTTATTATTGTGTTTTGTAATAATTTTCAAGATTAACTGTACAACTATAGCTTACTTTAAGTGTAATTTTATTAAAAATCTTACTAAGAAGATTACTTCTGCGAAAGTGTTCCTTAGTTAAATTGAGAAAACTACTGCCCTAACCTAGTACTAACAATTTGGCTAAATGGGGCGTGTACCAAATGACATTTTGTTTTTATTTTTTTATACTATCTTTCGGGGTTAAATTCTCTGTCAATGTGTATACGTAGTTCTGTAAATTCAAAACGTTCTTGCTGTTCGTTTTACTGCACTAAGCAGCTTTCTCATTTAAATTCAAATTCACGAAGCTCGTTCTCAATGCAAGGTGAAGATGGTCTCAGATGAGACTGAAAGTACATGGGAAAATAAAGATTAATTGTAAGAAAACATTGGTATTTTTCTTAATCAATTTTCCACAGCTACCAAGAAATTAATCCGTGGACTTGAAAAATCGAAACCAAACTAAAGAGATATGACATTCTTAAGGTATTTAACCAAACCCGTTTGAATACATATATATATATATATATGTGTGTGTGTGTGTGTGTTTGCGTGCGTATAACTGTATATATGCGCATTCGCGTGTTAGTGTGTGCGTATGTGAGTGTGTGCGTGTGTGTATGTCTGTCTAATGTGTGTGTGCGTGTGTTTTTTGTGTGTATGTCTGTATATGTGCGCATTCCCGTATTAGTGTGTGTGTGTGTTTGTGCGTGCGTGTGTTTGTGTGTGTATGTCTGTGTATATGTGTGTGCGCATGTTCGTGTGTTTGTGTGTGTATGTCTGTGTATATGTGTGTGCGCATGTTCGTGTGTTCGTGTGTGTATGTCTGCATATGTGCGCATTCGCGTGTTAGTGTGTGTGGGTGTTTGTGTGTGTATGTCTGTGTATATGTTTGTGTGCTTGTGTTTGTGTGTGCATGCCTGTGTATGTGCACATTCGCGTGTTAGTGTGTGTGTGTGTATGTGTGCGTGTATTACTTATTTTAATGGATGTTCCTATTTGAATTAGACCCCCATTTCCTTTGAGTGCTTATTATGTCTACTGAACTGCGCAGTCTAGAAAAGTTAATATAGAAAACGCATACACACAGAAACACACATACATACATGTTGCGATGTGTAAATTTTCACCATTTTATATTTTTTTTAATTTCACGCATGCGCGTTGTTTGTTTTTGATTTGTCGTCTGCAGAGAATAGTAGTGTCAGTTAGGCGTCTTTAAGAAAAAGAGTACCATGACGAAATTCACACCACAAGAAATTTTGTAACAGCCTGCTTTACATTCGCACCTGAAGCTCCATTACGAACATTTCAGTATTTGGGTGTCAATCTGTGGACATTGTAGAGGTTTCGAAAAGAGTTGGACGAGTTGAATGGTGATTACGAAGGTGTTTGGAGTGATCACTAGTGATGGTGACGTTATGCCTCCATTCGTCTTCTCAGAGGGCCTCCGACTCAACCCGGAAGGCCTACATCAAATAGTTTGAGAAGGTAGTACTGTCCTGGCTGCTGGAAGACCCTATATCTGGCATCAGGAGTCTGCACCATGCGCCACAAACAGGAGAACCCAGTCATGGCTGTCAGGCAATTTCTGCGACCACATCTCCCCTTAGAACTTGCCAACTAACATCAAAGACTGAGACGATCTTGATTATTATATGTGGGGAGCAGTTGAACCAGAGACCAACAAACCTTCTTGTAACACCAAAGATGAACCGAAGGCAAACATAAATGGCAGCATTCACCATCTTAAACATGTAGACACTCCAGAAGAGATGCAGATGAAATCGTCTTGAGGCCGCGGTTGTAGTCAACGGCGATTTTGTTGAATAAATTTATCTTTAGTATTTCAAGGTAATTTTGGTAAATATACCTGTTAAAATGAGATGTCAGTGTCATTTTCTGTTTTGCATAATTTAGACAAGGATTTCCTCATCGGACCATATATATATATATATATATATATATATATATATATATAGAGAGAGAGAGATAGATAGATAGATAGATAGATAATATTAGTGGTAAATATATACATACATCAGTATATATACATTGGTGCATACATATACATGTACATTTTTATAATAAAAAATTCCAAGAGGATAGAATCCAGGTAAAACTCAATGTCTAGGACAGAGTAAGGATATAATAAAAAGGCTTAAACACTAATATCCCATGGTCATAATTTATTCCACTGGAATCGTAAATACGATCCAATTCATCAGACCTACAAATTCAAAAAGAAAATAGAAAAAACAGAAAGAAAGAAATTTGGATCGTATTTACGCTTCCGATAGAATACATTATGACCATGGAATATTAGTGTTTAAGCCTCTTTATTATATATATATATATATATATATATATATATATATATATATAGAATATGTAAAACTTGGGATGACCCATGCCCTTTGTACCTCCATGAAAAATTGCACATCATTAAGCTTCAAAATAATAATAATAATCTATTAAACAATAGACACGGGTTAACTGATTTTTGTAGACATCATCAGATTTTTGGTTTGAATTATTAGCTAAAAAAAGAGCATAAAATATAATAACTTCTTTAATCCATAGCCCAATCATCAGATTCATGGTTTGAATAATTAACTAAAAACATGTATACAATATAACACCCTTCATAATCCATAGCCCAAATAAATAGTTTAAATACCCTACAAAAAAGATAACCCTTTATGAAGTCGTCAAAAAACAAACGTTACGACATTTTTTTTTATATGCACAAATCCCTTTCATAAAAAAATAAAATAAAAAAATAAATAAATCTCCATAGACATGCAAACTAGACGAGGGTTAATACATCTTCCGTTTAAAATTTAGACACCCCTACCTTTCCCTGACTTGACATCTATGAAAGTAACTCTATACTGATACTTATTATTAACACCCAACACTCGCCTACCCAATGTAAACAATTCGCCCTAGCTGTTACCATGGAAATTTTGATTTCAATTTTTAAAACACGTAAATTTCAGATATACGTTATTCCCCAAAAAATTTCGCTTGAAGATGGAACAGAGCTTATTTTAACTCAATTTAATTTAAATGATTATATTGAAGTTTTCGGCTCTTGTTTTGAAACATGAGACTTCTTATGTCGCGTTTTGGAATCATATTTTTAAATAAATAATTATATATATATATATATATATATATATATATATATATATATGCAACATGCATTTATAAACATAAGCGAAAATGTCAGATCTTATGCCCAACTATTTATCTAAAATTCTGGTCTAAAAAAATGTCACACTTATTAAAAGATGAAGGAACTTCGAGGCCAAGTTATTGAGGGTCCCTGATATAATTTGCGATCTCGATTTATACAAATATCTCTGTTCTTAAGATAAATACTTCTTTCTCAAATCAAGTCCAGGACTTTAAAAAATGCAAAAATAAAATAAAATAACGGTTAAATTAAAATCTATAATACACAAAATAATTTTTTCAAAATAAATAATATAAATAATACTTACATTACAATAATAATTCAACTACAACAATAGCAACATTTACCTATTTTCGTTTATCAGACATTAAATTACATCCCGTAATTTCATAATTTATCTAGAATCTCAGTTAACCTGAGAATACTTATGACCGTTCTTAAATTTAATTTTTTTAAACAAACTACATTTTTGTATTTGTTTATAAAGGCTTACTAAAAACTATTGGTACCGATCGAACAGAAATGTACCTTGATAAAACCCAGCAGAGGTTATTAGCATAGAGCTTAAGGTTCTTGCCTCGTCAAAAGTAAAACAATGAGACCTTTCAGCCTATCTAGTATTAAGCTTAAATTCATAAGGTCTAAATGCGATAGAGGAAAGTGATATTTACTTGTATAATGATACAAAATGTGGCACAAGGCCAAAAGGGAAAATGGCGAAAAGGGCGGCCTTCATCTATCTTAACATTAAACTGAGCTAACCACAAATACTGACCCAAACATACCACAGTATTCCTTACACCAAAACAACGCATTTTTACTACAGCCACCATAATACCACATTGTCTCTATAATATTCCTAACTAATTTCTATATGTACAATAAATTGTCTTTGGGGTAGGGATAAACTAACAATTTAAAACGTCTAAATCCCAATGAATATTTACAAGAATGAACAAAAAATAAACTATATACAAGAAACAAAAATACTATAGAAGAAAGTTCACCAGAAAAATTACCGGGGAAGCTACATTACGGCAGTGAATGATTGACTGAAGCCGAGACGTCAAGTCAGTGCCAATAATATTGCCGATCCTTTTTGGGATTTAATCACGAATCTCTAAATATACAGCATGAGCAACAGACTATATGTGGTAGCAATATTCTAAGCCTGAAGGAATGGTAGATATATAGATGTGTAAGATAGATTCTGGAGAGTACAATTGTCTAGCAAGACACAATGAATCAACTTTCTGTAACTGGAAACCCATCTAACTACTTACGTCAAAATTTTCATTAACGCACAAGCCGTTCATTAAAAAATTAAGCCTTTTCCTTCATTATGGTTAATAACAATAAAATCAGAGAGACGTGTTCATTTTTTAAAATATCTTTATGTTCTCCTAACGTTTTCTTGTTTGTTTTTTTCCTAAAATATTTTAGTGAAAAGATTCGTTATACAATTCGAACTTCGCAGAACATCATGGAGACGAAAGAGACAACCAAACGAGCTTTTGTAAATCGAATGTAGAACAGAGAACGTGAAGGGTAACAAAAAAGACAAATGCTACGAGAAAGTACAATAGAGAGGAAGATGGGAAGAGCCACTATCGAGTACCTCCTAAACCCACGATAGGTAAACAAGGAAATGTTTATTTTTGTTAAGTTCGATATTTATTTCAGGGTTTTAATTAGAGCCAAGCTGAAAAAAATCATTTAAACAAACACTGAATTAGATGTGTGAGAGATTTTCATAAGAATAGTAAAAAAAAAACTTGCCTTTCTTTTCTTATCTTTTTTTCTTTTCTTTTCTTTTGTGATTTTTATACTGTAAGGTCACCCTTGTGTTAAGTGACAGAGCCAATCTCTGAGGAAATTAGATGCATTTTTCATTGGTTTGTCTTGATTCTATCTACCCCCGTGCTATGGTAAGCCGTTTGATTTCCATATTCGTTGATATTATCAGACATTCTCTCATTTCTATTTTTTTACTTTAGGTGTGTTTATTTCCCTTTTACTGCAAGGTCGAGAACCGAGATTTTGTTTTATTTACATTTTATTTCATTTAATAAAGACATCAAAAAGAAGGATGAACTTGCAGCAAAAGATGATCATCACCGAAAATAAAAGTTTTTGCACAAAGACAAACTAGCTTTTACCAATCTTTAAAGATGGCTTCAAACTTTTAGTATTTCAATTCCTTTTCTTCTATGTTTCTTGTCCCTTTAATGACGTGAAAAACATGGTTCTCCACAACTACACTTTATAGCTCTTAGTAACGTTTGTGTTTTTACCATCCTTAACTCTCCATCCGTTCTACAAACTATTCATATAAATTGTACGTTTTGACTTCGATATGTACAGTGTGAAATTCTTCAAGTCCTTCATTGTTGAAGAAAGAAGTTGTACCAGACACCAACAAACCTTCGTGTAACACCAAAGATGAACCGAAGGCAAACATAAATGGCAGCAAACAAAAAACAAAAAAAACTATAGAATAAACTTATATATGTGTGTTCGTGTGTGTTCGTATGTGTTCGTGTGCATTCGTGTGTGTTTGCATAATTTACGCTTACATGAATGTAAGATGAATTAAGTTTCGTTGCATATTAGTTAGGAATATTATAGAGACAATGTGGTATTATGATGAATGTAGTAAGAATGTTAACACATATGTATGAATAAATAAATAAAGAATTTACGAGAAATTTTAGCTTTCCTTTTTGGATACTGATTAAAGTGTTCTTTTCATTTTCATCTTCTTCAAGACTTCCATGTTGCTTACGCAATCGGTCTATGCTATTCGCAGTATTATTCTATAGAACCATATTCATGTTGTCTCAAGTTTTCTTTAAAATTGTATGAGAATTGTCCAGAATTCACTGTCATAGATGACTTAGATTTTAACGCAGATCACTGCTTTTTTTCCTTTCTTTCCAAGGAAATCTTTCTGTTTCTTTGTTCTTTTCTGAGTGACTGGGAATTCAACTTAAAATGTCTTAAAGGAAAACTTAAAAGTAAAATGTCTTCCTTCCTCTTGTTGTGTTCAATTCGATTTTAACTGCAAGATCGTGAAATAGCATTATTTTGTGTTGTTTCTTTCTCTATGCCAATCAATGTAAAACAGAGAGCCTCACTTTGGATCAGAAATAGGAGCCTACCAATTAAAAAGTAAACAACACACATAAATATACATCAGCGAAAGCGCGCCAAAATTAAAAGGGATTTAAACACTCTTAGTACATTTTAAAATATTGAAACATTCGAAACAGAATTTAGATCTGGAAAATCTTCTTTCAATAAAAAAAAAATGAATATAATTTAACCAGACGAAAATGCATCGAAAGTGCTTGGATTTATAAATCACCCACGATTAACATGTGACAGATATATTTCAGATTATCAAAAGCCCATACTAAATTAGTACAGAAACAATGAGGAGAAATTTTAACCTGAAAATATATGTATGTATAAATAAATAAAGAATTAAGTTGTTAGGTTAGAGGATTCTTTTTGTTTGTTTGAATATGAAGAATTTGTATAGCAATACGAATGTTTTAATTTACGAACACAGTCATATTGTTATAGCTGTGTTCATAATTGATATTAATTAATTATTAAATTAAATAATATTTCTTATTTAATTATTAAACATTCCATTATTTTAAGCATATTCTCCATTTAGATGATTATAAAACAAAACAAAAAAAACGAATCATTGATCATTACCCGAAAACGATCTGATCCACATATCATTTGGCCAATTGTTACACACTCTATATAAAAATTCACTTGTATAAATACAAGAAAATATCATAAAATGATGACTTTTGACATTGCTTCCTGTTGCATTCTATTACCCTAAGTAACTCCTTTTCAGCTTATATGCGTAAAAAAAAAAAAAACTCGGGGCAAGCGTTCTGTAGATTGGTAGATTCTAGTTCTCTTTCACGATGGACCAACACAGAGAAGGGACGTTAAAGTTAGCGCTCCATGCAATAGACAAATAAGCCATGGAATGTACACCTCACTCATTTGCTCCACAACTTTCCCACTGACTTGAAGTGGAGCGACTATATCGAATAAATAGCTGCATCTACTGCTTGGAAATTTCGGTCAATGCATCATACGAAAAATCTTTACTATGACGAGCTTTTTTTTCTCTGGTACCACGACTACTTGAATTTAAGTGTGCTACAAGATTAGCATCTAGGCCTTGCCCGTTTACTACTGAAATAGCTAAATGTAACTCCACTTCTATTACTGCACTTTCTTTCTCGCACGTCTCCCTACACCGAAGTTTTTAGAATAATTCTTGAACATTTCTCTACACGAATGATGTTTCCGATTGAATAAAAGTGTATTTTATTTCATTATTTTGTTGGTCTATTTTTTGAATACTATTAATCATTGTTCAGCACATGGACCTTGATTTACTAACAACAGTTTAGTGACCACGAGGTTAGCTGTGTGATTCATCTTTACTTCGAGTTATCTATGCCATATATATCTATGAAATGCCATTCATTGGTTCCATTTCTTAAGCAATATTATCAATAAAATAAACATTGTCTATTGAGCATTTGGTCTGATGGAGACTTCCTGTCTACAAAGTCTTAGTGGCTAAATTTTCCCTTTTTTCATGGAACCGAGGCACTGAAGCGAACGGGAGAGAGAGAGAGGCCATCTTGTTATGTTTAATGCCTCTTCGATAAATTCTTGCACAATAGGAAAAACTGGAAAATCGATAAAAGACACCAAAAATCCTTTTCCTTTTTTTTTCTTTGAATATCAACAAAAGAAGAATTGTTTCGAAATTTGATACCGTAATAAAACTCGCTGCCATAGTTTGAGAAGCCATTGCCCGGAAAATGTCTTAATAGTTTTTGTCTTATACATTATTTTTTAAAACGTCATCGACTCTGAGAATTAAGTCAGGCTCATTCTCTGTGAATGTCATAGCACCCTAAAAGAGATCATACATTTCAGATGTCACTCGCGATATTTCTCTACTTAAATGGATCTCACAATACCAAGATAATTATACAAGAAAAATATCGATCATACGTATATATATACTAATATATATATATATATATATATATATATATATATATATATATATATATATATTAGATTGTTCATCCTTCTACTTGCTTGAGGAGACCTTGCGATCGAAACCCGGTGTATCTAGGTAGACTGCTTTTTAGTGTTTTCATATATATATATATATATATATATATATATATATATATATATATATATATAAAATATATATTAAACACTAATTAGTGTTTAAGCCTTTTCATTATATCCTTACTCTGTCCTGGACATTGAGTTCTACCTGGATTCTATCCTCTTGGAATTTTTATTAAAAAAATATACATGTATGGGTATTTATATATTTTGCATATGTATGTATATTTACCACTAATATTATATATATATATATATTATTATTATTATTATTATTAATACATGTTTCATTAAATAATATAGACAAGTTTTGTCTATTTATTTTAAGCAAAATCCTTTCATAACGTCTGGTAAGTTTAATAACAGTGTCATTGAAAGATGAAAGAAAACCACCAAGTTGATACATGTTTTATTTATAATCCTGTCTAAGCTTTCGGTTGAATTAAGCCATCATCGGACATTAAAGATGGTAATTTTTGCAACCTTGTTAGTTTGTTTATCGAAGGTTACTATGCAGCGATAATTTCGTGCATATGAAACGCAGGTAGTAAATATCGCATTGCGGTTCATGACATCACATTTTTGCCAAAAATACCATCTTTAATCACTGATGATGGCTTATGTAAGCCGAACGCTTAGAAAAGATTAAAAATAAAACCTGTATCAACATGGTCATTTTCTTTCGTCTTTCAATGATAATGTTATGAAGCTTACCAGACGTTATAAAGACATTTTGCTTAAAATAAAGACAAAAATTTTCTACATTATTTAATGAAACATGTATTAATGAAAAAATGATGCCTAAATACACACACACACTATATATATATATATATATATATATATATATATATATATATATATATATATTTATTTATTTTTATTTAGGGTGTATCAAAATATTCTTACAAATTTTGGAGGTTGGTTCCTCACACTAAGTAAGAATAAAGTCCATATGAACTGACGTTCGCAAATGCTTCGTTTTTGAGTTATTAAGTTTAGCTAGATGGAGCAGTGTTGGCATGTAGACTCGGTTACATTTGTCATTCGTATACATTTGTGACTAGTCTGTCTTCAGTGTTTAACGGGTGTAGTAGTGAGTCTTCCGTATAACAATAGCGGGATATTCATATTCATCGTGATCAGGCAGATATGATTTTTTTTTTTTTACATACGGCCGCGCGAATGCTAATGGACGCGGGGCTGCAAAGTTGTAAGAGATTGCGTTTCCAGACTGAAAACAGCCGATCCATCCAGCTTTTCTTGCTGTTTATCGCTGCGTTTTTTCGACAAGATCCGTGGCACCAGAAGCTATGGTAATAAGTATTTGGAGATTGTACATTTAACACTAGCTACTGTAAAAAGAATTTGCTGACATAATAATTTACGAACTTATATATATATATATATATATATATGTGTGTGTGTGTGTGTGTGTGTGTGTGTGTGTGTGTGTGTGAGTTCGTGTGTGTGCGTTCGTGTGTGTGTGTGCGCGTTCCTCTGTGTGTGTGGGTCCAGCCCGAAGTCGGCCGACCGGCTGATCGGCTGATCGGTTGAACTCTCTGCCTTCGGGCGGGGAGGAACCCAAACGAGGCTACCCCGAAGGGCGGAGTCTCTTTCGGAGAGGTACGGGTTCAAAGGGCATATTTTTGGCCGAGCCCACGGGCTCGGAGATCCCACATTAAACCAGCCTTGTGCCACATGATGCCCTCGTGGGGGGGCTGACCAAATACCGTTCCTCTGTGTGTGTGTGTATGTGTGTGTGTATAATTTGCGCTTAGATGAATGTAATGAAACCGAGTGGACTTCGAATTCGGCTCTGCAGTTTCTAATTCTCATTCTACAATCGATTACTACAGTATTAACGTTGACAAGAGTTACAAAGGATAGGAAGTTGTGGAGAGCTACGATCAACTACGTCCTGAGTGATCATGGTGCCTAGAAGATAGATAAACTATTCTTTTTCTTGAGTTCAATATTTCTTTTTTAGCGTGGCAATTAGGTTCAAGGTAAGCGAATCCATGTTGAAAATCTCGGAACAGTGGGATCAGAAATTCTTTTTACAAGAATAATTAGAATTCGATCGTTTCCTGTTTAGTGATGTTAATCCTATACGTCCCTACCTATGTTAAGTTAGTGAGCTAAACTCTGAGGAATTTCCATGCATTTTTCATTGTTTTGTCCGTAATCATTCTTTGATTCCCTCAACACTAGTGCTAAGCCTTTTGATTTCCATATTCACTGATATCAGACATTGTCTTGGGTCTCTGTGAAATTTTGTAGTGCTTATTATCATTTTAACTTCGAAGTTGTAGACCGGCATTTTATTTTTATTTATATAAATAGGTTTTAATAAAGACATGAAAAACAAGGCAGAATTTACCCAAAACTTTTTCATCACCGAAAATAAAAGAATCTACAGAAATACTGTGTTCTTAAATTTTAAAGATGGCTTCAAGTTTTCAATATTCAACCTCTATTGATAATAATAATAATAATAATAATAATGATAATAATAATAATAATAATAAATCTTGCTTTAGTTTCGATAAAAATTAACGCGTACAGTTCGGTTCAAAAGTTTGAAGCCACACCAGAATTATCATGGAATGAATTTGACTGAAGAGTGAAAAATATGAAAAAGAGCACTTAGAGTCATTGAAAAAGGAAATGAACCAATTATGAAACTAATACTTTGAGAAACTTTTGCAACGAATGCAAAAAGAATTGTACTGCAGTAATTATGGCTAAATAAGTTGCTAAATAGTTGCTGTTTAAAATATCGCGTATTTATAAAATGTGTTATATTTAATAGGATTTGTTAAGGTTTCAAAATCCCACAAAAAGGAAAACGAAGTGAAATATGGCGGTGGCTTTTCCCTAGGACGTGAATTGACGAATCAGAAAGTAGCGAGAACAGAGGATTTTCTTGTTAAAAAACAGTTCATCGTGAAGATTTTAGCTATCTGTCTGTCCGTATGTTTGTTATCGAACTCCTCCTAGGATTTTGTAGATAGACACCCATAATCATATATATTCTGAAACTATATTAGCCAGGGTACTTGGATAAGTATATTTAATTTTATCAAATGGGTTCCGGGGGTGGCACAAACGCTCAATGATTTTTTTTTTTTTGATATAAATAAAAATTTAGATTGAAGAGGTAATGGTATATTTCATTTTGATCATATATATGCGCAAAGGGAGGCACGAAGATAACTTCATGGACGTATATATATATATATATATATATATATATATATATATATATATATATATATATGAAGTCTTGATCAAATATATTTTCTACAGGATAAGTGAAATATATATATATATATATATATATATATATATATATATATATATATATATATTGGCAGTATATCTTCACTTAAGCATGTTTCATTGAATAATAAATACATTAGGTTAATTTACCTTTGTAATAATCCTTCCTAGTTTTCTATTTAACTTCTTGATGTGAAGAGGAAATTCATCAAGCAAGCAATATATATATATATATATATATATATATATATATATATATATATATATAATATATATATATAATTATAGATAATAGACTCGTTTCGAAATACCCTCAATTTCTGATTTGCTAATAATCAAATCAATCTCGAGGAAAAAAAGGTTTTTACAAAAAGAAAGAGCTACAAACATGACATTCTGCCGACAAAAAAATCGCACAGATGCAGGTATGAAGCCCAAAGAAAAAACCCCGATACGAGAAAACAACTAACTACCAAAGCGCTCGATACAACCGTAAAACAGACCTAGATACACCTAGTGAGCCAGACAAACCTACCTAGGTTTCACCTAAACGGATCGTCAGGGAAAGTAAGGCTTTACTTTCCTGACGATCCGTTTAGGTGAAACCAGGTAGGTTTGTCTGGCTCACTAGGTGGCTATCTATCTATCTATATATATATATATATATATATATATATATATATATATATATATATATATATATATATATATAAACAGAGCGTCTACTGAAATACGAGTATTCAATTCGCAGTATTATATATATATATATATATATATATATATATATATGAATAAAAATGACAATAGGAAAACTGGTAATTGCTGACGCGTTTCGTCCAATGTGGACTTTATCAAAGCAAAATACGAAAATGAAATTAAATGAACAACATTGGACGAAACGCGTCAGCAATTACCAGTTTTTCCTATTGTCATTTTTATTCATAATATTGTCTTCTCTACCGATTAAATCGGAGAAATTTTCATATATATATATATATATATATATATATATATATATATATAAGTGTGTGCGTGTGCGTTTGTAAAAGTGCGTGTGTGTGCATTTGTCTGTAAATATGTGTGTGTTTAGCTTTCGGACGAATTATTTTATAAGCAATGATGAATATATATATATATATATATATATATATATATATATATATATATATATATATATATATATATATATATTCCTTATTACTATATACGTTATTTTCAGTGGTTACACATGTATGAAATTATAAACCGGCCTAAATTGACAAGTTCTCCTCATGCGTTTGGCAGGAATCGAATTTCCCTGTTTAATAAAATAAATAAATGAAAAATCAGGGATATTAACTATATCTGTGTACTCACTGAAAATAATGTTTGTAGCAATAAGAAATAGTGTCGCATATAAAATCCTTTAAAATATATGTGTGTGTATCTATGTCTATGCGCATGTATGACAAACATATATATATATATATATATATATATATATGGTTGTATGCGTAGTTCTTTAATGTCATTCATTGTTCCAATAAAATAGACATTGTCTATAGAGCATTTGGTTAGGTGGCGACTCCTTGTCTACAAAGTCTCCTGGGTTCAAATTTCCGTTTTTCACGGAACCGACTCATTGAGCTGAAGAGAACAAAGGATCCATGCTGTGAAATCTAATGTATTTCTTCGATGAACTCCTGTAAAAATCACGTAGCAAAACGCAAATCAATAGAAGACCAAAAAGCTCCTTTTTATTCCTTTCCTTCCTTTGTATAAAAGTCCATTTAAAAAAAAAAAAACTCATTGCTGGTTGGTTTAATTATTCTAGAGCAATGATTCCTAAATGGTGCGACGGGCCTCGTTGGTGCAACCGAAGAAGATAGCAGGTGAGGTGGGATGTTGGAAAGACAATTAAAATTTAGAAATGGTTTCAAATAGTTAATATGCCAAAAATAGTTATGATTTCAAAATTAAATATATTATCATGGATTACCTGTAATTGCATGCATGAGTCCCAGTATAAATAGTTATAAATAATTATTTACCGATTTTTCCATTGTGGTAATTTTGTATTATATCAAGTATTAAAAATTTAGGATCAGCAAGTTGGAGGAGGGAGTTATCAATGATAATGTCATGACTTTGAAATTGAGGTTATCTCCCTTTGAATCTTTCTTAGAACCTTCATATTATGCGCTGTTTTCCTATGTATTTCTAGCGTTCAATCTGCTCTGTGTGTGTCAAATTTTCTAAGCCCTTTTCCTCATTATGTGCTGTAGAAATTCCAACTGTCTCTTGAGGATATTTAATATAAGTACATTATTTTAGTCCATTTTCTATAAAACGTCGCCATTGCTCACGTGTTCCGTCCATGTAGAACAACATATCTACCACCTCAAGTTTCTTATTTATCTGTACACAGACGATACATCATTCACTGGCATATAGGAGGAATGATAGTACATCACACTTCCCTACATTTGTCTTTGTTTATAACGAAATTTTCACGTTTCTTAATACGTTATTTTTGGTGTATATTTAACGCGCTGTTAGTCGTTTTTTTTATTATTATTTTTAAATGTACTTTTTATCACGCAAGATTTGGTAAGATGCAAGCAAATTTTAATTCTGAAAATGCGGCCCAGAAAAAAAAAGTTTCGGAACCACTACTCCAGAGGAATTCATTCATATTCACATCATCAATATCCAATAAAGGAATAATTAAAATATATATATATATATATATATATATATATATATATATATATATATATATATATATATATAAGCATATCCAAAAATTATCGGTAGATTAACATGCTTACATTTAGTTAGACAACAATATCTCGAATTTATTTACGTTGAAGACAATATCTCATTGTTGACTCTGGTGGAGTCAAAGTCACCAGCCACTTCCTCGCTAATTCATGGCAAACGTTAACAGAATTTCGATTCATTAAAAACCCATATCGCAGACTTCTGTATCCAACACTCTCGTTGCTACCCCTTAAAATGAATCAACTGATTCCCTACGAATTCTTTTTTGATTAGAAATGTGTTCCACAACGAAAGTTCCTTATGCATGGAGTTTTTCCCGAAAATTACAATGTGAGCCTCTTCAAGACAACTGTAATTTCTCCATAACATCCTCGTAGATATTTGCTTCCGACTCGCACACCTCATTGTATAATCATCTATCTAGAGTGGTTTTTATGCAGTGTAGTAGGCGAACTATAGTAAAAAAAAAAATGGTTAGATATTATGGTTCTTGTTGTAATGGAATGTCCCATTGTCCCTATTGCCTACTGCGGACTGACTTGTCTCCTCTGAGGTGGTAAACAGCTACCCGACCCCGTTGTATACGGACTTTACGGGGAATTTATGTCCAAGCCTACGGGCTCGGATACCCCACGTTAAATTCGGCCTTGAGCCACATCTAACCGCGTGGGGCGGTTGGTAAATATCCTTGTTTGGCAATTCGTTGGAGATTCGTCTCCAGCTGGGCTGATCGAACTCTTTGCCTTCGGGCAGAGGGGAAGACATATGAGGCTATGCCGAAGAGCAGAGTCTCGTCTGGAGTGGTAGACAGCTACCCGACCCTGTGTATATGTGGTCTACGAGGAACCTTTGCTCGAGCCTACGGGCTCGGTTTAGCCCAGCATTCAAAAAAATGGCCGTGTGCCATATCCTGCCTTACGGGGAGGTAAGTTAAATATCCTTGCTTTCGGAAATTACTAGCCTACTAACCGATTCTCTCTCTCTCTCTCTCTCTCTCTCTCTCTCTATATATATATATATATATATATATATATATATATATATATATATATATATTATATATATATATATATATATATGTGTGTGTGTGTGTGCGTATTTTGCAGCATATCTTCATTCAAGTATCTTTGGTTGAATAATCTGGACTTTTTATTGTGATCCTCTCGAATTCTCTTATCGACTTCTTAATGTTAATATTAATTTCACTAAAGAAGACACCGTAGTTTTTTTCTTTCCTTGTATTTTAATTTTTATTTGCCCAAGCATTTTCAAACTCATCCGAGATCATCTTCATGGGTGAATTGCTAAGACAGATTTCATTAAAAACGACTAACAAGATACTGTGTTCACTATCGATCCAATTTCATGAATAATTATCTTTTAAATACTACAACGTGCCTAACAAGAAGATCCACGGTACTTCTCTCTGAACATAGCTCATTTTCGACTCGTTTATTTAAATACACCCGGAGACCTACCAAACTCTATCCGCAACATACTCGTTAATAATAAAAATTAATCGTCTCACCCACATGTAAAAATGGGTAAAAATAGTGAAAGCATTATCAATAAAAAGCAGAAAAAGCTTACACTCAATAATATGAAATATCAACTCGGCCATAATGTGATGACCGTGTCTGGAAAATAAAACATTCCTATAGATACATACATAAAAAATCCAAACATTCAGTTAAAAGTAAAAATAAAATCATCCTTGATAACAGGCAAAAGCGCTGGGCCATACATAACAGTAGAACAATTGCTGCATAATTTACTGCCAGAAAAGAAAATTATAAAAAGAGTTGAAAAATTAAATAAAACAATTAACGCATAATTTTTCAGTCGTTTTATTTGTTTTTTCTTGTAAAAAAAGGGACTGTTTTCCAAATATACATTATATATATATATATATATATATATATATATATATATATATATATATATATATATATATATATTGACAGCATGTTTTCATAAGACATGTCTTATTAAATAATTGAGATAAGTTTTGTCTGCTTAATTTTTAAAAGACCCTTTCGTACAAGTTTCTTAGTATCCCTATTAAAAGAAGAAAGAAAATTACTATGTTTATCCATATCCATCATCATGGTCTTGCTTTTTCTAAAACAAAATTTGTTGCGTTCCTTTTCTATGTGAAAATCTCTAATTTTTAAACTTTTATGATTAAACAGACGACAAACGTCAAGGGAGGCAACAATGTTACAGAAAAAATCTAGTTGTAAATACATCTATACTTTTTCATGAAAATAATAAACATAAAGTAAAAATTCTTGAAGCTATCTACATTAAAAAATTGAAACCAAGCCTTATTAAAATTAATTTTAAAATTAAAAATACTGCACAAATATTAAAAATGTCGGCAGTAGATAGTTTAAAATGTCTAAGTTTTAACTAATAGTTTTAAATAGTTTTTTTAAATTTAAACATTTCATTACTCCCCTTGACATTTGCATAATAAAATTTACAAATCTTACAGCACATATTCTTAGCGTTTTTCACTTCACAAGTAAATGAATAATCTCAAATCTGATACATATATATAGGATTAATGCAAATATCCAATTTGTCGATGAGCTTATTGATGCTGTATTCAGTACCATTACTCCACTTAAGTGAGTTTCGTAAGCATTAATATCAACGAAAAAAACGAAATACAATTTGCCTAGCACCCCCCCAAAATAAAACAAAAACAAATTAGAATGCCTCAAAATTAAAAACGACTATATGTCTAGAAATCATTGCAACAATCGCCATACACAACAACTGTCGAAATGAAAGAGAAAAAGGCAAAAAATAGAGATATGGTTTAAGAGTGTGTGTCAAGTAAAAAAAAAAAAAGGAGAAAAAAAAACGAGGAAAAGGAGAAATGATCACGATGCCCAACCCAGCCCAGCAGATGGGCACAGGCGCACGGACGCATATTCACCCAGACAGGAACATGGCCACACACGTGTAAACGAACACAAGAAACACGGAAAAATACTTGCACTAATAAGTGTATAAAAAAAGAAAAAAGTGAAAAATATAAGTAGTAAATTGCTGATAACCCCATGAAGAGGGGACGGATAGGTCCGTCTACGACACTCTGGAGTCGGGATGCTGAAAGTAACTTCAATCAGCTAAAATACTTTTAATCACATTAATTAATGATCTATCTTTCATATCGAGGACTTTATTGCAAAGGCTGCTTGCCTGAAATTTCTTTTCTTTCAGTACCCCATTGAATATCAGCATTTTTGGCTTCATACTATCTTTGACATCGGTATATATATATATATATATATATATATATATATATATATATATATAAAAAAAAGAACAGTAAAGTATATAATCCGGTGTTCTTATAGATATTTTTATTTTTACAAAATAGTGCTCAATGTAAATTTACAAAGCATTAATATTATAAATTGATTTATTTAAAATATGTTTTTTTTCATATATATATATATATATATATGAGAGAGAGAGAGAGAGAGAGAGAGAGAGAGAGAGTGTGTGTGTGTGTGTGTGTGTGTGATGAATTCATGTGTGTGTGTGGAATTAATAAATATATCTGTTATTGCAAATTTAATATAGAAGATATGAAAAATGAAGGCGGTATAGTTTGCGCTTGGCGGACATTTTGAGGGCAGAGTAATATACCTCACAACCAAAATATTGAATTGAAAAATTGAGTTGTATTATCAGATAGCCTTGTCAGATCTAGACTTTCATTTGGATGTCAGACACGGCAAACAATTCGTACAGAAATGTCTGAAATATAGTCTATAGGCAACCGTCTTCTCAGATTAAAACCTAAAATGGATAGCACATGTAGCCAGAGGGGGAAACAATGTCAAGTCAAGAGTTTTATATCTGTATTTAAAGGCTCCATTCAGAGTTTGCTTGTGCACCGACGCACGCCGTAGCCGAAGGGTCGAAGCGCGTAAGATCTAACATGATTTCCCTTAGAGGAACGCAAGTTTGAATCCTGCTGGAGAGCGCCTGTTTTTCTCTAATATCGTTTCTCGAATTTTCAGCTCTGTCGACGAAATTAAATAAATATACTGTTTAATAAATGAAAGAAGCGTCTACTTAAATACGAGTGTCCATTAAATATATCGTTTAAGTTATAGAAAGATGTCTGATTGATAAATAAAATACCCATCCCTTTCTTTAGGAATGGCTTCGTTTAATTTTGGATACGAAACTCAGCAGTCGACTTCGAAAGTCGGAGAAAAAAAAACCTCCGTTTAAAGGCACTATTCAATATATGCTTGACCATCGACGCACTTCATTGGCGAGAAGTCAAAGGACGTCAGAACTAATGACGGTTTCCCCGAGGAGAAACCTGCAGGAGAGAGTAATTTTTTTTTAAATATGATTTCTCGAATATTCAGGCTAGTAGACTAAAATAAATAAATATAATGTTTAATATATAAACGGAGCCTCTACTCAGGAACGTGTACCCGTCAAAACGTTTAAGTAATAAAACACTACCTTAAACAAAAGATTAGAAAGAAAACTGCCATCAGCACTTTCATGATCGATAACATAGAGCTTTATGAATTTAAATCAAAAGTCAAAAAATTTGATCCAAGCAAGGCTGAATTTTTCCTGTACTGTAACATATAGTTTCCGAATTACCCTATAGGCGCCAGGCTGGGTTGTTAGACTGTTTCTGACAGTAAGTTGCGGATTCAAATCACACTATGATCGATGAAGGTGACTTCTTAGCCGGAGGTGATACCAGCATGTGGTATTCTTGGAATGATCATGAAAACCAAGCCCTGAGCTGACCCACATTTTGCGAGTGCAATTGGGGAAACAGAACCACTGATAACCTTTGATAGTGGCGTCGTCAGTGCTTTTGCCGGTGGTATAATCGTACTCTCCTCGTACAGAGTGTTGATCACGCCATATTTTGCGATCTCTCGCAGAAACTGTGACTGAGATGCGCTTAAGTTACTGGCAGTATAAGCACACAGTCTGTTGAACAAAGACAAATGTGCCTGTGCAGGTGACTGCTAAAGGGGTTGTTTAGCCGTCTTAGCAGACGAGTGTTACTAAAAAGTAGATCGTATATGCATGTGAATATCAACTGAGAGATTATTAATCTGCCGATGATATAAAACGTTTAAAATATTATTTTGAGATAATGTCTGTAGCCTTCGACTCAAACGAGGATCCAGCCTCGAATACTGCCCATCGCCATGATTTCATTGTATTAGCGTATGCTGACTACTGGTGATGCTACAAGAAAGGAGTAAAGGCTTTCTTAGGAAATGCTTATAATTTCTATGGTGAAATTCTGTTCTGGAGTCACACGGATAAGTCATAAACTAGTACAAAATAATTACTAACTTATATCCTCGCTATTTACATTATTCGGAGTATTGTCCTGATCTTTGTTGCCATATATATCTCAACGTTTCGGCCGTTGTACACTCCGGCCTTCTTCATGTTGTTGGAATGTCGAACGGAAACTTTATTTCGCTCACTGCGGTAGACTTTTCTAGTTCCACGTGCCATGTCTAATGGATGTCAATTAACAGTTGTCTGCTGCTGTTAATTCACCTCTCCAAGTTCTCCACTGCTTTAACCAGGTATTGAACTCACACTTTTTTGGGTCCTGTCACTGGATCTAACCAACGCCTTTATCCACTGTGTGATGTGTCCTTAAGAACACATGGTACAGTGGATAAACGGCCGAAACGTTGCGATAAATATGGCAACAAATATGAGGAAAATGCTCCGAATAATAGTGTACATAATACCTCGTCTCAGAAATATAGACAAACTTATATCCTCGTTAAAAGATATATATGTGTGTGTATGTGTGTCTGTTTTGTGTGTGAGAGAGGGAAATGATATTTCGAAAATTAAGATATAAGAATATATATATATATATATATATATATATATATATATATATATATATATATATATACGCTTGACGAAGAGATTCCAAATCAGACTCAATATAGCCGCTCGCTCACATATTTCGTGGCGGAACTCTTACTGAGTTCTCTGTAACCATAGGACTGTGCTCCCCCCCACACCTGGAGCCACGACTACTGGAGCATTAGAAGCCGGTTCAAGCGATGCTAAACACAGATAGTAATTATTAGGAGGATTTGATAATTATGTTTAATTAATTCATCGAGTCTGATTTGGAATCTCTTCGTCACCGACGCCCATTTGGAACAGTTGGTATGATGTTCGCTTGACAACCTAACTGTCAGGGTTTCAATTCTCGGTAATGGATGCGCACTGCTGATGAGTCCCAGATATAGGACGAAACGGCCTTCCAGTGCTTTCTGCATCCTGTTGAGGTTTCTATCAGACTCGATGAATTAATTAAATATAATTATCAAATACTCCCAATAATTAATATATATATATATATATATGTGTGTGTGTGTGTTTGTGTGTAGAACGGTAATGCGAATAAAGACAAAAGGAAAACGTCTCGCATTTGGCTAGGTAAATTTCATTAGTGGACGAAACGCTTCAACTCAGAAAAATATTTGTTCTTCGTCATACATATATACATACAGAGTGTCACACTATTTTTGGTAGTCAAATTTGTGGGTTAATTATTAAGAACATTATTAACAACAATAAAAATCACAGTAACCTAGATAGAAACCGATACATACTACTATCTACTAGTTTGGTAAAATCCCATATCTAAAACATCCAATATAAACAACATCAAAATAATTACAACCATATAAAAAACTCTAATATATATTAGTCCAGAGCCAACAAAAAAAAATATAACAATAATAATTCTGAAACAACTATATATGATATAAATTGCCAGAACTGCTCCTAATAATACACTGGAGAAACTTGCAGAAATCTGAAACATCGTAAGAGGAGATTTATACGTAACAATTTTTCTAATGCATTAATGTTTTTTAACACATTTCGCCCCAAGTAATGGGTAAATACCACTAGTACGCGGGGGGGGGATTACGGGGAATGAAAGTGAGAGAAAAGACTGGGTGGTGGGGCGTAGAAAGGACAAAAGATGGAATAAAAGATGTTCAATAAAGTAGAAGATGGCGATTAACGTTGCATTTAAATTTTTGAAAATTATAGTTATCAATGAATCAAGGAAACGGAAGCGTGTTCCACAAGCGGAAAATGGGAGAATAGAAACCCTTGGAGTAGAGTAGAAGTGGCGGTTACATTTATCTCTTTCAAGAGTAAAAGCGTGGAGACCTAAATGCCAATCTAGTATCACGCTTAAACTCACGTTGCCCGGGTACCAGTGAAAAAAATTTCGTCAAACGGTAGCCATGAAAATATCTGTTGAAAAGATAGTGGGAATACACATCACTATGAGAAAGTCACTGAAATCGATATGCCAAGGATCGATTATATTATGCATTCTTCTTGGGATTTTGTCAAGAATATTAACATGGACCGCAAGAAGAGCAGACCAGATATGGAAACAGTATTTAATGCACGGACGAAAGGTAGATTTGTAAACGTGCAAGATAGACTCTGACAAGAATAAACCTTCTGGCACGACACAGTGATCCAAATTTCCTTTCAGCAGATGCAACTATTGATTCGATGTAATCATTCCGCTTCAAGGCAGTTGAAAACCTGAGGCGAAGAAGGCGTAGTGTGTTGCTCTCCATGAGACTAGCATCAGCCATGTGGACAGGAAAGTTTCTAAATGAGAGCAATTTCGTTTTGGAGGCATCAAAATTTACAAGTTATTTTCTTCTCCAGTTAGCCACTGATTGGGCGTCCTTTTCAAGATCAGCGACCAAGCTGACTTTGTCATTCTAACGGATTTGATTTGATTCTAAATAATGTCACAGAGAAAGTAACTTACTTAGAAGGAAATTTCTTGATCGTGGCGCTATAGAATCTTATTAAAATATAATTCCTGACCCTGGATTTTTTAAAAAAATATCTCGATTCCTGAAAGAAATACTCTTTTTTCCAAAACAGCATGCATAACTACAAAAATATTTTTTAAAAAGTAAAAGACAACGTGTAAATCCATAAACTCATGAAAATTAAATATATGGCTATCTCAATCTCGAACTAAAATATTTTAAATACAAACTTGCATAAAGTTCGGAAACATCATTTATTCACGTTTGTTTATTAGACATTGGATTGTGTCACTTGGTCTCTTCCATAGCTTGCCTAGACTTTTCTGCTAACAAAACAATAAATAAATAAATAAATAAATAAAATAGAAAATGGTACTCAAATATTGCTGTCTTTCGGGGACTTAAAGGTTCATGTGGATTCTCGGTTTGACTTCCGGCTGGAGGCACGTTGGAGTAATGGATAGCATCTCGGATTGAGGAATCGGAGAGCGGATTTCGAATTCCAGTCGAATCCATTACATTTTCTTACGTGCTAATATCCTTGGGAAAGGTATGAATACTCTTCTCCTTCCCTCCAGCTATGGGTAAATAGCAGGATAGATCGGGTTCTATAGACTTTGATGGCAACTGGTCTACGGCAAACGAAATGGCAAACTAAAGCGGGAAAGAAAACTACTTTGTCAGTCATGTATCGAAAGATACATTT
>CAHIKZ030000308.1:802500-832500 GCA_903632075.3 Acanthosepion pharaonis | reverse complement strand
TCCAGTACCCTTGTTTTTCTCCGTTTGGTATGAGTACAAGAGTCCAGAAATTTTTCCATAATTTTAATTCTCCTAAGCGCTTCCCGTTACTTCCAGTAGATTTTGTTTTTGGTGTTGTTTGTTTCTCCTCATCTTTTGACTGTTTAATGATTAGTGCCTACATAACGGAAAACGTAAGGATGCTGGAAAAAAAACTAAACAAAAAATTAATTCCATCTTCCTTGTCTGCCACTTATTTAATGAAATATATACATATACATGCATACATACACACACACACACACACACATATATATATATATATATATATATATATATATATATATATATATATATATATATATATATCCGGGTCGTATGCACGAGTTTGTCGTTGCTTGGAAATCTTCCATGCAAACAAAACAGACTATCATTGTTGCTATGTCCGTGTATTATTTAATTTTTGCAATGTACTTTTCATCTCTGATGATAGCTTATGCAAGCCGAAAGCCTAGATAGGATTAAAAAAACATGTACCAATATGGTGATTTTCTTTCGTTTGTCAATGATAATGTTATTAAGCTTATCAAACGATATGAAAGGAATTTGCTTAAAGTAAATAGACAAAACTTGTCTATATTATTTAACGAAACATGCATTAATATATATATATATATATATATATATATATATATATATATATCGTTTTATTTTTTATTTTCTTGTGCTGTTATTTTTTTTCTGGGCTTAAGGTATGTAAATGTCTATTTTTTTCACAGTTATCGAGGATTATTTCATTTTTAATTTTAACTGAATGTATTGATTTTTTACGTATATATCTGGAGTTATAGATATGTTCTTATTTTCCAAACATAGTCAGCATCTTGTGGCCGTGTTCATAATAAAAACATCCTTGATAATGCGTAGAAGACTGATCGAAAGAATCCTGTCTTAATTAAAAAAAAATGTAAGTAATTGATTATGGCTACAATATATTGAACGTACACTAATTGCGAAATAATAGACAGAAAACTACACCCCCTATCATGAGAGAATATCAAATTTCCTAACGAAAATATTGCTGATAATAAAAAAAAAGCACTAGAGATATGTTATGGTCCGGTTTCTTGTACCACGGTGATAGTCCAAGGTAGAACCAATAAAGAAGAACTCGAATACGGATATGGAATAACACAGATATATTACAAACAGGAATATATACAGAGAAGAAGAAGTGTTAGTATGAACAATCAGGTTTAGTAGTAATTGTCTGAACGCGACTCTGTTTCGGATTGCCTCTGACTCGACTGACTGACTCCTGACGGACTGACAGACTCCTAACGGACTTCACTCCAGACTTCAGACTGAACTCTGAATGGTGTTTAGTCATCCCACCCCACGAGGGCATCTTGTGGCACAAGGCCAGTTTAACGTGGGATCTCCGAGCCTGTGGGTTTGACCCAAAATATGCCCTTGGAACCCGTATAAACAGGTTCAGGGTCGGTTTACCTCCCAGAACGAGACTCCGCCCCTCGGCGTAGCCTCGTTCGGATTCCTCCCCGCCCGAAGGCAGAGAGTTCAACCGATCAGCCGGTCGCCCGACTTCAGACTGACGATATTCAATCATCCCCACTGGGGCATCATGTGTCACATGGTCGGTTATTTATTGTGGGTTCTCCGAGCCCGTGGGCTCGGCCCCAAAATATGCTCATTGAACCCGTATAAACGGGTTCAGTGCCGGTTTACCTCCCCGAAAGAGATTCCGCCCCTCGGCGTAGCCTCGTTCGGGTTTTGTCCCCGCCCGAAGGCAGAGAGTTCAACCGATCAGCCGATCAGCCGGTCGCCCGACTTCGGACTGAACTCTGAATTCCCTGCTTCCTCTTGAGACGCAGTATTTATGGAATAGTCCATTATGTTATTATGGGTAAGGTCCCATAACAAGATAAAAATAAAACAAGTTGAAATGAATGCATGCAAGATTCAGCATCTAGCATCACTTCTTCATATTCTGCCAATCAACCTTTCAGCTCAGCCTCATATTTTTGAAGTTTTCCTTCATTAGTTCCATGTCAGTTTAACTGGAAGAAACTCCAAAATCTCCGACGGAAGATAGCGACGGAGAGTGTGAAGAAAGGACTAAGCATAAACAAGACGGAATGCATGGTCATCAGTCAAAGGATGAACCCGAAATGCGATTTGACAGTTAATAACACTAGAATCAAATAGACGCGGAAATTTAAATATCTGGATAGCGTTTTGACAGAGAACGATAAATACGATATCCGTAGACGTATAAGGATGTCCAAGAACGCATTCCAAAAGCTGAGCAGAGTATTTCGAGAAAGGAGGATTTCTTTGGTAACAAAGAAAAGGATACTGAGCTGCTACGTGGCATCTGTCCTTCTTTACGGCAGCGAATGGTGGAACATGTTTTCTAAGATGAAGAAGAGACTCAAGGTAACAGATATGTGGTTCTACAGAAGGATGCTGAGGATTTGGTGGACTGAGCATGTGAGCAACGATAAGGTCTTGAAGAGGTGCAGACAAGGAGGAATCTCATGCTTAACAGCAGGAAGAGGTAACTGAAGTTTCTGGGACACATAATGAGGAAGGAGGGCCTGGAGAACCTGATACTCGAGGGTCGAAGAGAGTGAAAGCGAGACAAGAGAAAGCAGCGCGTGATATTCCTGGCGGGCATGAGCCGGTAGATGACAGAATGTTTTCTAGGGGAGATAACAGAGGGAAGTCATTTGTTGAGAGCTGGAAGGGATAGAGGGAGTGAGGCGCCATGATTGTCTACGTCCTGAAATGACATGGCATATAAAAAGAAAGAAAGAATAATTCACAACTCAAGCGACACTATTTAGCCCGCCCTCGTAGAACGTAAATCGTTTTGATCTTCGTGGTTCAGAAACGGCTGCTATGAAAATGGCGTGGATCTTTTTTGATTGGCTAGAAAAATAGTTTTATAATTCGGGGTTTTGAGGCGTGAAATCCAGAATTGAGATACGCGTAGTCACGCGAAATTAAGGCATTTTTTTTTCTTTTGTTATATGCGCTGTTGAGCTGAAGTGAGCATTTCCGTTTGAGCTAAAGAATTAGAATCCAGATTGGGAACGACAGTATCAATTTAAGGCTTGGAGCGAAAATACTCTGAACGCTGCCTGTATCAATTTCCTTATTTCACGTCCCAAATTTATTCGAATTGATCCGGTAACCAAAGTGGCACGAACAATAAGCTCTTTAAACAGTGAAAAAAAAAATGGGGCGATTTGAAAGCAGTTCTTCAAGTAATTCTCACAGATTCTAAAAGAAGAATAACACACACACATATATATATATATATATATATATATATATATATATATATATATATATATATATATATATATATATATATATATATATATATATATAGAGAGAGAGAGAGAGAGAGAGAGAGAGAGAGAGAGACATAATGAACACGCAAACACCGCTTGTCTGGTTGAAGTGGATTTCTCTGTATCCTTGGAAACGTGAATTATGATTTTTGCTGTGTCTTTAAAACCCAGTAATTTTAAAAGTTACTCCAAAATTCGCTTGAGGATGAAATGGAACTAATGTCATTAACTTAATTACAAAATTAAATTCGGAGCTTTCTGCTTCCATTTTTGAAACATGGTTAGAACTGTGTAGCGAAGAAACATATTTTAAATCAATTAATTTATAATATTAATGCTCTGTAAATTTACATTGAGCACTATTTTGTAAAAATAAAAATATCTATAAGAACACTGGATTATTTATCTTACAAATTTTTGTTTAGTATTCCCAAAGATTAGCGGTACAGTTTTCGTTTAAAGGGATTTATGAAGTATCTATTTTTAAGAGAGGTCGATAATGACTGATTGAAATCCCTTAAATAAGGCAAAAGGGAAAGGATTTTCTATTACTTCTTAAAGGTCAAAGGATATGATATCCAGTGTAAAAGATCAAATGATAAAGACTTGACTTAAAGATGGAATCTATGTGCTTGTCATCTCCTCCTTTCTTTTTAAAAGAAAGATTTGTTAAATATACGAATAATTCATAATTTACTCTTTTGATAACATGGGGTTGCTCACCTTTCAGGGCGCATTAGTATGCATTGGTTGAGAAACCCTGATCTACACACTGACAAATATGAGTAAAAGGTTGGACTTTCCTACAGCTGCTTGGAAATATTACGTGGAAAAATCAGGCTGACCTTTTTTGTTCCAACATGATATGGTGGATTATTTTGTGTTTACTCATGTTTTAGTGCCCCCACACACACGCACGCATATATATATATATATATATATATATATATATATATATATATATATATATATATATATATATGTGTGTGTGCCAATAAAAATAGCTTATATTAAGTCCCTAAACTATTTACTTAAAAAAAGCTAAATGTTTAAATTGATAACATTCATCATTTTTTAGACATCTAAATTTCTATCAAGCATTGAAATTATCTTTTACATAATTTTGTTAAAACAAAATTACAGCCTCTTTCGATTCACTTCCCTCCCCCCTCTCTTTGCCATAACACTCATTTAGATATATCTGTATTACTTGTCTGTCTCTCTCTCCTTTCCATTTTTCCTTTTCTTCCCCCACTACCCTCTCATTCCTATATATCATTTCCGTTAAGTTAACCTTCTAAATAGGTCACGATTAGGTCACTCCTCCTACCCCAATATAAAACATGCTTAAGAGAAATATGAAATTTACCCCTCTCTATACTCTGTATTGTCTCTTTAACTGCCACTTTCACCCTCCCTGTTAAATTACAAAAATTACACTAACCATCAATTTCTAATTCCATTTTTCCTTTCATTTCGTTGTTGGAAGTGTTACCTGATGATCCGGGGTCCTTCAAAAAGGATTTTGGTGAAATAAATTATTGTAATGGTACCTTGAAGTGGTCTGTTTTTTTTCATTTTTTATATATATATATATATATATATATATATATATATATATATATATATATATATATATATTAAAATAATAAGAAAGAAGAGTAGGATTTATAATCTGGTGTTCTTAGCAATTATTTTTATTTAAAAAAAAAACAGTGTTGTAGTGGGCCCGTGGCGGTTACGGTTTGTTGAGGGTTCATGGCGTGGCTGTCCTGTTGTTGATAGAAGTCAGACGTAGAAGAAACGCAAGGTTCAGATACTCCTGCCCGCCGATCCCAACTACATAAAAAGGTTGGACTTTGATTAAGTCCAAAGAAGAAGGTAAAGAAAGCAAACAAAACAAGACCGATAATATATGTATATACAAATATATATTATTAACAAGTTACAATACATGGAAACAGTACAAAGGACGAAGTGTGTGTGAATATTCTGTATGTGCGTGCGTGTGAATATTCTGTGTGTGCGTGTGTGTATATTGTGCTTAGCGTGTTTCCACGCTATTCCTTGTTAGCGACTACATTTCGAGGTTGATAGTTGAAATCCTCTAGGAATAAGAGAAATTTACCTCGAGGTGTCAGTGCACAGGCCTGAAAGGAAAAAAAGAGATAGAGACGAAGGGTCATTGGCTATTTATAGCCAGGAAAGAGAGACCCCTGGTGGAAGGGTTAACGGAGTGAAAGGAGGAGTTAACTCCGACAGTGTTCGATACAGACAGCAGAGCAGAATTATAATTATTTTCTTTTTTAAGAATATGATTGTATCGCGACACAGAAAAACTCTATGTTTCAAAATTTAAACGAAATTGATAAATTTAATTATAAAAATTAAAATTAAAATCCATAGTTTCCTTTCTTCCGTTGCTTGACAATCGAACGAAACTAGGGATTTTAAGTATAATTTTTAGAATTAATTTTATAAATTTGGCTTCAGTTTTGAAACAGAAATGTTCTGTGTCGCGATGGATTCATATTTTTAAATAAGAAAATAATTAATGATTATAATATACATATATATATGTGTGTGTATGTGTGTGTGTGTGTGTTTTTTGTGTTTATTATCTTATAAATTTCATATATATATATATATATATATATATATATATATATATATATATATATATATATATATATATATACAACATTTATAAAAAAGAATAATTGTGTATGAAAAGATTCGCGCACATCTATGCTCGCAGTGCAGTTATTGCACGAGAAAATAATCCAATTATGTTAGGGAGATACTCTTGCCCGTCCACAATTTTTTCTACTTCATGTTACACCCATTACCGTTTCTTTGCTGTAGATCTAAATATCTGATACGCCTTGTTTTTCTCTCATATTCCAAAGTAAACGCATTGCAAGGACCTAAATAAATACCGTTAGCAAATACGTAAAAAAAAATCTTGTAAATACTGGCTGTGTAGTTTCCAAAGTACCAGCTTCTAATAGGCTGGAGGTTGTAAAAACAACTGGGCTAAACATTTTTTTTTTTTTTTACTTAAGGTATCGTATCCAAAATTAATAAAGACAAGCGTAAGATAAAATGTAATAAATATTTTTTTTTTTTTGTCTAGGATATGAACTGTTTGAAAGATAAACTTGTGTACCTGCATATTCCAAATATTTAATCAAACAGAATTATCTGCAATAAAGACGGGGAAAAAATGCTTACTCGACCCGGAGACAATTAAAAAAGAAAAAAGAAAATCGTTAATATTTCCTTGCATCAAACGCACATTTCTGGGTTGCATATTGTTACAGGTTAAATGTTAAATTATTCTTGCATCTGCTTCATATCGCACAATGAAAATCCCCACAGACGCACACATATATACAAGGGGACTGGCACCTCGACGTGGTGCAATGGTTAGGAAGCTTGTCTTGCTAGATTGTTTGCGCACTGAGTAGGGAGTTCGATCATCGCTGGGTACCCGGTACTTTCGGCCTTGTGCCACATCTAAGCTGTGCTTAGAAAATCCCTACATATACAGGGAACTATGGGTAAATTATCACCATATTTTATTTTTAATTTCGCACATGCGCTTTTTCTTTTGATTTTGTCGACTGCTCAGAATAGTAGCGCCAGTTGGCCACCATCTATGAGAAGAAACGCGCCATGACGCAATTCACTCTTATGCAAATTTGGAAAGAGCTGGATGAGTCTAATGGTGATTACGAAGGTGTTTCGAGTGATTACTACGCCTCCATTCATCTTCCCAGACGGCTTCAAACTCAGCATGCGGGCCTACATAAAGTGTTTTAAGGAAGTAGTGTTTCAATAGTGTGGTTGCTGGAAAACCCTATCTGGCAACAGCCTAAGTGTGTATCACGCATGGCGGATAACTGACGCCATTTTAGGCCTGATCTAGCTCTTGTAAAGGCAGGGAATAGCAGGAGGAGACAAGTAATTATTCAAGCAGTACATGGAAGCGACCATTTTTTCCTGCCTCTTTAGCATTAGATCGAAAGGTGAATAAATTGTCGACCATTCATTGTAAACGTATGTGTGTTGCTGTATCTGTTTTATTTTTATTTACTTAAACATTGAAATTAATAACGAGAAATGCGCATTACTTAAATAGGTAATTCAAATTTTACCCTATGAAGGTGATCTCCAAAGCGAGATGGTAAGGCCGGTTGCTACGAATTTCACTTTTTAAAAGGGGGATAGCAACTCAATATCAAAATATTCTTTTTTTTTAATAAGATATAATGTCGGATAAAGAAGCCATTCAGAAATTTGTTGTCAAATATCGATTATGAAATTGAAATAAACTTCTTTTTTTTTTTAAAATCATATCACCCGATGCAAGGTAGTAAAGCCCCTAAGGCACAAAGAGGTTACTGGGTTTTAAAGAATAAGAAAAAATTGCAACCTTTATTAAAAAGCAAGAAGAAAAGATGAGTTATCAAGAAGACAGTAGATAGCGACTGACATTACATTTAAATATTTGAAGATCAAAGTTCGTATTAAAGCATGGAGCTGGAAGAGAGTCCACAATCGAGAATTGCGAGAAAAGAAACTGTTAACATAGAACTTAGGATTACAGCTAGCCAATTCAATTCGCAATTGATAAGACTTTGCGATCAATCTAGTACTGCGCTTAAATTCATAATGTGTAGGTACAATATCGAAGAGTTAATTCAAGATTTTTTTAATCATTTAAATCCAAGCAATACGATAATGAGATTAGAATCCAGAAGGATACAAGAAGTACAAGTGAAATAGGATGAGAAGATTGAGAATTGCGGTAATTGACAAAATGGAACAGGTTTCAAGATCACAGAAGTTGTCGATTGAAGATCCATTTCAATTTTTGAAGATCGTAGTTATCCGGGAAGCAAGAAATCGGGAGGGATTACTACAGTTGGGAAGTGCGAGAAAATAAACTCCTAGAGTGGAAATGGCCGTTAAATTTAGCTGGGTCAACAGTAAAATTTAAAGACCAAGTTGCCAATCTAGTAACCCGCTTAAATCCATGTAGTCAGGGCACCTCATCGGAGCAGTTACCATTAAAATATTTTGTAGAAAAGACAGAGGGAAGGCAAGTCACTTTATAGAGACACTGAGGTATTATGGTGGCTGTAGTAAGAATTGTAAGTAAGAATATGTTGTTTGGGTGTAAGGAATACTGTACTATGTTTGAAGCCCAGACTTCTCCATCCCCACTTTTGGCCTTCAGCCACATTTTTGTATTTCACAAATTATCACTTTCCTCTATGGTACCTAGACTTCATGAATTTAGGCGTTGTACTAGACTAGGTGCAGGGTTTCATCATTTTACAAGTCAAATGAGTAGATGTAAACGTTTATGCTCATATTTTCTCATATCGCATTCTCGCTTGTAGAACTGTTTTCCGGCTTCTTGCTTCCATGTCAGCTTTGATCTTAATTTTTCTCATTTTATTTTATTTATCATCTCCTTAATAGTATATTTCCCATATTTATTAATACTCAGTAACCCCATGTGTCTTAGCGGATTTATTGCCTTGCGATGGGAAGAAAGATAATAAAAAGAAACGCTTCTTGCATTGTGAGTTCATATCAAGTCGAAACTTGCGATAAATAAACAATTTGAAACAAAAAGAAAGCGATTTTGAGCAAAAACGTGTTTTCCAATCTACGAAGAAAGCATTCTTGATGATCGATTCTAATCACCAGTCAATCAGATATCAGCAACACAGTGATAAATAATGTATTCATGTTTATTGCCAAACATGCGACCGAATTTGGCGAGTCTTAACACGAACAGTGACTCTATTACAAAAATTAACTGTCAACACCAGATAGTTTCTAGACAAGAGGATAACACGAGACATGAATATTCTCACCTTCAACATTAAATTTTATTCGAATATATACTCTATACTCCATCAGTTACAAGCGGCCAGTTTGTGTGTTCGATACGTCGACCTTAATCTCTTATCTGCGATGTCTGAGAGGCTGCGCTGTTGTGGATCTGAAGACTCTGCAAAGGATAGCGCCTAAGAATAAGAAATAGGATAGCCGAGTTAGAATTCCACGCTACATGCCTTGGTAAAGATATGTCCATATCTTTCCAGCTAGAGGTTGAATAATAGGGTTTCATCTGGAAATATTAGGTTTGCATCTGGAAATGTCAGGGTTACATCTGGAAATGTTAGAGTTACACCTGGAAATATGAGTGTTGCATCTGGAAACATTAATGTTGCATCTGTAAACATTAGGGTTGCATGTGGAAAAATTAGTGTTGAAGCTGCAAACATTAGGGCACCTCGAAACATTAAAGTTTCATATGGAAATATGAGTGTTGCATCTGGAATAATTAGGGCTGTATATGTAAACATTAGGGATGCATCCGAAAATATTAGTGTTGAAGCTGCAAACATTAGGGCTGAATCTCAATACATTAATGTTGCATCTGGAAATATTAGTGTTGCAACTGGAAACATTAAGGCTGCACCACCAAACATTAGGATTGTACTTGGAAAAATTAGTGTTGTATCGAGAAACATTATGGCCACATCTGGAAAGGACTAAGGTTGCATCTGGAAATATTAGTATTGCAACTGGAAACATTAGTTCCGCATCACCAAACATTAGGGTTGTATCTGGAAAAATTAGTGTTGCATCTTGAAATATTAGTGTTGCATCGAGAAACATTATGGCTGCATCGCTAAACATTAGGGTCACATCTGGAAAGGACTAGGGTTGCATCTGGAAATATTAGTATTGCAGCTGGAAACATTAGTACCGCATCTCGAAACATTAGGGTTGCATCTGGAAATATTAGGGTTGAATCTAGAAAAATCATAATTATTTTCAAAATATTATATTCGCTTAAAAATGTATATTCACAAAAAGAAATTATTCGTATCGTCACATAATATTTTTCAGCGTATAATAATCTACAAAGTGTTGATGAACCATAAAAATAATGAATAAATCTATGTGCTGGCTGTTTGGAAACTCTCAGAAGCAGTTCATTACGTCACAAAACCAGCATGCGCTGTGACTTAGGGGATTCTACCTTCGGATGGTGGGTGTTCATCTCAGGACAATCCTACATCTGGATCCCTTGATAGTTTGGTGCTATATTAGGTGCATATTCTATTCTGTATTGGGTGGCTAGCCAATCCATATTGCAGACGCTTGCCCAGGCGTATTTGTGTTTATTCAATATCCACAGAGCCCGAGTGATTTATAATGCAACTAAGTTGAGCAGACCTTAGTTACAGTTTCTGGGAAAGTGCATGTTATCTAGCGTGATCAACAATTTGAACAAGGCCAAAATGCTCAAGCCCTTGGCAACGGTGACTTCGTGCTAGCACGGCTATTGAAGGGTTCCGTCTACACAATTTCAGTCGCAAGGCTTGAATCAACATGTGGTATAGTTTTCAGCCACTTTCCAAAGGACCCACACGTTGGGATACTGCTAGGCGTGCTCACCTTGCTCCTCTGTGTACACCCTCAATGTTCTCATTTAAATAATCAAGGATTAGCGTCAAGGATGTGAACTTTGAGGGATATCTTTCAGCCCATTTTGCCGTAGTTCTTCAACAGGGTATTAACAAGCTCCACATAGTTTTCGACCTTGTGATCCTACAGGAAGCCTTAGAACCTTTTCGCCAAAACAATCTAACGATGCTTTCTCCGTCTGAGTTTGGGAATTCCACGCACACTATCATCTTCTTTATTTGGGGTCATACGAAGACACTGGGTTTGATTTTGGCTGCAGACAGCTTAGGTAAGAAATCTTGAAGGTATTTAAAGTCTGCAGACTCCTTGATCTAGAGCTGTGACAAATTGTTTCATAATGCCCAATTTTAAATGCAGTGTAGGAAGATATCATTTCTGGGGTTCTAAAGTGGTTCTCATTTGTCGTTGTCCCCACACACACACACACACACACACACACACACACACACACACACACACACACACACACACATTGAACTCGGTCCGCTGTGGCCACTCCCGCTTGTGGTAGTGTGTCTAGGTGTCCTTGCTTTTCGAAAAGCAAATATAACATGGAAACTTTTTAAAGCGACCCTGGAAACATATGAGAAAGGCCACCATTTTGGAGTCACAGAAAAACTCCCGGTCACACTCTTTATATTCCAAGGCATCTAGCATCTAGATTCTTGTAAAATGGGAATTCTGTTGTGACAATGAAGAGGTCCTGTATACGAAGAATAGTGTAGTATTTTAAATAACAAATTCAGTAATACCATTTAACAGCATTTAGTTAACTAATTACAACATATTTTTTTTATTCTTTTTATTCAGATCCTCTTTTTAACTACTTCAGAATTCACAGATTGTGTTAGTTCCGAATGGAAATAAATGGATTTTTTCTGGCAATGCATTTATTATCTTAATTGTTCCTGCAATTAAAGTAATGTGAGATTCTAATACACTTAATGCTCAAAGAACTACTATCTTAATGCAACTTAATCTTGTTGGGATTGTATAACTCCTTCGATTGAGACTGTAACCCTCTGTGAATCAAAAGAAATCCTGAAAGAGTGTTGCAACAGATGATGGCTCCTCAATAATATCAGTATTTAATCCAATCACTCAGTGAATCAGCGTTGATCTAAAAGCATCCCTCTTGAAATAAGGCCATTATCTCAATCATTCTGAGTGGAATTAGAATTTCCCTCTCTTTCTGAATTCGTTGAACTCTTTTCCTTCTTTTTTATGGAATAATGAAACTTATTTACGGACAGTTTTTTTTAAATATTTCATTCTATATTTTATTTACACCCAAATAATATTATCATAAATTATAAATTGAGAGATATAATTTCACTATTTTCTTTAGATATACGAGATTTTTTTTATCTCGTCATAAATATCTAGTTTATCTTTCTTATAACAATGTATTTTTTTCCTTTTTCATGTTTACCCATGAATAAATTACACAGATATTTATCTTATTCACGAGTATTTATTGCTGATTTTATTAAATGTTAAATTTCCGAAAACGAATCATATTTACTTCCGCATTTCTATGTTGGAAGTTTGTGATGTTTGTGTTTTTTTTTTTTTTTTTCCCTTAATTTTTCCATTTCTTTATAATGTTGGAGATCCACTAAAGACAGATAACAAAATAAAAGCTTAAACCTCGAACTGTTTTCATATACCCTGTCTTAAATTGTTTGATATATTATATCAGTCATCTTATTATATATATATATATATATATATATATATATATATATATATATATATATATATATATATATATATATTATTATGAAATGGAAAAAAAGTCCGACAATTATTTAACGACATTTTTATGATTAACATTCTTTTTATAGATACAAGTATTTAAGTAAACGCTCTGTTTATAATAAACAGTATTAAATAACATTTACCGGCCTGAATATCCGAGAAATTTTAATAGAAAACATTCGTCCTTCGACAGGAATTCGAACAGGTATACTATAAGGAACCGTTATATTGCCTGACGTGCCTTACCGCTCGGCCACAAAGGTTCGTTCGGTTGGCAAGGTCTAATTTTGTCCATTTCATAATGTGTGACGTCATTTGTTTACATTTGATACACCATGAGCACTAATGAATGTACGTGAGAGAAACATGGAAAATTGTAGTTTATAAGCAGGAAATTCGCCAAAATATCTTTGAGCCGATTTTGGACTTTCAAAAGATATAAAAGAAAACGCCGACTGACCCAAGCAGTCAGAGACGAACATCCACTGAGAAATTGCCAACATACTCCACGTAACTCGAAATCACAATTTTACCGCGCAAAAGTACATCATCGCTGACTCACTTGTAATTTAAACTCGATCAACTCTGTGGACATCGAATTTCAAACCTAAAACTACGTTGCTTATCCAAAGTGAATTATATTCACTACATATTAAGTAAAAATCAACGTGCGAACGATTCAGAAATATTACAGTCAAAGGTAGATTACGCCATAAGAACTCCTTCCAAAAAGCACTTAATATCGACATTTTTAATATTAATACAAATCCAAAAAAGACTGTAAATGAACAAACGAATACTGAGACATACCGAAACCTAAAATATCACACACACTTTGCCATAGTAACATATACCAAAATATCCTGTATATATATTACTTTTAATTGTATATAAATGTGTTGTTGGTTTCTAAATTGAATATGTCTTGTTTTTGATTGTATTTAAAATTCGTTCATTTATTTGTTTGTGGATGCAGAAAGTCACGCAACCTACACAAATTCCTTCTGATTCTCTCAATTATAATTAATTAATTCTGCACTTCCCCAACAATTTCTTAATTGTATCTTTACTTACTTCAATTCCGGCATTTTTCAAAAATGGTGGTTTCTTCACAATCCGGGCTGTGTATCATTCAGTAGCCTCGTTTAATTTACGGCGACGACCACTTCTGTGAATATTTTCAGTAGTATCATATTTCTTCCACTTTTGAACAAAAGCACCCACTGTACAGACAAGCAAATTTAAATATCGAGCAATTTTCCCATAGCTCTTACGGTCTTTGCAGCTTTATAATCTTCTCTCGCATATCATTTGACTTTTTTTTTGTTTTTACCATTTCTATAAGTTTAGATAGAAGTACTATCTGTACTGTATCAGACTTGTTATCACTATGTGCCGATCGAGTCACGTGATTGGTTAATACATTTATGGAAGACAACCTGTGATTGGCTGAAGTACAAACCATATTAAAATAACTGAAAATAGTTTTAAAATACCCTTTTTACCGTATTATTTGAATTAGTGTTAAATACTTTTTCAAATTTAAAAATTGGCAATAATAATACATAAAAGCAATGTTTCTCAATTTTCCTTTATGTTTTGTTCGGTAATGTTCATTAAAATATTTAAAGTATCATTCAAATTGAACAATTCTTATTGTGAAATTTATAAAAACAAGACCGATGTGTTAAATACTTGTGCTACCCACTGTATATATATTTCAAAAACCCTATAATCAATTCACACAAAATTTTCAAACAATGTTGGCAACACTGACCTGCGTAGTCACTGAAATTTTCGTACTGATCTGCGCAAGGTAAACAAACTGGTGCCATATTTGTTATCAGCACGGTGATTTGACCGTGCCAAATTATTAGAAAGGTTTAGTAAAATTCCAAGAATTGAGCAAACAAAACGTTTATTAATGTTGCCCCTGAATGTTTATGATCGAAAGAAGCTAATAAATAAGATAATTAAACAAATAATAACAGATACAAACAAAGGTACAGTTTTAAACAAATTAATAGGGAATGTGCTTTCCCTGTTTTTAAATTACTTGGAAAAGTCGACGATTTCATAGAATTTGTTAATTGTAGGATGTCATCTGCTGTAATGCCGCGATATATGTCAAGAATTGCTTCCCACAACTCAGCGTTGCTCCTGAACTGTCATCCGTTTGTGTACAGTCTTCGCTTTATGATGTTCCAAAGGTTTTCGATTGGGTTCAAATCCGGAGAATTTGCTGGCCACTTCATTTTTCGAGGTCCATCGAAGCCTGTTTCAAATATTCAGTAGTCTTGTGAGCAGCATGTGAGGGAGCATTATCTTGCATAAAATCAATGGCCCTTCTGAAGACAACTCTTTGCCTTTTCATCCACGGTTCAAGATGCTCCTTCATAAACGCTATGTATGCATCAGCAGTCATTTTGACGTCATCTGGTACACTCCATGTGCCCACTAATGTTTTTTCAATAATACCACCCCAGATAATTATGCCTCCACCGACTTGTTGGCGTCTCAACCACTGATGGCGATTCTGTCCGTTCATTACCCAGCCTTTGCACCATCTACCTGGCCCATCAAATGTTGTCTGAGTTTTGTCTGTGAACAAAACTTTAGAGAAGTCAATCTTCATACTGTCCTCGGCCCATTTCAATCGATTTTGAATGTCATTTCTCTTCAACGGAGGCTTCGATACAGGTTTGACTGTTGTTGCTATTTCCCTCAGATACCGACACCGAGTACTTTTCGACACAGTAGAATCCCCAATGCGACTGAAAACCTCCTGACTGGTAAGTCCAGGGTTCTTCGTGGCCTCTCGTTTAAGTCGTGACATGAGACGACGTGAAATAACCTTCGGCTTGCCTTTATCTGCCCTTTTGCGTACTTGTGTAGGGTCAGCGGTGAACTTTTTCACTGTTTGATGACACCACCCTATCATTTTAGAAATTTCTAGGGTAGATTTACCTTTTGAGAGTTCTGACGTGACAGTTGTCTTTTCAGCATCACTTAATCTGCTTTTACGGCCCATTTTTTCACTAAATTCTTACACTTTTCTAATAATTTGGCACGGTCAAATAACCGTGTTGATAATAAATATGGCAGCAGTTTGTTTACATTGCGCAGATCAGTGCGAAAATTTCAGTGATTGCGCAGGTCAGTGTTGCCAACATTGTGTGAACATTTTGTGTGAAAATTTTGTGTGAATTTATTGGACGCTTTTTGAAATATTAGAAAAAAGTTATCTCGATAATAATTTGGCACGCAGTGTATATATATATATATATATATATTCATGTATATATATATATATATATTCATATATATATATATTCATATATATATATATATATATATATATATATATGAATATATATATATGAATATATATATATATGAATATATATATATATATATATATATATATATATATATATATATATATATATATATGGTCTGCTTAACCAATAAAAAAAAAAAGAATACAAAAATTAGATCTAGAGGTACTTTCTTTACAATTGCTTACTACGCCCATTTACACACGCATACACACACACAACGAATATACATTATCATCAGAATTCAACATAAACTAATTGGAATTATGCTACAGATATACTCATGGATTATGCGTACGAATGCAACATAAAAAGACAGATATGGTCTGCTTTTGCTCAACTAATGAAAAACAAACAACACTAAAATTAAATGTATTTATTTTTTTCTCCCTTATATATTTTAGCCCCTGGTGACTTTCTCTCATAATATCTCTACAGCTCTTTCTAATCTCTCAAAAGCCTGTTCTCTAATATGACCCTCAATGTGATTTTGATATATTGGTAGCGCATTTTACAAGCCCCACATACAGATGAGATTTTTTCCGTCGTGATGATAACAGGATGCATTAATTGACGCAAAGTTTCAGAAATACTTCATGTCGCCATCACAACAATATATTCAACGTATTTTATTTGTTATTTTCTAAAATATTTCAGCCGGAATGGCGAACTATGTTGTGAATATTCAATGAGAAACTTGATTATCTGTGCAAGATTATTGTCAGACATTAAACGCTGCCAGTAATTGACTCAACCAGGAAGTGGCCGAAGAAAAGGTCGGTTTTATTTTTCCAGTCATTTGTTTTAGTTAAAAGCACATACACTTTACTTACGTTAATTTTTATTCTTTTTGACTATTTAAATCCATTCTCCAATGAAAGTTAAGGAAGCGACAATAATCTTCTACAAAAAGTTAATATATTTATGAATAAATTTTGGCGTTTTCTTTTAGCGTCAAATGTCAGATTTTGGTTTGAAGAAGCAATGGAATAAAAGCTCCGGTCTTTGAAGTTTAAGCTATTTTATTCGTCTCTTGTGTCTTGGGTTTATTTTCCTGTCCTGGTGTCGCGACCAAAATTCTGTAGAATTCGCTAAAAAAAAAAAAATGAAAAAGACTCTATAAGTAATAGAGGTTTTGCACACGCATTTGTTTTCTTTTCTTTGGTTGTCTTTACGTAGAGAATAGTACGAGACAGTTTTTACTGGTTTTCTTTTTTTAAGAAAATAAAAAACACAAATTCTCGAAGGAAGACATGTCTAATTCTGAAGTCAGCAACAAACAGCACTATTCTTGAAAGAGATAACGCAATATGTGAAGTCTGTTTTTAATAAAATCGTTTGTAGCAGTAAAATTCCAAACAATTTATTCTGCACCATATTTTAATTTTAGCTTTCTGGTCATATGTATTAAATGCTTAATAGCTGAAGTAGTTGTATGTGCTTATTTTCGTCAAATGGATATTGTGGCCTGAAAATCCTGGTTCAAGTCGCATTATTGTCGACTTGTGAAGACGTTGACTTTTTGGAATTATGGTAACGTGGCATGAGATCAGTGTTCGAATCTCACCATGGCTGATTCGTGAAGGAGTTGAATCCTTGACATTATAATAAGGCGATGCAAGACCCGGGTTCGATTCGCGCCATATCGACTAACAACGGAGAAAAATTATTGAAATTAACGTGAAATGAGATACGGTTTCGAATCACACCAAGATATGGTAATGTGGCATGAGTCTCGGGCTCATGTTCGATTTGTGAAGGAGACGACTTCTAGATATTGTAACGGGATATGAGATACGAGTTCGAATCACACCATGTTTGATTATGAAGGAGCAGACATCTCGATAATATGGTAATATAGCATGAGATACAGTTTGGAATCTTACCATGGAGATGTGGACTTCTTGATATGATAACGCTACACGAGACTCGGGTTCGAGTCATACCATATCTCCTTACGATGGAGTCGACATCTTGATATTATAGTAACGCGACACAAGACCCGGGTTCGAATTATACCATGTCGACTTCTTGACATTATGGTAAACTGGCATGAGATACGGGTTCGAATCCCAACATGACCGACTTGTGAAGTTGTTGACTTTTTGGCATTATGGCAACGTAACATGAAAGTCCGGGTTCGAATTTCGCCGTTGCCGACGTGTAAAAGAGTTGACTTTTTGACATTATGGTAACGTGGAATGAGATACGATTTCGAATCACAACGTAGTTGACTTGTTAAGGTATTCACCTCTTGACATTATGATAACGCGACACGAGACCCGAGTTCAAATCATACCATGCCCACTTATAAAGGAGACGACTTTTTGACATTACAGTAACTTGGCCGAGACCCGGTTGGAATAACCCTGTTGTCGACTTATGGAGTGGAAGTGTTGATTTCTTGACATTATAATAACGCAAAACGTAACTCGCGTTCGAATGATACCGTATCGACTTATGGAGACGAGTTCTTGACATTATGGTAACGTGGTTTGAGATAGAGCTTCGAATCACCCTATGGTCCACTTTGAATGAACTGAATTCTTGATATTATGGTAACTTGGCATATCGACTCATGAAGGAGACGACTTCTTAATATTATGGTAACGTAGCATGAGATACGGGTTCGGATCACACGATGGTCGACTTGAATAATAATTAGGCCCCGATTAGAATCAGAATATGGTTTCACGTTTCATGATATTAAATCAGTTGGTAGGCCTGCTACAAGGAAAGTGGGTCATTGTGTCATTTTTCTTCTCGTCAGAATCCATCTTGCACGTTTAGCTCCTGCATTGAATATTGTCCGCATATTTGCTCTGGAACTCCGGTTTATATCTCCCGCGAATCTCGACCAATTCCAAAGAAGGCTCTGTAATGTTAGCTGTCCTGACCTGGCATCTCGACTTCAGTCACTTTCCTAGTGTCATGATGTGCCTTCTCTATGTCTTATATATATATATATATATATATATATATATATATATATATATATATATATCGTGTCGGTTGTCCTAATGAGCTCTCCACTTTGATGTTTGAGTCCGTGTTTGTGACTAGCCAAGTTTAACGTTAAGACAGAAGAAGACCGTCCTTTTCCCCCATTCCCCATTTTGGTCCTGTATCATATTTCTGTACACAGCAGAATAAATATCGCTATTTTCCTAGGTACCACTACGGCACGAATTTAAGTCGGACATATGGTAATGTTATTGAAAGTGTATTCTAATGGTTTCTTTTCTTACATTTGTCATCTGCGGAAATCTTTCAATTGTGTTTTTTTTTTTTTTCATCATTACAAATTTCCTATTAATCTCTTTTCATTACAAAAAACACTTCGCATTCTCTTTGACTCGCAGTAAACCGTGACATCTTAAAGGAATTATTGACTTGCTTGGGGTGAAATGATTTACAAATAAATAAATGTAATCGGCACTAAAAGCCGGACGTAATTTGTTCACTCATGGGATTTAATTCACGTTGTTTTACACCGATTCTCGTGCGATCACCCATTTTAAGCAATAGCTATCCATGTCATTATTTAGGTGGGTGAATGCTTGGGAATACCACGTAGCTTTGAAAGTGATGTAAGGGATAACGGCTTGGAATTTTAAATTGGAGAACTGTTGCTTCAAATATTCGATATTAAATAGCAGTTTGTCTCTCTTTTATTGTTTTCAACGAACATTTTGCCTTCATTCTTTGTTTATTTCTGGAAGACGTCGTTACGCGACCTCGGGATCCTGTGTAGTATTTTCCGACCTTTCTTTCTAAAATAGACAGGTGAATATGTTAAATCTTCGTACTTTCTGATTTTGACAATTCACAGTACTTCGTTAAGGTTTTCTGTTGAAGATTATGTAATACTTCAAGCAAAGAGCAATCCAAAATAAAGAGTAATTTACTGAGAAGATAGACTGTATACAGATAAACACCTTTAAAAGAATCCCTGACAATGCAAAAAATGTGATGCTAAAAACATTTCAATTCAGCATTGCGAAGGATTTCACGAGAATCTAAAACTTCATTTATATTAGCTCTCTAATGAAATATATGAAACGATTGGATCAAACAGCAAATAAAAACAAACAATAATAATAAAAAACAAAATAATATTAATAATAAAAAAGAAGTACTAATTATAATAATAAAAATAAATCACAGGAGTAAGTAACTGATAAACTAAATCCTTCATTGAAGAAAATGTTTCCCCGATCACTACAATCTTAACATGTCTAATTCTAGTGTCAGTAAACAATTGGATCAAACAGCAAACTCAGACGATGTTCGACGGGTTCGAATCACACCATGGTCGATGATGAAGGAACAGAATTCTTGATATTATGATAATATAGCATGAGATGCAGTTTAGAATCTTACCATCTTGAAATTATCATAACGTGACGAGACACGGGTTCGAATCATACCATGTCGACATACGAAAAGACGAGTTTTTGACATTGTGGAAACGTGACATCAGATACGGGTTCGAATCACATCATGACCGACATGTAAAGGAGTTGATTTTGGCATTATGGTAAAGTACCATGAAAACACTGGTTCGAATTGTGAAAGGGTTAACTATTTGACATTTATAGTAACGTGGAATGAGATACGGTTTCGAATTACAACGTGGCCGATTTGTTAAGGCTTTTTTTTACTTCTTGAAATTATGGTAACGCGCCATCAGACCCGCGTTCAAATAATACCATCACCAAAGGAGACGACTTTTTGACATTAGGGTAACATGGCACGAAACCGGGTTGATCGACTTGCGAATGTAATTTCCTGGAAGATAGAGTGTATACTGAGAAGCACATTAAGAAAATCCCTTGCTATGCAATATATTGGATGTTAAAGACATTTCAATCCAGCATCGTGAAGGATTTCACGAGAATATAAAACTTCATTTATATTAGCTCTCTAATAAAATATATGGTTGTCGATTGGATCAAACAGCAAATAAAACAAAACAATAATAATAAAAAATAAAATAATATTAATAATAAAAAAGAAGAAATAATTATAATAATAATAAAAATAAATCACAGGAGTAAAGTAACTGATAAATTAAATCCTTCATTCAAGAAAATGTTTCCCCGATCACTACAATATTACCATGTCTAATTCAAGTGTCAACGTCTATCTTCCGTTCCTAGACATAAACTACCCCTTATCGTAACTCTCTACCTCGAGTGCCCTCCGGGCCTTGTAAAGGGTTAAACATACCGTAAAAAATAAAACTAAGTGAAATAATTACTCATATATATATATATATATATATATATATATATATATATATATATATATATACAAGTATATAATTGGTATATACGGAATGAATTCCAATAACCAACAATTACTATTCTTATAACTAACAATTACTATTCTTTTCAACATCATCACTTGATAAGACACAGATTGTGTTGAAACAAAATGGCTATTTTGTAGTGATTTTATAACATACTTATGTTATAATTTTTTTTATAAAAAATAATTATATATATATATATATATATATATTATCTATTGCTTTACTTCCCTTGCCTCTACAGATGAGACAGAAAATATATAAATAAATACACAATAATAATAATAATAATAATAATAATTCAGAAACAATTGACATGACCATCTTGTATTGACCATTTTGTATCAGGTTGTGCGGTATTGGCACTCAATGAATATAAGCCCCGACATAACAGAGTGGACCAATATCTGCACTGGAAAATCTGCAACGCTTATGGAAATTGGTATAAACACCATCCACACCTGGTTACATAGACTGGACCTGTAATAATTTTATGGGGATTTACAATACACACAGACAGAATAATCAAAGCTAATCGCCCTGACATCGGGATTAGAGACCGCAAAGACAAACTATGCCTCCATATTGACATGTTAGTCCCTGCAGACTGCAATCTATCTTTGAAGATCTTTAAAAAGAACCTTGAAATTGAAACTCCAAAAATGTGGCACATGAGGACATTAACATTCCGGTTTTAGTTGGAGCCCTCGCCCCTTGAATTTATTGGAAAAGATTTGAATAGACTCATTAAAGCAAAACCTGGTAGCCTATGCCTTAAAGAAATTGTACTCACGAATCACTACGTAATATATATGCTATTTGTTTTAAAACTGCTCAGTGAAAAATGTCGTGATGCCATTTTTGACCTTAGGTCCCTGATCGGGACCCGGAAAGAAATGAGTATACACCAGAAACCAAATGAAAATAAATAATAATAATAATAATAATAATAGTGTAAGGATCAATTATTGGTTGTTTTTTTTGTTTGTTTTTTTTTGTTGTTTTTTTTGGGGGGGTGCAGAGATACAACAGGAGAGAGTATTAATGAGGCGTGACCGTTTCATGTTTGAATTCGTAAGGTTTTATAAGTTGTAGGTAACAAACTTGCGACTTGTCAGAACATGGCCGACTCGTGAAGCAGTTGACTACTTGACATTATAGTAAGGCGACACGAGACCCGGGTTTCGAATCACACCATATCCACTTATGACATAGAAGAATTCTTGATATTATGGTAACTTGAAATGAGATGCGGTTTCGAATCCCACCAAGATCGACTTTAAAGGAATTACCATTTTGACATAATAGTAATGTGGCACGAGACTCGTGTTCAACTTCACACCATGTTCGATAAAAAAAAAAAAATTGATAGTGAATGCCCAGTTAAACTGTTGCAGAACTGATTGATTTTTTACGTGTTATCAACGCGTTCTGTGTTATTTAAAACCGGAACATATATGATATTGTAAAAATTTATTTCTGTTGGCGAGCGAATATTATAATAGCAATTTTTGGCTGAAGATAACAATAACTTTTCCCGATAGAGCCATAATACTATTTAACCCATAGCTGGAGAGAAAAGATGTGCATTCAAAGTATATTCGCTCGTAAGTTAATCTAACGACGCCGACAGGAAATCGAACTCGGATCTCCGTGTTCTCACTCCGAGCCGTTATCCATTGCATCACCTGCACATCCAAGATTACAGCGCCTGCTATACACAAGCGGTCACACATCTTGGTACTGATCAGGCTCGGCGTTGCTTAACTTCTGCAGAAAGGAAGTCTTTTAAGAATAAGAATCATGCAAAAGGAGAGTAATAACAAGGGTCAGAATAAAATTGCATGACGCATAAGGGTGGTTTCTGTGCACTCCTATTATTGCAATAATTAAGAGACATTTGGTCTCTGATTTGGACTCGACAAGAAATGAATATACATCAGAAATAAAAGGTAGTAACAATAACTAAGCGTTCTTGCTTTCTTTAATTAGTTACTTCTTTAGTGTGATCGCACGACCGTTACGTTCTGCCAATACTACATCAATAATTCCGTTTCGACCGCATGAACTCGAGCAAATGACATATCAGCGACGCTACTTGATTTAAAATAAAAGAAGTTATTAACATTTGTTGCAGTGAAATGGAATAAGTTGCCAATTTAAAATATTTGTACCCCCCTTACTTCTTAAAATAAGGACGAGCATTTATATTTATGATTGTTATTGCAATATTTGGCTGTTAAGATCGAGTAACTATAATAATATCAAGAATCTCTAGCTGAATTAACAGAAACGGTTTCCAGTTTAAGAAAACGGTTTCCAGTTTAAGAAAACGGTTTCCAGTTTAAGAAAACTTACAATTTGTGTCAAGACCATTCCAATGCATGCATGGAATTTGTTTTTATTAATTATTTCACACCAATCAAGGCCATAATGCCACGAGGATACACGGGATTAGTGGAAGTAAAAGTGAGTGAGTAGCGTTTAGTGAGGAGATAAGAAAATAAAAGAACAGGGTTGCTATGCCGATTGACATTGACTCTCTCCACAATTTCTTGTTCTTTGTTCTGTATTTACAATATTCAAAATTTGAATATTGTAAATGATGCCAGAAATGAGAAAAGAGAGTTTCACATGTGATACGTACGAGAAAAGGAAGTATTAGAATAGAACTTACGGTTGCATTATAGCTAGTTCAACAATAAAACGGCGAAACCTAATTGCCAATCGAGTAACACACTTTAATTCATGCAATGGATGCCCCCATCATAACACTGGATACCAAGGAGTAAACATCATCAAAGAACAATTACCATGAAAATATTTTATAGAAAAGAGAGGGAAAGTATCGAGAGACTGTATGGGGATCGTCATCCTCATTCCTTTGCATTTGCCCACGTCCCTGGTGCTGATGGCGGGGATTGCTATGAAAGATTTTAGCGACGCCATTCGCGTGAATTTGATTTTGGTGGACAACTCTACTCGATGGCGAAGCCCATATACTTGGCCAGAAGTGTTATTCATGATGTCGGTCGTCTTCGAGTATAGATTCCAGAGGTTAGCAGTGAATATTTCGAAGACAGTAGGAAAGCGTTGTTCAGGTTAGCAGTGGATATTTTGGTAAAAAGTAGCAGAGCATAGTTCGTCCTTCTGTTTCTCTTCGCCTGATAAGCTGGACTGGACATTCGGGTAGAGTGAACAAAATGGCCGCCTTTATACATGAGAGGATTGAATATTTTACGTTATCTGATTGGTCAACCTTCTATTGGTGGACTATAAAGTGAGTCAAGTCATTTGAGCTAACTCACTAGTACATATATATACACAAAAAACTGCAACAAGAAGCGCCTCCCTCGCGACTCAAAGGGGATTGAACCAATCGAAATCTGGCAAAACTTGTTGCATCGGGTAGTCGGTTGCTTGTTCTGTCAAGGTCCGCTTTGGTTACGCCAGCCCGACTGACCTTACCCTCTTCTGGTAGTTTTGTCGTTGAGATCGTGTAGATATTTGCCCATTCCCCCGTTGGCGGTCTTCCGGGGTTGGTCGCATTGAAGCCTGGTCCTTCCTCCTCGACCTTACCACTATGGATGGCGCTACAGATGTTGGAACTCCAGACGGCTTCGCCCTTGGGATCACTGGGACAAGTAATCCCTCTACCATGATATATTCTGTACTGGATACGAATACGAAACGAACAAATGCAATTAAAATCATTAAAAAGATATTAAACTAAATCGTATCGAATAAAAAAAATATGCATCTTCTTTTATCTGGCTTGTGTCTTCAGGACGTTGGCGTTCATGGCCCTCTACAATTTCTTGTTCTTTGTAGCTCTTACTAAACTTTGCCATTTTACTATCTCCTGGAAACTCTATTCTTGCAACCAAACTCGCTATGTAGGTCATGCGCTGTTTCCCTCTTCCATTTTGCTTTCAGTGTCTTGTGAATACGTCCATATAAGGAAATGTTTATTCTCACCATTGTTCTTCTTTATGCCATTTCCCGTTAAATCATTAGCGATCATGGCTCACCAGAATTTCTTGTTCTTTGTAGCACTTAATATTTTTGCCTTTTTTTCTATCTCTTCGAAACCCTGTTCTGCCAACCATTTACATTTGTTAGTTTACAAGTCGTTTTCCTATGCCCTTCTTGTCTTCAATCTGTCATGTGAATATCAAAATTTTCGAGTCTTATTTATTCATTAGAAATATCAACTGTCCCTTCCTGATTTTTAGTACATATATATATATATATATATATATATATATATATATATATATATATACTCCACCCTAGTTATTATAATGATGACCAATCCAGGAGCTAGAATAAATGGCCACCTGATATGGCGGCTTTTTAAAATGGCTTAAAATTTTAAGCTAACTGCAATTTCAAGAGATAATAAGAGTTACTCAGCTTGAACTATGAAAGCACTGACAATAGCTAGTATAATATATATTAATTTATTAATATATATGTTTAACCTCGCATAATCTGGTAACCCTGAATCTGAGCTCAACGAAAATCGTTCCCTGCTCCTAAATTTTCTAGGGCTTTTGAATGAATCATTAAAATCGGACCAGTGGGAGAGGCGGAGAGGCTTGGACACACAACACACACACACACACACTGTACCTTATACATAAGATATATTTTTTTTGTTTTCCATTTCCTCTGAAAAAAAAAATTGCCGTCTCTCACATATTCAGTTCATGGTGATATGTTGAGAATAATGTTGACAGAGATAAACAAAAAAAAAATGACAGTGGCGAAAGAGTGAAATGTAGAAGGCAGGAACTGACGTATTTATAATCGCCGCACAAGGACAAATCTTGTTTACCAGAAATTACTGGGGAAACGTAATTATTTCTTGCAGACGCCAATATGGAGAAAAACAAGGCGAGACAACAGACTATTTTATGTCCGGATGTGACACTGCAGGAATACAAATATAGACATCATATCATAAGGCGAAAACTGGCTTTTAACTTTCAATACCCACAAACCGAGTTAGTCTCTTTCATCATCACCACATTGCTACATTCACCGGGTTGTATCACACGCTTGACCTACGTATTCCATTGGAAAAAAGGATGGCACATATTCAAAAGCGATTGTTTTTTTTTTTTGTTTGTTTTTTTTTCTATTTTTTTAAACTGTATAAAAACACATCTATAGGATTTTAATGTCGAAATCTAAATATTTTGAACAGATTTCCATGGCTTCAACTAAATATATTTTAATGCAATTGTATTCCTTCAACTACAATTGTATTGGAAGTAATTACGTTATAATATCGTTGTAACCTTGGAAGAGTTAGTGAATGGCGAATAACCAAAACGGTGGTTGGAAATGAAATACTAATCTTTATAACATCAACAAAATACAATACTCGCCAACGGCGTGAAGTAGGTAAACCACTGCTAGTGGTGGACTACTTAGACATCATATTACCCCCCCCACACACACACACTTACAATAGTGTCCAACGTATTTATGAGAATTGTGACATACACATTAGTGTTCATAGGTACGGTATATAACCCTATCTATCTATCTATCTATCTATCTATCTATCTATCTATCTATCTGTCTGTTGTAATCTAGAGAGGGTTACTGTATGAGGAATAACCAAAACAGAGGTTGACCATGTTTGCCGCAGTCTCTGAACATGGAATCCAATTCTTTAAGTCTTCGATATCAGGTTGGCAGTGCAGACAATTTGGGAGAAAAAGAAATGGCTGCCTTTATACACGTCGCATTGAATATTTTGAACTTTCTGATTGGTTAACCCTCCTCTTGGTGGACTATAAAATGAATCAACTCATTTTGACTGGCTCACTAGTACACATATATACAAAAAAACTGCAACAGGAAATGAAATGGTAACCTTTATATCATCAACAAAATGCAATACTCCCTAGCGGCGTGAAGTAAGTAAACCACTGCTAGTGGTGGACTACTTAGACAGCATGACACCCCAACTTACAATAGTGTCCAGCGTATATATGAGGATTTGACATACACATTTGTGTTCATAGATACGGTATATAATAAATATGTATTGTTGGTTATTTTGCTATAAAATGTGTTGTTGGTCATCTTACTACAGAAATATGTTGCTGGGAATTTTATACATTCATATTTTTTTTTGTTTGGTGTTTCACTATTTGCCCATAGCTGGGGCCCTAACAGGTGCTACCACCCTGGGTCGGTGTGTGGGGGGGACATGGGAGCAATAACAATTAAGAGGTGGTTCTATCAAACACCACACTTTAGTATCGCCACTTCAGACATTTACAACTAAGATCAGCCTTGATACATCCACAGGGTTGAATCACCCGCATAACCTACGTATTCCGTTGGTAAAAAGGATGTTCCACTAATTATCTTCCCAAGAATTTCTAACTGGAAGATCCTCTGAAGTGGATGCTTCGCCCAACATTTCAGATTCATGGTCAAACCATTATCTATCCGATTATCCTCATAATTTAACTTTCTATTCTCAAGGCTGATGTCCAAACTACACACCTTAATCAGTAATTTCTCTAGCTTGAGTGGCTCTTGAGTAATGTATTAGGTGAATTTTAGTATAAAAGTGGCAGTAGTTCTATTACAATGTGTCACGCACACAGAAAAACAAAATAGTTACAGTTTATTTAATTGTTGGAATTTTGGTTGGGTATTGTTCCAAGCTTCTATTAGTTTTTAAGGATTGTATATCAGTGATCTCTCTCTTCTGTAATTGAAGTTTATGTAATTGGGTAATCGAATCGATGTAAAAACACCACGCGGTAAATTATTTTATAATTATATAGTACATTGAAAATTTCCTGCTTTTTTGTGGGTCATCTTGTAGTTTGAAAATATTTAAAATCTTGAAAAATTATTTTACTTTACTTTCTCCTGAAAAATGTTTCATTTTTTTCTTAATTTTCTCATATAGACCTCGAATGATCTTCATATATTTGAACCATCGTTAAATCTGCAAGAAAAATAACCGCCATATTTTAACGCCCCGGAAAGTAGCCGACTAAGACCAGAAAAAAAATGGTGTATTGCTACCATATGTAGACAGCGACTATTGTCACTTTTTTTGCCTTAATAGAGTTCACAATTATTTATTCGGTGATGTGGCAGGGAAAGAAGGTAAAACGACCCCTAAATGCAAATTACAAATCGGAGATACTAGAATCAAACAAGAATTTAAAAATCTGGGAACTGTCGTAAAAGGGGTCGGAAAATACGACACTGAAATCCGAAGAGGTATTGGGATAGCATTTAAGAAGCTAAGCTGAATATTAAGAGACAGAAACACTTCAAGAGAAACAAAGAAAATACAGTGTCACCCGGATATAAGAGTTGTCGGGACCGAAGAAGAAGTCTCTTATATCCGGGTTTCTCTTATATCCGGGTTTGGTTTATTTTATATACATTAACACAGGCTCTAATTTGGAACCAGAGAAAATCTCTCTTATATCCGGGTTTCTCTTATAGCCGGGTCTCTTATATCCGGGGTTCTCTTATAGCCGGGTCTCTTATATCCGGGTTACACTCTATTACTGAACTATTCTGTGACATCTGTCCCCACCTACATGGCAGGGAATGGTGGAGAATTTCTTCAAAGATGAAGAAAATACTTGATGCAACAGAAATGTGGATCTACAGAAGGATACTGAGGATACCATATGTGAGCAACGTCGAGGTTATAGAGTAAATGGAAACAAAAAGGAAACTTATAATTAACATCAGGATGGTCACAGCTGAGGTTCCTGTGGCATATATTGAGGAAGGAGGGCTTGTGAAAATTGATACTCACAAGACATATTGAGGGCAAAAGGGACCGAGAAAAATAACGCATAACATGCTGACGAGCTTGAGTAAATTAGGTTTAGGAGAAATAAAAAAAAAGAAAATTTATTAAGAGCCAAAAAAGATAGGAAGTTGTGGAGAGCCATGGTCGCCTCCGTCCTGTGGAGACACCTTACATAAAAGAAGAATGTACAGCACTCAATTTGAACGTTGCTCTTTGACATGATAAATAATAACATTTTTTTTCCATATCGTTACACTTTTTTGAGTAAAGTATTTAATAGATTAAGTTTAATTTCTAACTTGGAGCGTTAGAATTTGATACTTAATTAGTTCTATCCATTTACAAGACTAATTTAAAAATTTAATTTAAATTGCATCCCAAAATATAAACAAGTATGAGTAAAGTTTCCAATAAAAATATTTTCTTTTTGTTTCAGAAGTAGCGAAACAGCAAATATTAGATTAAGATAAATTACATTCACCAAATCTGAAACGATACAAATTTGATTAACCTCTCACAAAATGTTGTTTGTGAACCTGCGGAAGGTTTTTCAAATAATGACCTGGAAGAGGTTCTAATGAATTGGAATTGCCAAATTTACCTTCGCAGGGGTGTGAAAAGATTAGTTAAATAAACGACTAAAGCTTCACAAATTGGATATAGAAAACAAACAAGGTACAAGAACATTACTGTACCATCAAATAAAACCTTAGAAATTATCCTGAACGATTTAGCTATTAGGTTGGTGCAAAAAATAATGACGTAATAATGTTTTTTGACGTTAAGTAATACGTCAAAAACGACATTATTACGTCATTATTTTTGCACCAACCTAATATATTATGATGTAATATGTTATACAGTTCTGTAGTTTTAGTGCGATTTTTAATA
>CAHIKZ030000308.1:717500-797500 GCA_903632075.3 Acanthosepion pharaonis | reverse complement strand
GGTAGGTTGCTTGGCTCTCTAGGTGTAACTATATAACTATATATATATATATATATATATATATATATATATATATATATATATATATTTTTATATTATATTTTAAAATTTAAACGCTTAATATGTTAAGTTTTAATTTTATTTTATTTATTCCTGTATTGAGTACGTTTCAATGCTACTGTTCGTAATCCAACTCTTACCAATAACCTTTATATAATTATATAGAAGAAGAAATTAATTTTTGGGTTACGAGATAAAGACGACCACGATGCATAGAGCTTACAGTTTAAAAATGCATTATTTCGCGGAATTTTCTCAACTCATTTGGATGTAATTCCGCGATAAGTGTACACCAATGATTATATATATATATATATATATATATATATATATATATATATATATTATATTTAATTTCGATAAACGTGCAATCAATTTACAAATTCATGAATTATTCACACAAAACAAATGCAAAGGTTAATGATTTAATTGGCGAGAAATCCATCATCGCAAACAATTCAAATAATATACAAAAACCTCCGAATCCGTTATGAATGAAAAGATCCTTGTTTCTATAAATTTCTGCTGCATTAGAATACGCAACCCAAGAACACCATACCAACTTTTAAATTTGCTGGGGGTAGTATCATGGTTTGTGGCTGCATTTCAATGCGAAGTGTTGGCAAACTAGCAGTTATAGACAGGAGATTCAATGCAGAAAAATCTCAACAAATCCTAAGCGAAAATTTATCGCTTTCTGTAAAGAATCTTGGGTTTCCTCCTGATTGGATCTACCAGCGGGACAATGATCCCAGGCATACTGCTAAGAGTATGTAGAATTGGCTTGCTAATAACAACGTTAACATCTTACGTCATTCACCGGATTTGAATCCAATAGAGAACTTATGGCTGTTTTTGAAAAATAAGATCCGTGATAGAGGTCCAACAAACATCAAAAACCTGAAGACAATTACTCAGGAAGAATGGGATAAAATACCTACTAAAGTATGGGAATTGTTAATTAAAACTACAGGAAGGGATTGGTTGCTGCTGAAATTAATAAAGACTTTGCTACAAAATATTAAATGGTGAAATCATTTTTAAACCCCTAAAAATTTAAATATTGCTATATTTTCTTAACCATGGAATATTATTTAATTTTATATGTATACATTTTTAGTATGCAATCTGATACAGTAGATATATTCCCGTTTTGTTAATTTAATGTTACAAATAAAAATATGAAATATTTTCATGTGTACGGTCACTTATTCAACCCCACTGAATGAATATATATATATATATATATGTGTGTGTGTGTGTGTGTGTGTGTGTGTGTGTGTGTGTGTAATTTAATTAAAAACAGACCACTTTAAGGTTCCATTTTTTTGTTTCAAAATTTGGAAGTAAAGTCTGATGATCCGCAGTCCTTTAAAAGGGCTGTGGTGAAATAATTTATTACATGGATCGTAAAGTGGTTTTTATTTAAATTATTTGTTCTAGATTTACATTGAGCTCTCTGTATTTTATCCTCCTTGGGTCTACCCATACGGATTACCTAGTTTTTCATAAACTAACTAACTAACTATATATATATATATATATATATATATATATGTGTGTGTGTGTGTGTGTGTGTGTGTATCAAAGCACTGGGATAGATAGATAGATAGATAGATAGATAGATAGATAGATAGATAGATAGATAGATAGATAGATAGATTGATTTCCACAGATTGTCATAGATATAGATATCTGGAAAGACTGTGATAGATAGATAGATAGATATCAAGAGTTTTTTTTATAGATAAATAGATAAAAGGATAAACATGGACAGATTCTGATATATATATATATATATATATATATATATATGTGTAGATAGATAGATAGATAGATAGATAGATAGATAGATAGATAGATAAATAAATAGATAGATAGATAGATAGAGAAAGAGATAGAGAGGGAGATAGAAAGAAAGATGTATGATGGATATGTTGATGGATATGATATCTATGGATATGATGGAAAGAGTATGATAGATAGATAGATAGATAGATAGATAGATAGATAGATAGATAGATAGATAGATAGATAGATAGATAAACATGGGCAGATTGTGATAGATATATTGATGTGGAAAGATCGTGATAGATATGAACAGTTATTTTAAAGATAGATTGACAGATAGATAAATATGGACAGATCCATATATATATATATATATATATATATATATATATATATAGATAGATAGATAGATAGATAGATAATTTTCGTCCTTTGACGTAAATGATGAACACCATTTTCGTCCTTTGACGTAAATGATGAACACCATTTCCTTTTTGTATGAAAGGTGCATAGAGAGCAGAACGAGTGGATGAAGTTTATTCGAGATGGGATTCTTGTCTCTTTACATGGGAGATGGGGGTGTATTAGGACCTTCTACGTTCTGCGTGTTATTTATTTATTTATTTTGAAATATCCCGCTTTCTGTCGTCAGCCCTTTTCGACCCTGCATTGGTCGGATCTAGCCTATGCATCCACATGACTCAATGTCAATGCCCAATTCCTCGACAGGCAATTCCTGAATACATGCTTGATTAAAGGCCACAAGTAAGAATGTTTTTCCTTGATATAGTAACGAATGTTTTCTCGATGAGTAGAATTTAAAAACTTGCTTTTCTGATTCTTGAAACCTTTCTCATAAAATCAAAAACTTTCAAGCAAAATTAGTTCCCATTCAGTTTCAGATTTTTGATATTGAATGAATTTAACAAGTAATCAATATATTCAACCCAGAGAAGAATTCTGAACATATGTCACCTCACAAGCAATCGATATATATATATATATATATATATATATATATATATATATATATATATATATAAAAAGGTAAAAGACAATAGGAAAACTGTAATATTATCCGACGTGTTTCGTCAAGTGTGGACTTTTTTGAAGGCAAAAACGAAATGAATTTATTCAAAGTATAAACAATAAAACAAAATGTCCTTAGCAACTAAAACAGTTTAGAAAGGCGAGTGTATTGTTATCGTTAACTGTTAAAAATATGAATACAACAGCGTTTTCTAAATTCTTCCAGCTGCTAAGTACAATTTTTTTGTTGTTAATAGTTACTTTGTTTTAATAAATCCATTTCCTTTTTGCCCTGAAAATGTCCAGATTGAACGAAACGCGTCGGCCAATATTACGGTTTTCCTATTGTCTTTTACCTTTATAAATATTGTCTTTTTCAACAGGTTAACTCTTCTTTAACTTTTTCATATATATTATTAAGAAGGTATTTGTAGTGATCACTAGTGATAGTGTTGTTATGCTTCCATTCATATTCCTACAGGACCTCAGACTTAACACAGATGCCTTCATTAATTTCTTTGAGAGGGTAATGATGTTAGACCCTATGCCTGACAACAGGACTCTGCACCATGTCACACAAGTAGAAGAATACAGTCGTAGCTATCAGATAATTTCTACGGGTACATCATCCTTTATATCTGGCCACCTAACTCTCCAGACTGCAACCCCTTGTTTACTATGTGTAGGGATTAGTTGGTCGAGAGACCAACAAAATTCCTTGTAACACCAAAGAGGAACTGAACGCAAGGATTATGGCAGCATTCACCAACTTAAACAAGGAAACCACCCAGAAAAGTTGCAAGAGATTTTGAAGTTGCCTGGAGACTGTTGTTGGAGCCGATGAACATTTTATTGAATAAATTTGCTCTTTTGTATTTCAAGATATTTTTCTGTAATTTTGTTAAATTCATCTGTTAAAAGGAGATATCATTGTTATTTCTATTTTTTTATTGCTTTAGACGACAATACATCCATCGCAACATATATATATATATATATATATATATATATATATATATATATATATATATATATATATATCCCAGTGGATCCCAGTGTTGTTTTTCAGTGAATTCAAGTGACTACTTCAGTTACTCAATATAATCTCAATATGTACTGAAATTTTCGTTGAAATTGGGGAATACTGCTACAAAATACATTTGAAAAGCAATTGAGGCGTTAAGGGTTTATCCTGGCCCCCGCGTCATGCATTTTTAAAAATCTGACAACCGGTTTCTATCTCATTGTAAGAGCGTAACAAACATGCAAAGTTTAATCAAAATCGAAGCAATTTGAATATTTTTGGGTCCCTTTTAATGTTTAAACATTATATTTATCGATTATCGCTTTAGACGACAATACATCCATCGCAACACACACACACACATACACACATATATATATATATATATATATATATATATATATATATATATTATATATATACGTATATATGTCGGCTTGCAGGAAAGGTAATTTGTGTGCAGAGTCGTCTATATGTGAGAAAGCAATTAGATTTCTTACATTATTGCTTCGGAATAAATATTTACTTAACTCATCTTCACACGCACGTACATGTATAGTGTGTATATGCATCCATGTGTGCGTGTAAGTGTGTGTGCGAATGTCCTTGTGCACAAAGCAAAACGCGTGCTTGTGTACAATCTTTACACCAAGCTGCGTACAGTCGTAACGCGCATATCACGGCAATCGGATTTAAAATGAAAGAACGTGGCTTCCCCATACAAGATATCGAATCTTGCTTCATCGATGGGCAAATTTTAAAATTGCTTGTTTGCGTTTATATAACATCGTGTGAGATTAGAGCCAACAATTTGCTAAGATATATATTATTTCCAATCGTAAAGGCACAAGCATATTATGTATCGATAAGATTACCTTGTTGCATGGCATTTTTAAAGGTATGATCAAAATCTGAATTGACTTTTTTAAAGATATTCAAAGGAAAGCAAATGATATGGGCGTCTGCAAAAGTAACAGTGAAAAAGCGCGCTACGCATTGCTGCTGTCAAAAGAAGTCCGGTACAGAAATTTTACTGCGGTACTTGACGGTGGATGTCCGTTGTATTAAAATTGCTATCGACTCGCAACGACAAATCGGACAGCCTAATTCGAATTCTAGTCGAGTCCGTTACATTCACTTGAGCGCATATACCCTTGGGAAATTTATGAATCTCATCTCTCTCCCAACACACATCACCGCTGATGTGGGTTTAATAGCAGGAGGGACAGGGTCCTAACGTCATGGATGACAACCAGTCTACCGCAGAAAGAATCGCTAACCTATTGCGAGAAAATCATCAGCCTAGTCAGTCATGTATCGAAAGAGGCATGATCGCCCAAATGTGTATCACATATGAAACGTTACGTGCAGAGGGGAAGACATCAGATAAAGCGACACGACCATCTGAAGACGAAAAGACATGGCAAGACCGTTCAATGAAACTAAGCAAAATATTAAAGATAAAAATGTATCATTGTCAACATGAAATTAATGATAGATTGATAGATAGATAGATCGATAGATAGATAGATAGATAGGGAGGAAAGGAGAGAGTTAAATGTGGATATGTAAATTTGAATGATCACTTTGAAGCAATTTCATATGAATCTGCTTAATATGCACACACACACACACACACACACACACACACACACACACACACACACACATACATATATATATATATATATATATATATATATATATATATATATATATATATATTATGAGGTTTTTTTACATGTGTCCATTTTCAGGATGTTGCAAACGTAGAATTAGCAAAAATTCCACGGCTTATAAATCACCGGTAATCGACAAGTCCATTTCACTGTACAGCCAGAAAGATAACCTTGATCTGACGTAATGATTAACAAGCTTGTCTCGCTTGATCAAGTAGATCTGAGTAAGTAGATCTTTTTTGTTTCACGATATTTAAATAATCTAGGGCCCCTCGATTTGCTAACATCTAATTACAAATATAATGAATATTGAATACTCTCTCAAAAATGTTCTGTTAATATTTGTTTAGCTTCTGAAATACATGTGAAATTTACCCAGCATTCACAGCCGTATAGAAGATTAGATACGACATAGCAGTTCAGTACTCTTGTTTTTGTTTCGAACGACATTTTCCTATCTCTTAATACTTTGATTCTTCTCTGAAAGGCATGAGGAGATTGTGAAGCATTCACGTCCATATAGGAGATTAGATATTACATAGAAGTTCAGCACTCTTTTCTTGGCTTCTGACGAGATTTTCGTATCTCTTAATGCTATGCTCAGATTTTGAAAGGCATGAGAAAATTGTCAAGCATTCACCACCATATAGGAGATTAGATAATACATCGCAGTTCAGCATTATTTTCTTTGTTTCTAACGATATTTCCTCTCTCTTAATACTTTGCTTATTTTCAAAAAGGCATAAGGAGATTGTCAAGCATTCACGGCCATATAGGAAATTAGATTTTACATAGCAGTTCTGCAATCTTTTCTTTGTTTCTAATGACATTTTACTATCTCTTGATATTTTTCTTACTTGCTGCAAGGCATGAGGAAATTGTCCAGCATGCACTACCGTATAGGAGATTAGATATTGCCTAGTTGTTCGACAGTCTTATTTGATTCCATCGATATTTTCCTCCGCCTTCATACTTTGCTTGCTTTCTGAATGGCATGACGGGATTGTTATAGCTATAATTTGTTTGTTTAACGATATATCAACTCCTTATCTGTCATTTAATACCAAAAGTTAATCTTGGTTCGAGATTTAAAGTATTAGGTTGGTGCAAAAAATAATGACGTAATAATGTCGTTTTTGACGTATTTGTTAACGTCAAAAACGACATTATTACGTCATTATTTTTGCACCAACCTAATAATAATGTGATATTTTATTCTCTCTTCACAATCAAATAAAAAAATGGATTGCTGTGTTTTTTTTTTTTTTTTTTTTTTTTCTTATCCAACAAAAGTATTGCTGGTATTTTTTTTTTACTATGAAAATGCATTGCTGGACTTTTTCCTATAAAAATGTATTTTTTCAAGGACACATGGCAGTGGATAAACGCGTTGGTTAGATCCAGTGACAGGACCCAAATAATGGTAAACAGTTAAGGCAGTGGACAACTTGATAACTGACATCCATTAAACATGGCACGTGGAACTAGAACAGTCTACTCCAGTCAGCGAAATAAAGGATTCAGTTTGACATTCCAACCACCTGAAGAAGACCGGAGCGTACAACGGGCGAAACGTTGCAATAAATATGGCAACAAAGATGAGGACAATAGTCCGAATAATGTAAATAGTGTACATAATACCTCATCTCAGAAATATAGACAGATATCATAGTTTTTTGTTTGAGAGATTACTATTTACCCATAGCTGAGACCCTAACAAGTGCTACTAACCAGCGTCAGTGTGGTTCTAGGAAAAACAGCTATTAAGAGGTAGATTCACGCAACTCAAAACCTACCGGTGAATGGCCTTGCTACCAGATGTAGTTTATCGTTTTACCAAGGAAATATGTGGAGATTTTCCAGCATGCACAGACTTATAGGGGATTACCTCGCTGTTCAATACTCTTATTTGTTCCTTACGGCAATTTCTTATCTGTTAATACTTGGTTTAGATTCTGAAAGGCATAAGGTAATTATCCAGCATTGACTGTCATATAGCAGATTAGATATTACATAGCTGTCCAGCATTGTTTTTCTTTATTTCTAACGATATTTTCCCATATCTTAATACTGAGCTTATTTTAGGGATGAGAAATTCGTTATTCGTATAGACTTAGGATTTCAGTATTTAATTTTAAGTGCTACGGTATATGCCTTGATATATTAATCGGCTTAGCTTCGTCCAACATGAGGCCATATTCGTTTTGACTTGGCAAGAACCGTATTCAGTACTGCAGTAAGTTTTCAGAAAGAATCGCCAGTATGTTTAAACGCTTTATATTCTTTAATTCATTTCACCTTAAGGAAGGCAATGAGGCCACTAAGACGCGTTACTGAGTGTGAAAGAATAAGAAAAACAAGAAAACATTATTAAAGGACGGAAACAATAAAAGAAGAAAAACGAAGGCGTTAGATAACGATTGACATTGAATTTAAGTTTCTGATAATCAAACTTGAATACACAAAAAGAAAACGGAATAGATTACCACAGGAGAGAAGAGCAAGAAAAAAAATTGTTTACAAAGAATGGACTTTGAAGGTGGAAGCCAAAGTATGAATATTGGTACCTTAACCGAAGGCCTCAATGATATTTTCCCTCTCACCTTTTGCGAAGAGAGTGGGTCTGACTCAAAACAATTTTAACCTGTTCTCTTTTTAGCTAAATAACCCAAAGTGTTTTTCATTGATCGCTACGAGAAATTGGATCAAGGTGGCTATACGTTTATTTGAAAATCTGGGAAAAATAAAGTCAATTACTTTGGTGTTTTTTAGATATTAAACATTTTGTATTTGTCTATACTTCTCAGATGACGTATTATGTACACTATATAAAATTTAAAAATTTAAATTTAGAAATCTAAAGGGGAGACAGGCCGCCCCCTTAAGGTAAGGCTTCAAGATCACCAGAAAGCTGTAACACGATGGGAAGTGGAAAAATCTGTTACAGTTTTTGTGTATATGTTATAACTAGTGAGCCAGTCAAAATGACTTAATTCCCTTTATAGTCTACCAATAGAAGATTAACCAATCAGAAGCCGCAGAACATTGTATCCGTCGTGTATAATGGCGGCCATTTTTCGTTTATTCTACCCGAATGACCAGTGCCAACTTGTCAGGCGAAGATGACAGAACTACGCTCTGCTACTTTGCTGCGATATCCATTGCTAACCTGAACTACGCTTTCCTACTGTCTCCGAAATATTCACTGCTCACCTCTGGATTCTATACTCGAAGACGACTGTCAAAATGTCTAACAAAATCAGGCATGGCTGACCACATATGGAGAGAAAGAGAGATTACCGCCCTCTGTAGGATCAAGTTGAGATCATAGACAAAGAACTCCATTGGAAAATCGTAAACTTAAAGAAATCAGCACATATGGTAGGCCACAAAAATCTTCTGAGCTGAATAAGCATAGAAATGAATACAATATGGGACCCAGTAATAAGAGATACCAGAGAAAAGCGATAACAACAACAAAAATTGCAATATGAGCTCCGATAAAAATCGGTAGGTTTAACAGCAAAAATTGCAATATGAGCACTTGTAAAAAAAGATTGCTGAAGACATTAGGTTTATAATACACAGAAATTCATACACAGATCTACTGAAGGACATATGGCACAGTGGACAGGACCCAATGAGTACCTGGTTAAGGTAGTGGAGAACTTTCAGAGGGGAATTAACAGGAGATAACTGATAACTGACATCCATCAAACATGGCACGTGGAACTAGAACAGACTACCCCAGTGAGCGAAATAAAGGGTTCAGTTTGACATTCCAACCACCTGAAGAAGGCCGGAGCGTACAACGGCCGAAACTTTGTAATAAATATGGTGACAAAGATGAGCACAATAGTCCGAATAATGTAAATCGTAATCATTTTGTGTGATGGACAATTATCTCATGCTGTTACACTATTTGGACAATTTTGCTGTTACAGCAAGTATATGTCGATATTTAATTATGTAAGATAAATTTGGAGAGAACAACTGTCTAGCATGAAAATGTGAACCAATATTCCTAGCAGCGGACCTGGCTATGGATTCAATATAATTTGTTTGATTCATATAAACAGAGAACTCGTAAGGAGGTTAGCATCAACCATGTTGATAGACGGAAGAAGGGACTCTCTCTTTGATGATCAATAGAAAGCAGTTTTTCTTTTGGAAGGCGTTAGACAGTTGGAATTTATAAGTGATCTGGAGATATCTATGGATTCTTACTGTGAAAGAAAGTTTAGAAATGATACTGACAACTTAAGCGCGTATTTATTCATGAGAGTAATTAGCCTAGAATGGAAATGGATTTCCTAGAGACGTCAACAAAGATAATGCCTTACTTTATTAACCAAAGAAGCTATTATATGCCTCCCTTTGTATTGCCATTTTGCTTTTTGTCTTTGAAAAATTGCGAGTTATTTTGTTCAATAAATATTCTCACAGATTCATTTTGGATTTAATAGGCCAATAAACTACGGATCTGAGGATTAATTTCGAATGGATTTTATGCATAAAAGAATTTTTGCTGACATAATTCTTTAGTTTATTGCATCTCAGATACCGCATTTACATTTAGTCTATTAGTGCAACCATGCAGGTTGTAATAGTTGCATACAAAAATGAGCATATTTTGCGCAATGGGAACTTGAAATCTATACATTAGGATTAGTTTTAGTAATACCTTCTTCTATGTGGCGTGTCCTTTCAGGCCATGAACGATAAGGACTCTCCACAACGTCCCATCCATCTTAAAATTTACTAGCAACTCTCCCTTTTCAAAAATTCTCACGATCTGTTTTGCCATTCATTCCCACAGTCTCGTTAGGTAATTTTCTCGCTGTCTTCCCTTATCTCTATTTCTGTCATGGGTCCTTATCTATAACTACAATGAACTCTTCCTAACACTATGTATAGTACGCATCTCAAGAGAGAGGAGCGAATCGAGCCGAGCTTCTCGACTTGACGGTCGAACTCTCTGCCTCTGAGCAGAGAGGAACCCGGACGAGGCTCTGCCGAAGGGCAGAGTCTCGTTCGGGGAGGTTGACCAACCCGATTCTGTTTTTACAGTTTCTACGGGCTTTTTTTTGGCCGAGCCTACGGGCTCGGAAAACCCACGTAAAAATCGGCGTTGTGCCGCATCTTTCCCTCGTGTGGGGTGGGGAAGGAAATATCGAATCGAGTCTAGCCGATAGTAGTTCACTCCAAACCAGACTGACAGTCATACCTTCCACATCTTGTATTATTATTTCGTGTAATACACCTTCGTGAATTCTACTCTTGTGTTCGTGTTGTTCTTCCATGGTCCTAACATGGACCATAACAATTTCCTTTAATATGCCCTGAGTGAGTTATGTTTTCCAAGCCCACTTTCCTCATATGTCCAATAAATTTCAGCAGTCGTATTCTGATTCTGCCTCTATATATTCTGTTTTTCTTTACTTTTTTGTTTGTTTTCTAAACCAAGCAAGTCAATTAAGTCACTAATATACAAAGACTTACTGAGTGTTAAAGAATTAAAGTAATGAAAGAATATTATTATGAAAGAATTTTAAAGTAATTAATGAAGCAAAGTAACGTTAAAGAAGTGTTAAAGACTTACTTAGTGTTAAAGAAGAAGAAAAATAAAGGTTATTAAGGAACGATAAGTAAAATAAGAAGAGAAATCAAGATGACATTAGATAGTTTCATTTTTTGGAGATTAATGCTGGTCGGAAAGCAAGAAGACGGAAGAAAGATCCACAAGCGAGAAATAAGACAGAAAAAAAAACGGTTAGCATGGAACTTACGATGCCATCTAGCAATTCCAACTATAAAATGACGACACCCAGTCACCAACCTAATATATACATTTAGATTCATAAATTCTACGTATCATAGAGGAAAGTCCATCAAGAAAATTTGCCATGAAAATATTTGTAAAAAAAGGGACACGGAAGATATTTTATGGTAGTGGGAAAATGAGTGAAGCCGAGATGCCAGGTCAGGACCAATAATATTTCAGATTCTTCTTGGGATTTTATCAAGGATTTCTAAATATATTGCAGGATCACCAGAGGAGAAGTTCTAGAAAGGAAACTGCTAGCAGAGAACTCAGAATAACATCTAGCCAAATCAATTCCAAAACGATGAGACCTAACCACCAATCAAATACTGCCTTAAATCCATGGGCTGTACGTACCAGAGGGAAATGGTCATCAGAACAATTACCATAAAAGTATTTATAGAAAAAACAGAAGTAGCTACATTAAGACGGTAGGAAATAGACTGAAGCCGAGATGCCAGAAGAAGATAAATAATATTGCAGATTCTTATTTGTTTTTTATCAATTATCCCTAAATATATAATAAGAATATCAGACAATAGGTGGTAGCAATATCCGAATCATAAACGAATGGTTGACTTATAAATATGTGAGATAGATTCTGGAGAGAAAGATTGGGTATGACTATACTATTAACAAACGTTCCTAGTAGCAGACCTAACTATTTGTCAAAACATCCTCAAGATCTGTCAGTAGAACCATGCTGTTGTTAACTCCAGTTCTTCATCTGTGGCTAGAGTGTTCAGCATTCGCTGCCACACAAGTGCATTGATATCACATAGGAATTTATCGCTATTTTCCTTGTATCTATCGATGTTTTCTGTTTCTTAATACTTTATTTGGCTTTTGGAAGGCAACTTTCGCTATACCTATGCGCCTTCGGATTTCGTTACCGCATTTTCCATCCTCTGTTATAACACTTCTCAGATATATATGTTGCAGTTTTTTGTGTATATGTATTAACTAGTGAGCTAGACCAAATGACTTGACTCACTTTATAGTCCACTCAATGTGTTATTTAATGCCGACAAGATCTTTATTGCTGGTAATATGTTTTTTTTTTCAAAAATCTATTTCTGGTAATAATTTTTCTTCAAAAATGTAAGGTTAACCAATCAGAAGACGTAGAATATTCAATCCGTTGTGTATAAAGGCGGCCATTTTGTTTACTCTCTCCGAATGTCCAGTGCCAAATTGTCAGGCTAAGATGAACAGAAGGAAGAACTACTGAACTACGCTCTGCTACTTTACCGGGATATCCACTGCTAACCTGAAAACGCTTCCCTACTGTCTTCGAAATATTCACTGCTAACCTCTGGATTCTATGCTCAAAGACGACCGTCATCATGAACAACAACATAGTGTACTTCTTTCATTTTGATCTTTCTTTCGTCTTTCGTTTTTTTTTTCCCTTGTTGACAAATATCTTATCGCTTTCCTTTGGTCATGGTAATATTAGTTGTTTGTCTATGAGAAAGCATTTGGCATTCATTGATCGGGCAGATAGTACAATTTTCGGTTTCAATTTTAAAATATAAAAGGAAAACAGATTTCTGAAGCTATTATAATTCTTTCTAGTACTGATGGGGTTTCCTTCCTAACCTTTTGTTTCAAGTGAGGTTTAACGTTAATATATTTGTTATGTCATTATTTTTTCTTTGAGTTATATGTGCTATACTTTTTAGTTGTTGCTGCTCTTGGTAGTCATCAAGTGTTGTAGTTTCTATTTTTTGGCACAGTTTTTTTTTTTTGATTCTGTAGCGCCAGCCCAAAAGGTTCAAAGATATATGAGCTCTACCAAGACCGTCACAAAGCCTTTCTTCATCACTGACCTTAAGAAGCCGTTGCATACAGCTGACAGTTTAGATATTTCTGACCGGTTTTGATATCCATACGAAAGCCTCGATCTGACGTGGGTATTTAAGAACATGACCCGAGTTTTCAGGTTGATGTTTCGACTCAGTTATTATGAGAGCAGTAGAGTTTAGTGTTAAATTCTACGTTTTGTATATTTTCTACCAATCCGGATTTTGAAGGCCGGCCACTTCTCTGGATACTTACCCCATATTCCAGCTTCGAATGACAATTTATGATGGTTTTAGCATCCACTGAAGCACGGGGTCCCTGAACACTATGCCTCAATGTATGCATTTATACCACGGACTGCAACTCTTCGTAACGATATGCTACCTGACCACGCCCATTTTCTCATACAGAGGCAGGTTCGGTTGAGCTTGGTTCGTTTTACAGCATATCAACCTCAATGAGTTATTTAATGCCGACAAGATCTTTATTGCTGGTAATATGTTTTTTTTTTCAAAAATCTATTTCTGGTAATAATTTTTCTTCAAAAATGTAATGCTGGTAATAATTTTTAAAACGTATTTCTGGTATGAAAACCTATTTTTACATATTTTCTCAGAGTGTTTTGACTCCAGTTTGGGGGTTAACTACTTACCCATAGCTGGGACCCTAACAGGAGCTACACTCCGTGTCAGGGTGGTCCTGGGGACACCAGCAATTAAGAGGTGGTTCCACGCTCCTCAAAACACCCTGATAAGAGGCCTGTTTGACGTAGTTTATCCTCTTACCCAAGACGTGGATGTCCTCGTACACAGGACAGACAGCCTTTCTGTGTTAAATTTTTCATTCTGAAATAAAAACAGAGATTAACAATGAAATTCTAGCCCTTTCATACCATAACAACAGGAGAGTGATATTGTGCCCTACGGGATGTGGCTCAATCTTATTGGGACGATTACCAGGTCTGCTGCTAAAAAAATTGGTTAACTGTGTCAGGCTAGACAATTTTTCGTACATAAGTATACCATTCGTCCATGCACTGAATATTGCTGTCATATCTAGTATCGTTATTCTGTAATGTATCTAGAAATTCTCAACAAAATCCAATTATACTCCTGGATATGACGATATATCACATCTGGCAGCAAAGCCTCTGTTCTGGAGATTACAAGTTTTGATGCGTGTAGAACGACATCTTAATTTTGGTTGTTCCAAAGTCCACCCTTACCTGGGGTCGTAGCAACTGTTAGTTTCCCAGCTATGGGCAAATAGTAAATCCCCCCAGAAACACTTAGAAAATACAAAAATACATTTTTATAGTAAAAAAAAAGAACAGCAATGCCTATTTATAATAAAAGTAGCTGTGAAAACGGATGTTATCTTCAATTCCTTTTTCACAATCCTTTCTCAGGTTACCCGAAAGTAACAATTCAAAGTAACTATCATATAAAAGACTTTTGTGTGTTCACAGACAATATATCCCTTAGTAGGGCTAGTTTTAAAATAACTGTACAATATGTGTACAAATAGACTGACATATAGTTTCACAATAGACTTGCAAATAGATTTATAGATAGATTTACAAATAGAATGAAATATAGGTTAGCAAAGATTTACAACACTGCCAAATAGTACTGGTAACTTATAAACACTTGATGATTAGTTGTCTCTTATCAAGTTTGCAGATGATAAAGAACATTTTTGGTCTTTCTGTGTTGTTTATAAATAAGCAAACGGTTGGGGTTGCCGATTCTTGATCATTCCACATAAAGTTGGCCATGGAAGAAAAACCGGTTCTGCAAGATTAAGGCCTACCACATCCGGGAACTTTCCTTGAGCTTTGTCAATGTTGATTAGAAAATTCACTTTCACAGGGAGTTGCTGTCTGAAGTGACATAAGAAAGGCATATCCGAAAGAATAAGCAGAATTTTACTGTTTGATTTTTTTTAGTCAGAATTTTCACTTGCATAACTGTTGGCGTCATCTTCTTAATTGTAAGTAGTGCGGCATTGAAATGATATTTTAGCAGCGCCACTGGTGCTCCAATCTTGAGGTGCAAATTGAGAGGTTGAGGCCTGCTGGTGTTAGGCTATTCAAAAATTCAAATATGATAGTTCACTGCTTCATCGGCGTTTACTACTACGTCATTGGAATTGTAGCTGCGACTCTCACCTGGAAACTGTACCAGAAGTTTGATGTTGAAATCATCAAGTGCCACATTATTTGAAGCTTGATTGGCTCAAGTTCTCAATCAGTTTGGGTGTGAAAACCCTAGTCATTAGTTCTTTTAAATCACATACCATATACCAAAATGCAAATTGACTCGGCCATCATGCTCACCAACAAAATGCCAATACCAACATCAAATTTCTGCTAAGAAAAATTAACAGCTTCCTCATCACCTCTGAGCTGCACACTTATGTTGGTTCTGTGTCTCAGATTTTTCACACTGATCCACAGGCAGGAAAATTTATACTACTTTTTAACTCTTCAGTTCTTGTCCTTTTCGATGTCACTGGAAGGGTTTTTCTAAAGTTTCCCGTAAGCAAGACCTCTCATGAGCCGTGTGTTATATCTAAGATCCTGATGTGCAATGTCGAGAGCTTCGAATGAACCCTTATGGCTCATTGTCGCCTCATTCAAGATGATCAATTTGCAATCATTGAGGGCTTTGCCTATTATAGAAACACAACTGATGTTGCGGGTTGCCTTCTCTTTCTTGGACAGTTCCAAAAGGAATTTGAAGCACGAATGAGCTGTGCTTCAATCCCTTAGCAGGGTTACAGCTATTCCACTTGATGTCAATGCTAGAGCAATATGCTTCATTTGGGGCAGTTTATCCGGATGTAAGTTTATGAATAAATGTCCTGCCAGTTCCATCTGGGGCATCTAGGAAGAATTACATTCAATTCGTGAAATAACTGTGTTATAAACACCCAGCTGGCCCTCCATCAGTTTGTGTTCGTTATCAGCTATATACGCCGTCATTTCCTATGTGCCATAGCTGATCTTCCACGCGTACTCAGTTGCGAGATTGTTTGCTGCCTGCTCAGGTTGAGGCAGGCCAAATGTGGCAATTTCTTGGCCTCCCATAGTTTTCACTCACGTGCCCAAGTCATCTAATACCTCATTGTGAGGTTTGGCTTTGAATCCTTCGTAGGATGTCTCTGCCATATGGTTTTGTGGGTCACCCAAACCTTAAGAAGCTCAACCAAGACACATGTCATCAATATATGGTTGAAAATAACTGGCGCAGTTGACTTTGAGCTCTGCTGACTGCTGTCTCCTCTAGTCACAGTAGACATCGTCATCCAGCAGTCCCCGTTTGGTACAGGTTTTCTCTGTCGGCCGTACAGACTTTTCTATTATATCTTTGGCGATGAATGAATGATGAAAGACCTCAGAGAGTGTGCAGCAGTAGACGCTGAAAGCAGTGATGTTGAGTGGGGTTCACACTGTAGACCCACCTGATGGTCTCGCTTCCGAAGACAGTATTCTCTTCCCAGCTCTCAATTTGTCCCCCTTGTTTGGGCCTGGCCCATCTATTGCGTACCCAGGTGTAGTAAACGGGAACCTCAACATACTGTATTGTTCGGGCTAACAGGTCACTTTGGCATAATTTGAAGAAAGTTGTCAAAACTGTCTCTGGCGTATTCTCAATTACATTTCGAACAGTATCTTCCATGAAATATACACGCTGGCCATTTTAAAGATGAACAGCTAGATTCATCACTGTTGGGTGTTGCTCGGGGATTTTAGAAGCCAAGTCTGTGCAACATCACCTCCTTAGAAGGATTATATGTGTCCAGCTGATAGCTTATATATATATATATATATATATATATATATATAATTATAGATAACTAGACTCGTTTCGAAAACCCTCGAATTTTTGATTTGCTAATAATCAAATCAATCTCGAGGGAAAAAAGGTTTTAAAAAAAGAAAGAGCTACAAACATGAATTTCTGTCGACAAAAGATCGCACAGATGCAGGTCTGAAGCCCAAAGAAAAAAAACGATACGAGTAAACGACTAATAAAAGCGCTCAATACAACCGTAGAGCAGACCTAGATACACCTAGTGAGCCAGACAAACCTACCTAGGTTTCACCTAAACGGATCGTCAGGGAAAGTAAAAATATGCGTTTCTCTTTGCCTCCTTAGCCTTACTTTCCCTGACGATCCGTTTAGGTGAAACCTAAATAGGTTTGTCTGGCTCACTAGGTGTCTAATATATATATATATATATATATATATATATATATATATATCATTATTGAATGGATTTTTATATTAAAAAAAACAGTTAGCCTGGTAACAAACTGGAAGTTAGTTCAACATATATGCTAAGTTTCATCAATATTGGTTCACGGGTTTAGGCGACAACTTGATTCAGACAGACAGAAATTGTCATTTATATATATATAGATGATTAACAATAGATTTTTAAAATAAAATGACCAGCTATAAATTATTTTAGTAGAATTACCAACGATACATTTTATAGCAAAATGAACAACAATGCATTTTATCTGTAGCTGAAGGCATACAATTGCCTTCAAAATATGTTTACTTCTATGCATAAAGTTAAGTTCAAAATATTTAGATTTCGGCATTGACTAACCCAAAGAGGTTGGTATAGTGCTAAACAAAATCAAGCACGCAACGATTTCCAATGAAGAAACTTCGAATATTGTCGGTCCTGACATCTCACCTTCAGTTACTTGCCCACCGCTGTAACCAACTTTCCTGTGCCTTTTTTTATTAATATTTTCATGGTAATTTTTCTGATGAGATTTCCTTTTAAATACCTCGGATTTAAGCGCAGTACTAGGTTGGCGCCTAGGTCTCAACATTTGACTGTTGAATTTGCTTGAAGTAATCGTATGTTTTAAGCTAACAGTTTCTTGCCTCACATTTCTAGCTTGTGGAATTCTTTTCCGGCATCTTGCTTTCGATTCAGTTTTGATCTTCAAAAATTGAAATACTATATCAATCGTTATCTTCTGTCTCCTTAGAATTCATTGTGTTCTCTCATTAATAGTGTCTTTTTTTCCTCGAATCCTTTCATTCAACAAATCCTTCCAAAATCTCGGTAAAGTACTGGGAAGCAGGAGGATAACTTTGTTAACAAAGAAAAGAATACTGAATTGTTCCGTGATATCGGTCCTTCTTTACGGCATCGAATGTTGGACGATTTCCTCAAAGATGAAGAAGAGACTCGAGGCGACGGAGATGTGGTTCTACAGAAGGATGCTAAGGATATCATGGACTGAGCGGGTGAGCAACGATGAGATCATAAAGAGGTTGCAAAAAAGGAAGAGGCTTATTTCTGGGACACATAATAAGGAATGAGGGCCTGGGGAATCTGATACTCGCGGGTCGAATAGAGGGAAAGAAAGACAAGGTAAAACGTGGCATACCTGGCGGAGTGTTGTAGAGTAGTTTTCACAGTGGAGGCTTGTATTTCACTAAGTCGGTCCTAAAAGGGTTCGACGTACAAAACGTTAGGAACTTGAAATAATAGTTAATGACGCAGCAATCTAGTTGTGGTGGTTGATACTTTAATGTCCGACCTCGATTGACACACCAACTCACCCTGAGCCCCCTGGCGACTGCTACTACTACTACTTATTATATCTGGGAGAGTCTATTAACAATATAATAGGTATGTTCCGGTATAACACGGAGTTAAGCAAGTGGATGACAGAACATGGTCTAGGGGAGGAAGCAGAGGGAAGGAACTTGTTGAGAGCTGCAAGGGATATAGGGAGGTGGAGAACCATGATCGCCTAAATCCTGAAAGGTCATGTCACATAAAAAGAAAGATAGACGGCCTGAAAAGTCCCATCATATTTTTCTGCTCCTCCTAATACTGCCAAATTTACTGATTGCGATCCAGCTAAGACGGGCATGTTTCCTTAACTCTGATAAAAGGTCATGACCCGTTATTAGCTCCTGAAAAAAATAGCTGTGAGTTTAAATGGCCTTCAAACGACGTCTGCAGACTTTTACGTTCCTCTTGTCTGCGAATTTATTGAACAGCATATCGATCTTTGAGAATATGTCTGGAAATATATATTTTAAAATGAGGGTAATTTAGAAGCTGAAAATAAGTTGTTAGTATATTTTAACTTATCTTTCGTTTATAATACTTCTTGTTGCTGATGAATGAAAATAAACGCCATAAGCCAAGAAAAAAATGAAAGAGAAAAAATAAAAATACTGCTGTAGACAGAAATCTAACAAGGTACGTTTTTTTGGCGAAGAAAAATCAATTTAAAATTAACTTCACGAATTTCTTTCCAAGAAAATAATAATAATAAAAAAATTCAAATATAAAAAATTAATCTTCTAAAGGCAGAACCTATCTTCTCTGAGGTAAGTTTTATTGGCGGCAGAACAGAAACCAAAATGGCGGATTTTATATTAAATTTTAATAAGGCCGACAGTCAGAAGCTTATAAAGTTGAAAGATTCAGCTCGCACAACTGTCTTATTAAACTAGTTATCGTTCTGTCAATTTTAGAAGAGGATGTCACACATTTAGTAAGGAAAATATTGTCTTTTCTTCAGAAGATGCCATTAGTAAAACTTGTAAACTAGACTACATTAAATTTGCATAAATTGCTGAGAGGTATTAAATTTGATATAAACTCTGAAAACGTAAAGATTTTAAATGAAAAATTTGAATGAACTCGTTTATCGAAGACGTCAAAAATGACTGCATATTTTACGTTTTTCATAATATAAACTATTTTTGAGGAAGAGTGGAATAATGGATAGTGTTTCGGTTTCAGGAATCGAGAGCCAAATTCAAAATCGAGTCGAGTTTGTTACATTCAGTTACGTACAAGTACCCTTGGTATGAAGACATCTCTTTTTCTCCTCTCTGTTGGTAAATAACAGTCCATAATGGAGCTATAACCTTCAGTGGAAGTCGGTCTGGAAGAAGGACCCTATGTGGGCATATCTGTCAAAGGCACGTCAAGCTAAATGAGGACGAATATTTTCTGTGAAAATTTCTCGGACATTCATGTCGGTAAATGTTGTTTATTATAAACAGTGCATTTACTTAAATATTTGTATCTATAAAAAGAATGTATAAACATAAAAATGTCTTTATATATATACATATATATATATATATATATATATATATATATATATATATAAATTTCTTTACAACAACCGCTAAGGCACTACTGCTTGTTTGGGCCTTTTCTTAGGGAACAATAGTATAATGAATAATTAATGTTAAGTAGTGGTTCAACCATTGTAACCCCCTTATATCCCCTTAAACTATGCTTCTTACTCTATTTTGAGTGGCTCTAAGGCATTGTACAAGGATGAGCATCAATGTAAAAAATAAATAATTGACATTGTTCTGTATTTTGTATCTTGTCTCTACCTCCCCGGACGACACTGTCCTTCGGCATAGGCTCGTACAGGTTTCTCTCTGCTCGAAGGCAGAGAGATCAACAACAGCTAAGAGCTGAGCAGGCGACCATCTCTAGCTGCCTAACTACCTGATCTTCATTTAGCAAGCAACATGCAGCAATATGATGATTTTCTTATATACCACCGGACGAGTACAAATTGCCAAGCAAACCAAGCTCACACAGTGTGTGTGTGGGGGGGGGTAGATCATCCATTCAAGATGTGAAAATAGCACAAAAAGAAGAGAACTGAGTATTTTAATTCTATTTATGCGGTTCGATATTTTTTACACTTTAAATTAGTTTTATTTTTCTCATTCAATTAAGTACAACTACCCTTGGTATGAAGTCATCTCTTCTGTCTCCCCACTATGGGTAAATATCAGGACAGAATGAATCACATGGCCTTGGATAGGAACCAATCTAGAAGAATGTAAATTCTGAGTTTTTTAAAAAATATGCAGCCCAGATGAAGTACATACTATGCAGCTATAATACTGACTGCCGGCGACAGAAAAATTCATGTGTTTTTACGAACTGTGGATGTCGTATTGAATGAATGTGTTAGTTTCTTTCTTTTTCATTGCTTCAAGAAATCGATGTGGTTTAAAGAAGTGATGATTATTTTTAATTACCCATTAATCATTATTTTTTCATCGATTATCATATTATAATATTTTATTATATTCTCATGCATTTATTATCTTTATTCATCAAAATATATATTGTTTAGATTTTAAGATAAATCGTGGTATATATCTATTGTTTACTTTAAAATAAATGTTATTCAGCGAGTTTACTTTATAATGAATATCTAATAATTTATTACCAATAATTATTATATTATTATGAACGTTTAATATACTGTATTTAATAATTGGTATTCATATTTTTAAGTTTTGTATTAATATATATTAATTCTGCTGTTCAATTTATTACTTAATAATAATGGAAAACCGATCACTCTTTTTCTACTCTTGTATTAATATGAATTTATCAGTGGCACAAAAAATTATGTATTCTTTCATAATCGTCATAATAATAGAAATAGTTTTTCTATTTATATTAATCTTCTATATAATAATTAACGTTGTTCATTTATTTATTTATAACTTTCGTGTCACAATTTGTAGTGGGCAGAGAGGTAAATTCAGTTAATAAATTTATCGGTGGTTACTTAGTCATTTTAATCATATATATACAAATAAATGATTCCGACAAACTGGTTAATTGGTTGGTTAAATTAGTTTAGCGGTATATCATTCCAGATGGTTTATTCAATACCGAAATCTAAATATCTCCTATGAAAATTTATGCTTTCAACCACAAATATCTCGTGTACACTTTCAGGGTAAAGGTATGTTTTTAGATAAATAATTTGTAGATCATAAAATGTATATTTGATAATTTCACTATAAAAATGTGTTTTTATATTTTTTCGTGTTGCATTTTATTGCTGGTAATTTTATTATAACAATATACTGTTTATTTTTGTCTGAGGGTTCATTATTTGCTCGTGGGTGAGACCTTAACAGGTGCTATCACCCCGGGTTAAGTTGGACCTAGGAACAATAGCAGTTAAAATGTTATTTCACGCTCCTCGAAAACTCCAATCTCCCATTCGCCTTGCTGCCAGATTAAGTTTATCGTCAAACCCAGGACAGCATACAAGTTGTGATGTAAGAAGTAATGCATTTGCTTTAGAGTTTGTAGAGAACATGAGCTAGTTCAGGAACAGATTTCGTTAAGACAATTTCAGGGTTACTGTCAAAATCCGCAGAGCTTGTGGAAATCTAGTTTGGAGATTGTTGTAACTTAAAGAAGGTTACTGAATAGAATAATCACACGAAGATTGATAATGAACGATAATACTTAAGACAAGAGCAACGCATATAAGATTCGCCAGCGGCGCGTAGAAGAAGTAGTCAACTGCTAGAAGTGAGTCAAGTGCATTTCACAATAAATCTTCAACTGCAGGATATCTACCAACCGCCCCATGCGGTTAGATTTGGCACAAGGCCGAATTAAATGTGGGGTATCCAAGCCCGTAGGTTCGGCTAAAATTTCCCCGTAGATCCCCTTTGCTCGGAGGCAGATAGTTTGACCAGCACAGCTTGAGACGAATCTCCAACTTCGGACCAACATACAGTGTTTACTACTGCATTTATGTGAATGCAGACATACCCATTATCGTCCGTAGGTAGGTTACAATAGTGATAGATATCAAAAACGGAACAGGTTGGGTTCTAAGTTAAAAATCAAGCAATGGTACGCCTTAGGAAACGAGAATCGCGTCAAAAGACTAAAATACGGACAAATGATTTTTTTTTATCAGTAGTAAATGACAATACATCAAACTGGTTGAAGAGGGGTTGCAATTGAATATTTACCTCAGTTGACCACACTCTTACGGAGCCGCCGGTAATCACACACAAAATAAACAAATTCTGAAAGTCTACATGCGTCTCATTCTATCAGTGACTTCGCATTGTTGGGGAAAGGATTACACTTATTACGATCAGATAGAAAATGGGGTCTGTTAAGATCCGAAATAACAGCTTATTATAACCCGTACGCTGTACGCTCTATCTAACGATAGCTTCTATGCTGCATTCCCACAGAAAGAGACCTAAACGATCAACCACGATCTAGGTGACTTGCCGACATTGACACAAGGGTGCCACATTCTCTGACGGAACAGAATAAATTTGATCTTTTGTCTGGGGCGATTTTTTTGATGTTGCACCAAGAAAAGGAGCCGTTTTTGGACCTAACTCTTACAGGCAATTAAAGATGGATCGCTTATGATGACGTTCGACGTGTAGCAATATCAGTGTCAACCGATATCTTGTTAAATGAAAACTTCTGACCTGTAACAAAAATTGTTTCAAACATGCATTTGCCCTGATGATTATCATCTAACGACCAAGGAAAAGAACCCTCACAAATAGCCTTACTGAATGAAGATAAATTGTTTGTTTTTTTTATATTAAGATTGTTGTCTATATGACAGTGGCCACGACCTGCTGAAAACAGTGAGTACACGGAGAGAGACGAGCGACCGCCTCGCAGCAACACCAAAGAGAAGACACACCCATTAGACACTTCACTTCATCATCTTTCTCTATGTCTGCTTCGCGCGTCAATAGTAGTAGATTACAACCAAAATCAAATTTGATATTACTGCACAAAGTATCATGGTTTTATTTCGTGGGTGACGATCTTGCCGAAGAGTTATATTTAAGTCAGAAGCCTTTGGCTGCAAGAAGCTGCACCCTGAGAACGAACATTGAGGTTGGTTTGAGCGGCAACGCTACAAACTCCAACAGAGTTGGAAACAAGCTTGTGCAGAAACCGTGTCTAAAGCGGGCTTCTATCCAATGAAGGCTTTTGATACCAGTTTGGTTGCATTGCAGAGGGATAATTAAATTTGATCTTTTTCCAGCCGGTCAAATAATAACTTCAAAGAAGTATTTCGACAAACACACTGATCTGAATAGGAGTAGCGGTCGAATTTAGCAAATCGAAAAGGTGTCAATTTGAAACACGACAGCGCAAGACGATTTTTTTTTTAGCAGCAAACCTTGCAACAGCATAAAGATTTTAAATGGGGAATCCTCCAACACTCATCGTCTTCTTCGGATTGTCATTTGTTTCACTCTGTAAAGAGCAAGTTAAATGACAAAAAATATGACGTTCTGCAATTAGTCGAAAACTACCTCAAAACCTTCTTCCAACCAAAAAAAAATATCACTGTTTCTACGAAAATGGCATCAACGCGCTTGGTAGAACGGTGGAAGACAGTTGCTAAAATGATAGGGATTATGAATGGAAGAAAAAGACATGAGGAAAATTATTTAATTTCAGCCGGCGCATTTCGTCCATTAACGGACATTATCAAGGTAATAGCAAAATGAAGGTATTTGAAAATAATGTATCCAATGAAAACAAAAACGAAATATTGTTTAGTTTGTTTTTTTAGTTATTTTTTTTTTATTTTTTTTTTTTTTAAGCCTGTCACCCCAAGCAAAACGGGAGTGCCACAAGCACGCAAGGGGTTACAGAGGGTAGAGAACAAGAGTAAAAATGGCGTGTTTGGGGAGAGGACACAGAGAAAGACGGGAAACAAGTTCAAGGTATCAGAAGATGTCGATTGACATTACACTTGAATATTTGAAGATTATAGTTATCAGGGAAGCAAGTAAAAGGACGAGAATTCCACCGGCGGGAAGTGCGAGAGAAGAAGCTGTTTGAGTAGAAGAGACGGTTACATTTAACTGTTTCCACAGTAAAAGGGTGGGACCGCGATGCCAGCCTGGTAGCTCGATTACATGTAGTCTGGGAACCAGAGAATGCAAAAATTCATAAATTCAACTGAAGGAAATACGTCATAGTGCATACTCAAAGAATATTTTTCATAAAACCTATAAATCCGTGGTGTTATTATTCGTTACTCAGCATACTCGAAGAAAAGATTTTATATGAACTATCCGTGGTGTCAAATTTTGCGGCACTCCGGTAGTGTTTTTCTTTTCTTCTATTCATGCTGCCCTCTCTACAGATTAAATCTGAGAATATGCCTAATGGAGATTAATAGAATAATAAATGTTTTTATATGAGGATGCAAATTTGTATTTTTAATTTTCTATTCCGGCAAGAACTTTTGCAATGATTCATTATTAATACTAGTTTATCGAGACGGTTAAAAATAAGAGAATGTTTTTGTATAGTCTTTATTCACATTAGGTTTTCACATAAAATATATAAAATTTTCAATTTTTCGTAATACGTTGAAATAATGGCGGATCAGTTTATTACGTAAGTGCAATAAAATTACGACTTCGATTTTATGGCCTGTAGAATTTTGTATTAATAAAAGATTCCCCATACTGTAAAAATGGTTTATTTTGTAAAATGCCCATCCTTATGAATATATGTGTTTCTGTATAAATATAGACAGACAGACAGACAGATAGATAGATAGATAGATAGATAGATAGATAATGTCAGAACTATGACTGGAAAGGATAGTCCAAGTACTTCTTTTTAATATAAAATATTAAAAAGATAGATCCATGAAGCGAGCTCAATATATTGTCTACAGGGCGAGGTGATATATGTCAAAGGAAAAACTTAACACATCTTGAAAAATACGTTAATACATTTATTTCACCGGGAAAGTTTTTAATACCTGTTTTTATGTAAGTTTTTTTTTTTTTTTATAAATAAATATTTAATTTTTCACTCCATTTATACATATATATATATATATATATATATATATATATATATATATATATATATATATATATATATATGATATATATGGCGTAAATTAGATCATGAGGATATAAATTTTGATTTGATTTCAATGTATTTCATTATCTGTCATTTGTATTTCCTACTCATACCCCTGTTCATTGTTTTGACACGTTGCTTCCCCGCCCCTCTTTTCAGTAATATAAATCCACAAATAATTTTTTCTAGGTCAAGCAATTTAGACTTCCTGTTCTTATTTTATTATCCTGTTCATATTTTTAACATATTGTCCGGATAAATTTAAACCATTTGTCATTTCGGTCTGATGAGACAGGTATTAAAAACTTACCCGCTGAAATAAATCTACCACCGGATATTTCGAGATGTGTTAAGCTTTTATCCTTTTATACATACATACATACATATATATATATATATATATATATATATATATATATATATATTGTAATCCCTCTTTTATACAGGTTTCGTTAAATACAAATGACAATTTTTCTTGTGTTCCTACTAGTGTTTTCTTTTTTGAACAAATATGTGTAAAAACCGTCCAGATATTCACCATGTCCGAGCGCTTTCGGCTATTTTAACTATGCATGTATTTTTTCATGTATGTGCTTGAAGGTATAGGAATGTATTATTTTGTGAACACGGTCATATTGTGACCGAAATATGCTCTTTTATCTTATTTTTTTTATAGTTTAGGGCTTATTATTTACCAAAATAAGAACAAATACAAAATAATTGCTGAAATTTTTATCTTTTACTTTAAAAAATACAAAAATGTATTATTTGAAGGCTTTTTTTTTTGTTTAAAGAAATGTAGAGTTCCCTAAACTTTTTTGTCTGTAGTGTATACAATGATCCAATCATAAAAGATCTTGAATTCCTACTCGGATTTATAATTAGCAGATGCAATCTTAGCCATATAAATTACGCAGATGCCACTGTGTTGATAGCAGACACAAAATGATGACTGCAGTATCTTCTGTTAGAAGTTGTTAAAGGAACGTGGGGAAAAAAAACTAGGTTAACGATCACTCATAAGACTCGATACTGACTCTATATAAAGGGGACAGTTCAAGGTGCAAGTGACAAGTTGGAGATGTCAAAATCAACCAAATAACAGATACTACCTGGCGTTGAACAAGGAACCGTCCATATTTAGATTTATCTTTAACGATTAATTCCGCATACCATTTTTTTTACTGTGAGAGTTACCTTTGCAAGGCCCGGGAGCCACTCGAATTAGAAGGATACGTTAAGTATTTATCGATCCCCCCACGAGGATTGAATGTGGCACAAGGCCGAGTTTAATGTGGGTTGATCCGAGCCCGTAGACTCGGCCAAAAATATAGCCTTTGAACCCGCCTAGACGGGTTCAGGCCCTGTCTACCTCCCCGGACGAAACCTTGCCCTTCGGCAAAGCTTCGTCCGGGTTCCTCTCTGCTAACGCAGAGAATTCGACTTCCCTGTCAAGGATACGTTAAGAGGCCATTGGTGTGTATAGATGAGGGAGATAACGATTAACCCTAGCATCCTGTTTGGAGTCGATCCCACAGGGAAGGGGTGAGCGGGAAGAAGCTCTGTGAGTGTAACTTACTTTTCACCGATAAAATATGGAGGAAATGTGGGTGGTTTGCTACTATTTAAGTAGTATGGCGTATTCTTTCCATTAAGGTTTGCTGTGGCGGGATCAGAGAAGGTCGTTCGTCCGAGCACTTTCCATGGAAATATTGGCAGAGCAGCGAGAGGCTTGCCATATCCCTGCCTGTAGGATTGAAGAGTGGAGAATAATTCGTCACCGACAAGAGCTCGCAGAGCTCTACAAAGGCTGGAGATTTAGGTCTTGGCAACTTCCGCCCAGATATGACAAGAGTACTTCATTTTTGGCCTGATCCGGCACTTATAAAGGTAGAAATTAGCAGCAGCAGGTGTCGGGTATTTACTGAAGCGGTACAGAGAGCCGACAATTTTAACTGCATCCTTAGCAACGGATCGTATATACGATTTTTAACTTTAAGGTCGCGTGTGAATTTGAGGCCCAAAATTATGTCCAGGCACTCCGAGAGGAACTCCGTTCATATTGATTGGTGGCAGTTCGGGGTCAGATGTGTAACTAGCTTGGTCTTCGAGGCATGTAACCAATCAGTTTTTACCCCTTTGAGTAGTTGGTACACGATCGGAAGAGAGATCAGACGCCAATTGATGGTCATCGAAAGTTTTAGAGGAGAAATTGAGCATCTCTACTAATAGACGTTCAAGACAAGGCGCCTCATTGTGTGTACAGCCGACCGTCTGCTCTGTGGTGATGAAACGTTACTAGCTCGCTTTTGGATGTCTAGAATTTTACCTGCCAATTCTTCGTTAATTACGCCGTGCGAGCAAAGAAAGAGTTGGGATCAGATCCCAAGATCTAGTGATGTACAGTAAAGTACTGTGGCTGCTGCTATAAAAAACTACAACATATACATTCAGTATCTAATCTCCTTTGAAGTAGTACCCTTCTGCAGCTGCGCACTTTATCAAACGTCGTTTCCATTGATATAAGCATTGCCGACATTAGTTTCCTCGACGTTTTTTAAATCTTGTCCCTTTGAAGTGGAATTTGATATTTGGAAAGAGCAAAACGTCGCAAGGGGCGAGATCTGGGGAATATGGTGGTTGTTGAACCTTTGGAATGTTATGCTTGGCCCAAAACCATTGCCCAAGCAATGGTCACTGATGGAAACTCTGTGGTGTCGGGAAACGACACATTTTCCTTCCAAGTACTGTTATGAATAAATGAAGCGAACAAGATCGTTATAAATAGTGTATATGCGCAATAAAGTTCAAGGTCAATCTGTGCCAGTGGATTCACTCTGTGAACTTTTCTTCTGTCAACAATAGCAATAATATATATATATATATATATATATATATATATATATATATATATATATATATATTTTAATCAGATATCGTATATTTACTAAAGTTATGAGGATTCCATAGGCAGACGTTAATATAAAAAGAACGCCACTAGGATCGAGGAGAGGACATAAGGAACAAATGCATTTACAAGAGCAATAATCCTCTCTCGAGGATTGAATCCGTTTCGCACAATGGATCATAATATTTACATGAGAGGTCCGTTATCTTTTTACGACAAAGACTTTAACACGGTTTATAAAAAAAAAAACAAAAAAAAACATAATGGTCTTCAGGCAACATCAGCTTGAAATATCGATCTGCGTACAATCACCGAAGTTTAGCGACGTCGACCAAGATCAATAACTAGATGGGTGTTCGTTTGAGAATACCAGCAGCTATAAGCTTGGATGTGCGTCTGCTCTAATGGTTAATGGTCTAATGCATAATGGTGCTGAATTGTTAATCGGAGAAACCAGTTACAATACCGGTTGGGTTCGATATATTTACTTATGCACAAATTGTGACGATAAATATTCGCACTTACCGGAGTCGAATCGTCCAAGATGTGTTGCTTGTCGGGCTGCTGTTTTATGATGGATGTGTGCATAAACCCAAGCTAGACAGTTTGTCATTTCGTCAACTGCACCTTTTCTTCTCGGAAGTGCGGTCCGAGAAAAGTACATTCTCCGACATTTGTTGGTTTTATGCTGCTTGACACGATTTGTCTGCATGCTGATTGGTCGAGCTGGGGACTCCGATTGCGAACGAGGCCAACGGCGATGATTGATGCGTTGGCTGTTTTTGGTCAATAAAAACGGTCAGGGACATTGGCTGTCAGTGCGACTGGGACCGTGGTGACGTGCACTGCTATAGAGGTCCGTATTAAGTTACGACTCTGTTTATTTTTGTCTGGAAGCTGGACGCTAGCTTCAAACCTACCGCTAGTGTGAGTGGTGTAATTACCGGTGTCTACCAAAACGTGGGAAGAACACACTGAACTTCAACACAAATACCACCTGGAAAGGTATGAATCCACCTCTTCTCCCCCAGCTATTTGTTAATTAGTGAGACTTGTATCTCTAAAACTCTTATCTTCAAAAAATTTTCTTAAAATCGCAAAATATTTTCTGGCTTTAAATAACCAGCAAATGGTTGATAACCCGTAAAAACGTATCAATCAATCAAATAGTAATTAGGTACATCAGCATGCCCTTTATATTTATTTACACCCTCTCGAATAGAAATGTATAGAAACTAAAATGACCACAAAGTGAGGGATCAGTTAATATATTGATTGTAATAAAGAATCGATCCCCCACTTTATACCCACATTAAAATTTAGTTGTTTATTAAATTCTGATTAGGTATAAAGTCATCTCTTCTCCCCCAGCTATGGATTAATTAGTAAGACTTGTTTCAGTAAAATTATTATATTCTTCAAAAACAAAGAAATCATACAATCTAAAATATTTTCAACCTACGAAGGGTTGATAATCCGTGAAAAAACGAATGAATGATTGAGAAAGTAACAAGTGTAGCTATACTTGGTACTACAGAAGGTTATTTCCGGTATATGGTTCTTATTAAACAATCGTATAATAACGACCCGGAAGACTGCGATAAAAATTACTCAAAAGAGATAAATTGATAATAAAACTAGTCATGTATTTATGATCTTGATTTCATTAACAAAAACAGTAATAATTTTGTAAGTGATTTATTTTTATCTGATCAAATCTTCACGTTTATTTTCCAGTTAAGAAAAGTTCCATCATGTCCTTTCGACCATAATCCCATGCATCGACGTCCAATTATCAAGTATTTTTTGATCCTCTCATCCAGCGACAGCCATTTTATTCTTTCAGCGGCCATTCCTATTTCCGCCTTGGTTGTTAAACAGCAATAAAATGAGCGAAACGAGAATGAAGAATACATCAATCCTAAAACAAAACAAAAAAAAAACTTTCATGATATTTGTTCTACAAGGTTTCCTTATCTTCTGCGTTATTTTTTTTTTTATTATCATTTTCTATTCGTTCGCATTGGTTAACGATTCGCCTGTTCCCGTCTAGTTATTTTCAATAATCAACAAAGTTCGTAGTTTGACCGATAAATCCCACTGCTTCCCACCACGCAAACGCAGCCACGCTATTTTCGTCATAGACACATACAGACTCGAGCCCTCCCCGCTTGAGGCAAATATAAACGCTACGTTGCTCGCGTATATCTTGACAATTAGCATTCAGTTTCGCATAAATGACATTGGCTAAGGGAATAATAATATATTTTCTTTCTCAAAGAACTGGTTAAACAGCATAGTAGACTTTACTTTTTAGCCTTGGTTGTAACCGGTGCACGAGAAGGATAAATAAAAAAAAGAGTCCAAACCAGTCGACCATTAGATAGGCAACTGCATTCCTTAAGATCTGTAGAAAACACCAACATTTTCATAAAACAATTTTTTTTTTGTCTTTCCAATTACATTCAATCTCATCTGAGACTATCTTCAGGGGATTATAATATCAGTGGAGGTGTTAACTGCGTAAATTCAAAATATTTTTTTCATTTTTCGTTTACAGTTTTTTAAATTCAAAGTTTGTTTCTCAGTTATGCAATGGAGGTAATTTCTTAATTATATATTAATTTAGTATTTTTATATAAAACTTTGCTGCTATAATCATTTAAGAACGTTGTTGCTATACTACTAGTTGAATTTATTTATTTTTGGCTGCAATTCTCTTATATAAAGAGCTTTCAGAAAAGTTGCCAAGAAATTAGTTTGTGGACTAGAAATGTAGAAAGGATTTAAACTAAAATAGATAGACATAATACGTCTAAATTATTTAACTGTTGCGGTGTCCTCCCTCTAAGAGTATGTTAGACTTTTCCGCCTACTACAAGTTTAGTAGGAAAGACGGTACGGGGAACAGTGAACTGTGAATAGATTGAGCTCCAGTTCATTCAATACACTCACTAGTCGTGTAATACTTTTCTGGTGTACTTACTGTTTAATATACAATGTAACCCGGATATAAGAGAGTTGTCGGCACCGGAGAAGAAGTCTCTTATATCAGTTTTTTTCTTATATCCGGGTTTGGTCTATTTTATATACATTAACATAGGCTCTAATTTGGGACCAGAGAAAATCTCTCTTATATCCGTGTTTCTCTTATATCCGGGTCTCTTATATCCGGGTTACATTGTACGATGTATGTGCAAACCTGGTTTTTGGTATTACTTAACCATTTATTTAGTCACAGCATTAACTAAAACTGTTTGAAAGAAAAACAGGTTTCCTATATATATATATATATATATATATATATATATATATATATATATATATTATAACATAGTCATTCAGAGAATAAATCAATAAAGTTAATGTAAATAATGGCGATGTCACTTCGCTAACAGAAAGCATTAAATATCTGACAACTCGCTGAACGACACGATCCGTGTTTTATTAATTGTACTATGAGTTAGATTTTCGGTTCATACAGTTTGCAAGAGCTTTCGATGCATACAAGCACCGTCTTCAGGCATAGACGTTATTTTTTCTTCAAGTTCAAGTAATTTCAAGTAAAAATCCCAAGACGAAATTGAATGTCACTTGTCGAATGATGTTTTATTAAATACTGTACTGTTATAACAGTTAAGAATATTTTTGAACGTGCAGAAATGCGACGCTAGATTTTTGAATATTGTAGTAATCTATTGATTCAAAATTCCATGTTATATATATATATATATATATATATATATATATATATATATATATATATATATATTACGATAAACGTGCAATCAATTTACAAATTCATGAACTATTCACACAAAAACAAATGCAAAGGTTAATGATTTAATTGGCGAGAAATCCATCGTCGCAAACAATTCAAATAATATACAAAAACCTCCGAACCTGTTATGAATGAAAAGATCCTTGTTTCTATAAATTTCTGCTGCATTAGTTCTTATTTTTACTACAAGCTTTCGTCTGTTCCTACAGACATCTTCAGGTATGGAATAGATGTTGTTCTTGTTTTTTCTCTCAGTAATAAGAGGACAACGAAAATATATGCATTGTTGTATCCGAAAATGCTATTGGAAATGAGTTATTGTTTTTGGAGCGTGCAGTAGCAACGCTGAGTTTGATTTTAAATTTTTACAGTTGTGCGTTCTTGTACAAATATGGTGATAAGCGAATTTTTTACTGGTAAATTTTCTGTCAAAGTGGCATGAACTATATTGTTCAATAATTACAGTAATGTCGCACTTATTATCCAAAAGTCGCACTTGGATCAGTTATTTTAATTTCGATAAACGTGCAATCAATTTACAAATTCATGAATTATTCACACAAAATTAAATCATTATCCTTTGCATTTGTTTTTGCGTGAATAATTCATGATATATATATATATAGATATACAATGGGGGAAATAAATATTCGTACACTTGAAAAATTGTATTTTTATAAGTGTAAAAGCCTTAAATAGAACAAATCTCGGCACATTTATGTATAAAGACACATACTATTAAAAAATAATAATAAACTTTGTTAATTATTATTCTAACAGAAATGAATGCTTTTTTTTTATTCTAACTAGTGAAAAAAGTATTCGTACAAATCAATTATTAGAATAAAATAATAAATTAATTATGAAAAAAGTATATTCTAGAATGTTCCAGTAATGTTATCAGTAATTATAGTTAACGCTATTAGCCATTATCAGAGCATTCTGCAATTTCTAGTCTTACGAGAAGGTTCTAATAATGCCTAAAGGCAAAGAATTGACGATTTCACAAAAACAACACATTTTGTCTCTTTGGAAAGATGGAAACAGTTACAGAACGATTTCTAACAACATGAATATTCCTTTTACTACAGTTGCTTCGTTCATTGCAAGGTTTAAAACTTGTAACAGCGTCGAAAACCAAAGACGAACAAGTGCGCCGAGGAAGATTTCTCTAAGATCAGCAAGGATATTAGGACGCCAGATCCAACATAATCCACAGGTTAACCGAAAAGAGCTGCAAGAACATCTGCGTGCATTAGGGATTAAAGTAACCAAGCGTACACTAAGTAATGAACTACATAAAAACAGTCTGAAATCACGCATCCCAAGGAAGACTCCACTCCTCTTGAAATGACACAGAGATGCTAGGCTAAAATTCGTTAGAGAGCATAAGGGTAAAGAATATTCGTTTTCGGAAAAAGTACTATGGACAGATGAAACTAAAATAAAGTTATTTCGTCATAATTATCGAAATGATGTGTGGAGGAAGAACGGTGAAGCCTACTTACCAAAGAACACGTTGCCAACTGTAAAGTTTGGTGGTAGCAGTATCATGATCTGGGGCTGTTTTTCGGCAAAAGGTGTTGGCAGAATATCAATAATAGATGGCAAGATGAATTCCGAAAGATACCAGAAAATCCTGCAAGACAATTTAATGCATTCTGTTGAGAGACTTCGGCTACCTCCTGATTGGGTTTTCCAACTGGATAATGATCCTAAGCATACCGCTAGATCTACAAGGAAATGGTTAGCTGAAAGTAACGTTGATGTCTTGCAATGGACAAGTCAGTCTCCAGACTTGAACCCAATCGATAATTTATGGCGATATTTGAAAATTCAAATTGGGAAAAGAGCAACAACAAATATCAAGAATTTGAAGACGATATGACAAGAAGAATGGCACAAAATACCACTGAATGTGTGCAAATCATTAGTTGAGACGTACAGGAATAGAGTGGTAGCTGTTGAACTCAATAAAGGATATTCCACAAAGTATTAAATTAAGTTAATATCCTTTTTTTTTGTTTTGTACGAATACTTTTTTCCTCAGGTAAAATGAAAAAGAATGCATTAATTTCTGTTAGAATAAGAATTAAGTTTATACTATTTTTTAATAAAATGTATCTTCATACATAAAATGTAGCAAAATTTGTTTTAGTTAAGGCTTTTACATCTATTAAAATACAATTTTTCATGTGTACGAATATTTATTTCCCCACTATATATATATATATATATATATATATATATATATATATATATATATATATATAGTAAAAGGAGAAACACGTGGAATATAATTCCACTGTACGAAACATTTAATTAAAAATAGGGATCAATATAGAGTAGAGCTAAATATTATTTATTTTAGGTTGTTAAAACAAGAAGTTAAAAATCGCTACATAATTACAATTATATTGCATCACTACAAATGTGTCTCCTTGGGTGATGTTAAACTACTGGCGAGTGAACGATTATTTTCATTTCAGAAAGCAGAATACTTCCACTTTTTTCTCTTTACAGTTATTATCCAATCGAATGTGACCTAAGCTAAATTCAAAAATTTTTTTCAGTGAGTTTGAATTTAGCGCATTGCTATTTACTTTGACTGATGGCTCTTTTTATAATTTCTCATTGTCCCCTTTTTAATATATCGGTTTCTTTCTAATGACTTTACGTTCAATATATTTCACTACATCTCTCTTTTAAATTAAGTTTCTTTTTATTTATGTTAATTGAAATTAAATTTTTTATTTATGTTTCCTTCTTTCTTTCACTCGTTCTCACATCCGTATTTCATCATAGCTCACAGCTACGGATTAAAAAGTTGAAAAATCTTCGTCATCTCCATAAAAAAAAATGTTAATGCAATATTCGCTCGCAAAGCAAAAGAATTGTTCTTACAATCGACAAAACATGTTTTGACTTTTACTTACCCACAAAAAAGGGTTGATAAACAGTCAAAAATATTCAATCAATAAACATTGCTTCATTTGCGTTTCTCTATTACTTTTCTGTAAGATTTTTTCCTTTTTTTTTCTTTTGATTTTCTTTCTTCCGCGTTTTTATTTTTTTGGCTTTTTATCCTTTTTTCCTTTCTTTTACTTTTTTCTTTCTTATGCTTTCGTTTCTTTTGCTTTTCTTTCTTTATTTTTTGCTTTTCTGTGATTCTCTTTATTTATTTCTCTTTTCTTTCATTCGCTTTCTTTTTTTTGCTTTTCTTTCTTTATTTTGCTTTTGTCTTTCTTTTGCTTTTCTTTCTGTCACTTTTCTTTCTTTTATCTTTCTTTCTATCTTTCCTTCTTTCTTTGACTTGTCTTTCTTTCTTTCGCTTTTCATACTTTCACTTTTCTTTCTTTCTTTTGCTCTTCTCTCTTTCGCTTCTCTTTATTTATTTCACTTTTCTTCCTTTCTTTTACTTTTCTTTCATTTTCTTTCTTTCTTTCTTCTGCTTTACTTTTTCTTTCACTTCTCTTTTTTCTTTCGCTTTTCTTCTATTCTTTCTTTCGCTTTTCTTGCTTTTACTTTTCTTCCTTTATTTCCTTCACTTTTCTTTCGTTCTTTCTTTCTTTTGCTTTGCTTTCTTTTATTTTTCTTTCTTTCTTTTGCTTTTCTTTCTCTCAATTTTCTTTCTTTTGTTTCTCTTTATTTCTTTCACTTTTGTTCCTTTCTTTCTTTCACTTTTTACCTTTCTTCATTTTTCTTTTCTATTTTTATTTTGCTTTTCCTTCTCTTGCTTTTCTTTCTTCCTTTTTCCTTCATTTATTCCTTTTGCTTTTTTTAGGTATTTCTTTCTTTTTTTTTTTTCCTTTCTTTCGTTTGATTTCTCTTTCTTTTATTTCTTTTTCTTTTGCTTTTCTTTATGTATTTCTTTCCTTCTTTTGATTTTCATTCTTTCTTTCTTTTCCTTTTATTTTTTCTTTCTTTCTTTCTTTCTTTCTTTCTTTGATTTAATATTTTTTTGTTTTTCACCTAATTCTCTTTGGTCTTGCGAAATCCTCATTTCTCTACCTCAGGCAGTCGCGTATTCTCTAACTTCAATCATTTTCTTCGTCAAATACTCTATTCCTCCAACTCTTAAGCGCGCTTAAGACCGTCTTTGTTTTAGCATACTCATCTCTTTTACTAAACAATTTGCTTAAATTGTCTCGCATCGATCGAATTGTTGATTTTGCTGCGAGTGAAAACACTTTGCGTAATGTTAAAATAAAAACACATATAAACAGAAGCCCTCATTGCCATTCTAATCAAAACACTCAATTCCGATAGTGAAAATTGTTTCTCTCAGATAGAAAACCTTTACAAACAGATAACTAACTTTGAAATTTGTGTGAAAAATAAATCATTTACAACTTATAACATACATGTATATCAGGTTTGGAAAATTTGATACACACAGGATGGAGAGAAGAAAAGAAGAACAACGTAAAGCAGCGTGTGACATGCTTAACGAGCTTATTAAATAAGATGGCAGAATGGAGTCTAAGAGAAATAACAAAAAGCCAAGTTTATTAAATCCTATAAGTGAAAGGAAGAAATGGAGAGGCATGATCGCCTACCTCCTAGAGAAGAACGAACAAGCTTACATTTTTGGCTTAACAACCTAAGTGTATGATTATTTAGAGAATGTAATGTTTATTAATATATATTTTTAAACAGAGATGTGTGTTTGTGGGCTCGCGCGTGTGTTATTTATAACAGCGCGTTTCACCATAGGTTAGTGTCTAATAGAATGTAAGGACAAAACTGTGTTTTATTATTATTATTATTATTATTATTATTATTATTATTATTATTATTATTATTATTATTATTAAAGCCGTCAATGTATGTTGGATTTGAAATTAACCTAATCGGTAACAGTTTCATTGAACGAAACAACAGAAAAATGAATTCATCAATATTATGCGTGTGGTAGCAAATGTTCAGTTCACTATCTTCTGTTACTTTTTAGAAGATGAAAGTAAAAAATTGTATATATTGACCTCATAGGTAACGGCTTAGTTGAGCGAGACCGCATCAACATTGAATACATCAATATTAAGCGGTTATTTCCTTTTTTTTACAAGCTTATTAAATATTAAAAAATATATATACCGATGTCTTGGAATTAGATTTGTTTTGTATAGACGAATGTTGATTCATTATAAGGTTTCCTGTCACCTTGTGTCTCTAAACGTGGAAAGAGGAACATCCTTGAACATGTACTGGCCGAATAATAATAATAATAATAATAATAATAATAATAATAATAATATCATACATAATAATGTGGATCCAAAATGCAGGTTCTGTGACAAATACCAAGAAACAATAGACCATCTAATCTCAGGATTTCAGAAATGAATATAAAAATGTCACCATTCTGGACAATGGGAAAATTATAAACACATCCGGCCAGCGCCGGTTACAGAAATAGACATCCACACAGAAAAAATTGAAGCAAATAGGCCGGACATTATTGTCAAAAACCAGAAAGAAAAAACTTGCCTACTAATTGATATGGCTTGTCCAGCGGATTGTAACATAGCAACCAAGGAATTTGAAAACTATCAAAATACAAAAGACCTGGAAATTGAAATAGAAAAAATGTGGAAATTGAAAACAAGAATAATACCAGTGGTAATAGGTGCACTTGGAATTATAAAAAATGGAACAAAACAACACATTGAAAGAATCCCTGAAACCCCAGCTTAAGAGACATACAGAAAATTGTCTTATTAAGTACAGCACACACACTAAGGAGAACTTTGTTTATGTAACGCTAGCAACTTCATCGGAGAAAAAAAAAAAAAAAAAAAAAAAAAAAAAAAAAAATTGAAATGTGGCCATAACAACACACCACGACCTGCCTTAGGTCTTTCCGCAGACTTGGTAGGTAGTGTGTCCATAGCAGAAATCGAATGATGATGATGATGATAATAATAATAAAAGGCAAATATGACTGTCCAATTTCAGAAAGGATGGCAAGATAAACAGCTTCATGGCCAATACCCTATTCGTGCCAAACAAGGTGAGGTAGGCAAACCCAGTACCTATCAGTGGCTACCTATTGAAAGATTAAAAGCTGAAACTGAAGGTTTTATTCTTACTGCACATGAGCAATGCGAGCTAATTAGAAATTATCAATTACACATATTGAAAATTGGTGTTAGTCCGAACTGCAGATTCTGTGATAAATACCCAGAAACAATTGACCATCTTGTATCCAGTTGCGCGGTATTGGCTCCCTCTGCTTCTAAAACTCGGCATGCCAGAGTGGGCCTATATCTGCAGGGGGAAAATTTACAACACTTACGGAATAGGAAACTGCAAGAAATTGGTATGAACACCACCCAGACCTGGTTACAGAGACTGGACCTGTAACAATTTTATGAGACTTTACAATACACACAGACAGAACAATAAAATCTAATTGCCCTGACATCGAGATTAGTGATGACATGACATTCCCTACAGACTGAAGATCTTCAAAAAACTATCAAATTAAATAGACATTGAAATGAAAATGCCAAAAAATATGGCGCATGAGGACATTAAACAATTCCAGTTGTAGTTTGAGCCCCCGGATTGATTAAAAATAACATTCGAATAGACTAATTGATGGAATCCTTGGTAGCCCATGCCTTAAAGAAATACAAAATATTGTAATCACAAGTACAGCCCACACCTTACGAAGGACTTTCTTTCTTTTTATTATATGTGCGATTTTTTTTCAAAAAGGCACAGTGGAAAATGTCATGATTCAATTAGGGAAATTAGGTCTCTGGTCGGAACCCGGATTGAAATGAATATACACCAAAAACCTAAGGAAATAAAACCGTAATAATAATAATGTCCCTGATCTAAAATCCAGCAATACTAAACAGTTCTTCAGATCAAACAAACACTGTCAACAGACTCCCTTCAAGCCTAAATCAGGAGGCAAAGAATTGGAGTAATAAATTTGGCATACGATACCTACTTCTCCTCAGAGATCTCAAAACACTTTTTTCCTCACAGTGTATTTGCCTTCCTTTCATTGTCAAACTGAAGAAGCCAAAGAGAGCACACATTTTCCGCCGAAACGCGTCTTTGCTAAAAGAAAATCCAGATTGTCTCACCATTTTCAATTTTGTTTCGTAAACCCACCCCCACAAAACAGACATAAATCTCTCTCTCTCTCTCTCTCTCTCTCTCTATATATATATATATATATATATATATATATATATATATATATATATATAATTATTTGTTTTTTTAGGCTATTTAAATATGTTAAAAATCGTTACATAATGGCAATTATGTTTCACCACCATAAATGTGTCTCCTCAGGCAATGTTAAACTACTTCCGGGAGAAAGATTAATTTAATTTAAAAAACAGAATACTTTTTTTTTTTTTTTAAAAAAAGGCATGTGCGCTTTGCCGTAATAAACCAAGCAAATGTGACCTATGATAAATTCAAATTCACTGTCATGTCTGGAAGCTCTACTCTGTATTGAGCCCACTTTAAATTAAATGTTACGCGTAGTGCAATTAGATTCCATTTTTCTCAATTTAATTATATATATATATATATATATATATATATATATATATATATATATATATATATATCCGACCACCACACATTATCAGGCACACACGTAACGAGTCGTATACACGAAGGTCTGGTCGATTTCAATTAGTTTTTGAATGTTGGTACTTGTCTTTTGTCAAGCAAAGACGGGTGCGCGCCAGACAACCAGGAAAAGGGCAAGAGTGGCGGAAAAATGCTGCGCAGAATCTGGCTAATGAATGGAAGGACAGGGATTTGGAAACACAGCAAAAAGGCTAAATTCATGCAAAGGACAGGAAGCTATGGAGGGCCATTATGGCCAACGTCCCGAACACAGATGTCACATAAAAAGCAAACATTTTACCCATTGATATAACATAACTTAAACGTATCTATCTATCTATCTATCTATCTATCTATATATATATATATATATATATATATATATATATATATATTAAAATAAATTGTTGGCGGTACAGGACCGTAATATTGCAAGGAAGAGATGCAAATTATTTCCTAAAGGCATTATGAAAAATAAAAAATAAGAGATGATAACACTTTCAAAACAGACCAACCGGTTTCGTTTCCAAACTCATCAGGGTCGACTGAGAAAAATTTAACAATTATTGCAATATATATTTGACTCACACAAACACCCTACATACAATTAATTTTTTTTCCCTCTTTAATTGTATGTAGGGTTGTTGAAACTTGAATAATGCATGGAATAATAATGCAACACAAAATGTACCTAGAACAAAATGTATTGAAACAAGAAAGTGTACACAATATTTACATATATTCTTTTGTATATTCCTGGTAAGACCGTTCCTGGAGAATGTGTTGACTGAGTAGCAGTCGGGCAGAGTCTCTGATTGAATCTCTTGATTCCTCCTCTCTTCCCGGTACCAACCATATTTATATGGTCCGTACTCCACTATGCAAATTAGGTGGATCCTACCACAACAAGGGTGTTTGTGTGAGTCAATATATATATTGCAATAATTGTGAAATTGTTCCCAGTCGATCCTGATGAGCTTGGGAACGAAACCGGTTGGTCTGTTCTGTAATTGTTATCGTCTCTTATTTTTTATTTTTCATAATGCCTTTAGGAAATAATTTGTATCTATTCCTTGCAATATATATATATATATATATATATATATATATATATATATATATATATACATTCTTTATTGCCTTTCCTAATTGACGCTCTCCTTACTCCTTTTACTGCTTTTGAATTGTTTTTTTCACTTATTGCAGAAAATCTGTCGTCTTTTGTTTCTTTCAATGTCAGTTGAATGACATGATACTGACTCGTCGTGTGAATTGCTTCCAGAAGATCAGTGGGGAGCCAATTAGTATTTGCAATGTCCAAGTATCACAGCGTTAACGATGACTCAAAAGAATCAGTCAGAAAATACCACTAATTCTTTTGAACGATGGAATATCGAAAAAAAAAATATTAAAGAGAATTCAAGACACGTTGACTTCCGACAAATGTGACGACGAAATGATGAATTGTCTGTTCTGCAAATTGTCTAAAATAATAATAATTAGAAGAAGAAGAAGAAGAAGAAGAAGAAGAAGAAGAAGAAGAAGAAGAGGAGGAGAAGAAGAAAATGAAATACGATATGAAGAGCGTTCTCGGATGGACCGACAGAAGATATTCCAAACGGACCTGAAGCCTTTTTCCAGGGAAATTGGAAAAGCAGTTACAGAAGTCAAAAACTTACCAACTATTGAATAAGTGAAAATTCTTAGGAGAATATTTGGCCAAACACATGGAAATATAATTCCAATGCAGTGTGGATCAAACAAGAACGACGAATGAAAGATAAACATAAGCAATAACAGAAAAATAGGACTAAGAATAATCTTAGCAAGCTCTAATAAAATTTGAAAAATAGAAATCCCATGGAATTGACAAGGTACCCAACTTTTGGCTCTATCCTATGTCAACAATTCATAAAGCACTTGCACAAGAATTATCAATGCTAATTAATAACCCCAATGTAATTCCTGGATGGATTGATGAAGGTATTTGTTCTGGGGTCCACCTTTTTCGGATATAATGGACTCGTCCTGCTGTCATAAAATAGCCACAGTCAGGCAGAGAAGATGAGTCGTACATGAGTCGTACCAGAGTCGTTCCGGAGTCGTCTGTGAGTGTCGGTAGTCGGATAGAGTGAATTAACCTCTTGTAGAAGTCTGTTACAAGCACGTAGACTCTAAGGAAATCCTACTTCGAGACTGTATATATCTATCTGTATTTGCTATTAACCGTGTTCCTGGATTTTACTAACAGCATTAGCTTTTGTATTTTGTGTAAATACATTTAATTTCTTAGCTTAAATACTTGCGTTTGTCATTTATTGGATACCTATTTTTCACGCGGGATCCACAACAGTATTACATATATTTTTTACCATAAATCAGGCGAAATAGATGATCCAAATAATTATAAGCTAATAACATATCTGACCAACACGCATCACGTCCGACCTTACTCTTTTCTTGGTGAAAACGACATTCTATCCTCTAAAATAGAAGGGATGTCGAAGACATTCATATAGTTGCGATGATAAACTACTAATAAATAAAATACTCCTGGAAATCTGCAAGAGAAAAGGTAGAAATCACGTCACAGCTTGAATAGTTTACGATAAAGTCTTTGACTGTGTGCCACACTCTAAGATGCTTAATTCTATGTAAATATAAAAAAGTCTCTTTGGTGATAGTAAATTTCCTTAAATATAGCATGAAACAAAGAAACTGCCATTTCCACTTTTTGGAATATCCGATAAGGAATCTTTTAGGGGATTCCATGTTGCCCCTTCTGTTCTGTCTGACTTTAATCCCTCTTCTGCGTAAACTAAAGAGTAAAAACAGTGGATGGAAACAAAAAACAAGATGATGAAGATAAATCACGTACCTATCTGTGGTTACGTAAAAGTTGAAACGAGAGTTTTATTCTTGCTGCGCAAGACCAATGATTGGTAAGTAGAGATTTCCAATGACATATACTGAAAAATTCTATCAACTCAAAATGCAGATTCTCTGATAAATATCCAAAAACAATTTACCATCTTGTATCAGGTTGTACAATGTTAGCACCCATTGAATTTAACACGCGCCATGATAGAATGAGTTAATATCTTCATTGGAAGCTACTAAACTTTTATGGGGAAGAAATTATAAGAAACTGGTAAGAACTTCACCAAGACATCATTACAGAGATAGGAACTTTAACAATTTTATGGGACTTCACAATACACAGAACAAGCAGTGCTTAACGCGATCAAACACCACAACAGTACAATATGTTTTCATATTGACATGACAGCCACTGCAGATTGTAATGTAGCTTTGAGAATCTTCAAAAAAACTATCGAAATACAAAGATCTTGAAGTGGAAATCTAAAATTAATATGCCACATCATGACATCAGTAATTCCAGTTGTAGATAGAGCACACAGATTGATTGGAAAAGGTTATGATGGACTCAATGAAAGGATTCATGGTAGTTCATGCCTTAAAGAAATACAAAAACAAAAATTGCTCACATGTACAGCTCACACATTACGAAGTGATTTATCTATGTAAAATGTGCGTGATCTTGGGTATTTTTTTTTCCTTTTTATAAAAATGATTATTGGAAAATGCCATGAAGACGTTAAAAAAGCGGAATAAATGTTAGTAACCCATCGCTTCAGGATTCTACGTTACTTTGTACCGCAAATATCTGCGAAATGTGTTATCTCTCGGAAAATGGACACTCAAAACTCAAGGTCTCCGGTTGAAAACCAAAATCCATGCCGACGAACACAATAATACTAATAATAACAGTTATTGCTGTTATTATTATTATTATTATTATTATTATTATTTTCTTTGATTTCTGGCATTTACACATTTCTTTCCGGTTCCCGCCCAGGGACCTATGGTTAGAAAAGGCATCCTGACACTTTCCACTGACAAAAAAAAAAAAAAAAAAAAAATGACATCGATAAAGCCCTTCGTAAGGTGTGGGCTGTTCTTGTCAGAACAATTTTTTGTATCTCCTTGAGGCATGGACTTCCAGGAATCCCTTCAATTAGTCTATTGCAATCTTTTCCAACCAGTCCTAGGGCTCCAACTACAACAGGGATTGTTGATGTTCCCATATGCCACATTTTCGAGATTTCTGTTTCAAGGTCCTTGTATTTTGACAGCTTTTTGAATATCTTCAAAGATACATTGCAGTCAGCAGGGACTGCCATGTCAATAAGGAGGCACCGTTTTTGTTTGTGGTCTTTAATAACAATATCTGGGCGGTTGGCCTTGATTGTTCTGTCAGTGTGTATTGTGTAGTCCCATAGAATTGTAACAGGTCCTATCTCCGTAACCGGGTCTGGGTGTTGTTCATACCAGTTTCTTTCAGTTTCCTTCCCGTAGAAGTTGCAGATTTTCCAGTGCAGATATTGGCCCACTCTGTCATGTCGGGTTTTATATTCAGTGGGTGCCAACACCGTGCAACCTGATACAAGATGATCAATCGTTTCTGGATACTTGTCACAGAATCTGCATTTTGGGCTGACACAATATTTTAGTATATGTGCTTGATAATTCCTAGTTAGTAAGCATTGGTCCTGCGCAGCAAGGATAAAACCTTCAGTTTCCGCTTTCAACCCTGCACTACGTGGCCACTGATGGGTACGGGTTGTGTCTACATCAGCTTGTTTGGTACGGACAGAGTATTGGCCATGAAGCGGTTTATCTTGCCATCGCTTCTGTATCTGGTCGGTTGCATTCGTCTTTGCTGTCTTTTTTAGTTATTTTGCAGTTTCAGCCGGTGTATTGTGCTGTAGTTGCATGTCTACGCGCATTTGAAACTCCATTTTGAATTTGTTGGCTTCTTTCATTACGGAGTAAAGACGCTTACTACTTTCATGTTCCTTGACGCATACCATCATCCAGTCTTCTGTAGTTTCCAAATATCTTTGGAGGCCAATTGTTGTAATTTTGTAGGACAGTTCTAGTTGAACTAATCCTCTGCCTCCTTCGAATCTGGGCACATACAGACGATCGACATCAGCTTTGGGATGATGCATGCGATAGCAAGTGAGAAGCTTTCTCGTTTTGGCGTCCATTCGCTTAATTTCAGCTATGGTCCAGTTAAGGACATTAAAGCTGGATTGCACCACAGGGACAGCCAATGTGTTTATGGCTGATATCCTGTTTTTTGAGTTTAGCTCAGTATTTAGTACCAGACGTACACGCCTGTAGGACTCTTTTCTTATTTTTTCCTTCATTTGGGGGTGTTGTATGCCATCTCCTTCGCTAATTCCTAGGTACTTATAAGCTTCACCATGCTCCAGTTGCCTAATCTTTGTGACAAAATCTAAATCTATTAAGGGTGTTTCTGTAATTCTACCTTTCTTGAAAGTTACTTTTGAACATTTATCTAATCCGAAGTTCATACCTATGTCGTCACTGAAGTATTTTACAATATTGAGGAGGCCTTTCAAGTCATTGTCGTCTTTGGCAAAGAGTTTGAGATCCTCCATGTAGAGTAGGTGATTGAATATTTTCTTATTTATTTTGCAACCATAGCTACTGTTGTTCAGTTCATGTGTAAGAGGGATTAAGGATAAACAAAACAGAAGGGGTGACAGAGAGTCTCCTTGAAAGATTACACGTCGGATATTCAGATGGTTGGATACGGCAGTGCCCCCTTATTATTATTATTATTATTATTGTGGGGCTCTCCCCTTTTTACATAAGATGGACTCGTCCAAAGTATACTTATACTGACAGAGAGAATACCTGCTGTTGAGATACGTTGACGTTAGCGACGTCTGTCGAACTCTCTGCTTTGCCAGAGAGGAACCCGGACGAAGCTTTGCCGAGGGGCAAGGTTTCGTCCGGGAAGGTAGACAGGTACTGAATCCGTCTAGGCGGGTTCAAAGGGTATATTTTTGGCCGAGCCTACGGGCTCGAAGAAACCCACTTTAAACTCGGCCTTGTGCCACATATATTCCTCGTGGGTGGGATATTAAATACCGAGATACGTCGCGATACAATCTCTGACTGTGTTCGACGTCTGTCGAACTCTCTGCTTTGCCAGAGAGGAACCAGGACGAAACTTTGCCCAAGGGCAAGGTTTCGTCCGGGGAGGTAGACAGAGCCTGAACCCGTCTAGGCGGGTTCAAAGGGTATATTTTTGGCCGAGCCTACGGGTTCGTCGAAACCCATTTTAAACTCGGCCTTGTGCCACATATATTCCTCGTGGGTGGAATATTATATACTGAGATACGTTGAGATACGTGGAGATACGTTGAGATACGTTGGGACAGGTTGAGAGATACGGAGACGGGCACAGGGTGTTCTCAGAGAGTTATACAAGAGTCCAGAGAGAGAGAGATGATTACGGCTTTACTTACAGAGATTTGTACATACACTTTCTACTAACCCGCATTCCTGGACCAAGCAGCAAGGCCTCTGATCAGGAGCTTTTGAGCGTGGAACCACCTCTTAATTGCTGGTGTTTCCAGGTCTACTCTGACCCGGGGTGGTAGCACCTGTTAGGGTCCCAGCTATGGGCAAATTGTTAACTATTACCAGCATTAGATTTTGAAAAAAATTATTACCAGCAATACAATTTTGAAGGAAAAATATTACTAAAAATAGATTTTTAACAAAACAAAATATTACAAGCAATAAAAAATTTTGTCGGCATTAAATGTCTCGTTGAGGTTGATATACCGTAAAACAAAATAAACCAAACCAAGACGAAATATTGATGAGTTCAGTTCACATTAGCAGTAAAGAATTTAAAGATTGAAATATCGCTCGATTTTTTTATAATATTGTTAAATCACTATACGGCTGAAGAGCCATTCAAGATAGAATGAGGTTGTAAATGAAGGAAGAAGTAAATATTATGGACCTATCTTTTATGCATTTTACTATCTTCCTACTTATTTAAACAAGGCAGATTTTAGATTTCTGTAGTTTTTAACCGCCGTTTCCATCTACGACGTAGAATTTATGTTCCCTTGTAGCTCATTAACATACATTTTCTTTTATCCCTATGATCTATGGTACTTGCTGGCTTTCTCAGCCTTCCTTTTCACTCATTATGTTCTGTGAGTGTTATTTTATGCTTTCTCAAGCTCTTTCATCATGCCGGAAATTTCAAATGTATCTTTAGAGAATCGTATGCATAAATGAATGCAAATGTACAAATACTATCTGATCTGAAAAATAGAATAAACTGGACGGTGTAATCGTTATCTCTGCAGTCAATTGGAACAGACAAGCCGAGTTCGAGTTTATCCGTAGTCTATAATGTTTTAATTTCAGGATAGTTTTTTTTTTTTTTTTATCTCTTGACCCAGCCACAGTAGAAGTCGTGTTTATTGGGCAAGATAACAAGATTGATTTTTTCCTTCTCTTAAACCGCTTGCCACCCAAGGTTATAGAATCCAATCTGTCCTGCTATTTACCCATAAAAAAGAGGATTCATACGTAAGTGAATATAATGGATCCGACTAGTATTCGAACTCGGTTCTCAGATTCCACAATCCGGCCCCGATCCATTACTCGAACGTGTCTCCCTTAAGTATAGTAATCTTGAATTTGTTTCACCATCCTAATTGTTGGCTAAATAGCAGACGAGTAGAGAATGTATAGACTGGCCTAGAATAACAAATTACTTGTCAGAACTCTGCAGACCCGAACTAAGTTGGGATATCTTAAAAGAACGTGGGCGTGTAATTCTAGAAGTAATGGATTGAAGTTGCTTATGTTTTGATACAGGATTAAAAGGGTGCCACACACCGAGATGGCTGCAAAAATGAGAAGAGTCAAGGTGTCTAACGCGCCGAGATTACTTCTTAAAGTAAACCATCGCGTGGAGATGAGATTTCAGCCGACATGCTACAATCCGATCTTCCGATCGTCCCACTGATTCCTATTAGAAAAAATGCTACAGCTATTGTCTGTTGGTGATGCTGCTCTTAATATAGCGTAAGGGTATGATGAACTGTGGCCTTAGACAACACGAGCAAAACATGATAGCCATCAACACGAGACAATACATTTTAGTCTTCAACACGAGGCAATATATGATAGCCATCAACACGAGGCAATGCATGGTAGTCTTCAACACAAGGCAATACATGATAGTCTTCAACACGAAGCAATACAGGATAGTCATCAACAGGAGGCAATACATGATAGTCTTCAACACGAGGCAATAAATGATAGTCTTCAACACGAGGGAATGCATGATAGCATTCAACACGAGACAATGCATGATAGTCTTCAACACATGGCAATACATGATAGTCTTCAACACGAAGCAATGCATGATAGTCTTCAACAGGAGGCAATACATGATAGTATTCAACACAAGACAATACATGATAGTTTTCAACACGAGGCAATACATGATAGTATTCAACACGAGGAAATACATGATAGTCTTCAACACGAGGCAATGCATGGTAGTCTTCAGCACGAGGCAATGCATGGTAGTCTTCAGCACGAGGCAATACATGATAGTCTTCAACACGAAGCAATACAGGATAGTCTTCAACACGAGGCAATACATGATAGTCTTCAACACGAGTGAAGGAATGATAGCCTTCAACACGAGGCAATGCATGGTAGTCTTCAACACAAGGCAATACATGATAGTCTTCAACACGAGGCAATGCATGATAATCTTCAACACGAGGCAATACATGATAATCTTCAACACGAAGCAATACATGATAGTCTTCAACACGAGGCAATGCTTGATAGTATTCAACACGAAGCAATGCATGATAGTCTTCAACAGGAGGCAATACATGATAGTCTTCAACAGGAGGCAATACATGATAATCTTCAACACGTGTCAATGCATGATAGTCTTCAACTTGAAGCAATACATGATAGTCTTCAACACGAGGCAATACATGATAATCTTCAACACGAGGCAATGCATGATAATCTTCAACACGAGGCAATGCATGGTAGTCTTCAACACAAGGCAATATATGATAGTCTTCAACATGAGGCAATGCATGATAGTCTTCAACTCGAAGCAATACATGATAGCCTTCAACACGAGGCAATGCATGGTAGTCTTCAACACGAGGCAATGCATGGTAGTCTTCAACACGAGGCAATACATGATAGTCTTCAACACGAGTGAAGGAATGATAGCCTTCAACACGAGGCAATGCATGGTAGTCCTCAACACAAGGCAATACATGATAGTCTTCAACACGAGGCAATACTTGATAGTCTTCAACACGAGGCAATGCTTGATAGTATTCAACACGAAGCAATGCATGATAGTCTTCAACAGGAGGCAATACATGATAGTCTTCAACAGGAGGCAATACATGATAGTATTCAACACGAGGCAATGCATGATAGCCTTCAACACGAGGCAATGCATGGTAGTCTTCAATACATGGCAATACATGATAGTCTTCAACACGAGGCAATGCATGATAATCTTCAACACGAGGCAATGCATGGTAGTCTTCAACACAAGGCAATATATGATAGTCTTCAACATGAGGCAATGCATGATAGTCTTCAACTCGAAGCAATACATGATAGTATTCAATACGAGGCAATTCTTCTCTCAAGGAGTATCATTATCTTGAACGTCTTTGGGACTGAAGCTCATATCAGACCGCAAGTGGAACTCATATGCATAACTGAGTTACACTTGTGGTGTGGCATGACCTTGAGACCCAGTAGATGTTCAAGGAAAGGATACGCATTAATGGCACATGGCACAGTGGATAAAGGCGTTAGTTTGATCCAGTGACAGGACCCAAAGAGTTGTGAGTTCAATATCTGTTTAAGGCAGAGGAGAACTTGGAGAGGGAATTACCAGGAGATAACGGATAACTGACAGCCATTAGACATGGCACGGGGAATTAGAAGAGTCTACCCCAGAGAGCAGTTCGACATTCCAACCCCTGGAAAAGGCCAGAGCGTACAACGGCTGAAACGTTTTTATAAATATGGCAACAAAGATGAGAACAATATTCGGAAAAAGGTAAATAGTATAAATAATAACTCATCTAAGAAATATAGACAGATACCTTAAGATAAGACCTACTGAGAGAAGATATCTATCTATCTCTCACCTTCCCTCTCTCTCTCTCTCTCTATATATATATATATATATATATATATATATATATATATATATATATATATATACACACACACATATGTATATATATATATATATATATATATAAAATGGTCGGTTCGTTTTACCACTCCAGTAAGTATCTGGCTCTCCCCACTATAATCTACCCTGCTTTACGTAGCCATATCGGAGGTGGAGCTGTCCCGTCCTCACTTGACTGTATTTATAGAGTTCAAAAGCATCTACGCGGCCTTGTGGGTGATTAATTATTTTCCACTCAACAACCTCTTCCCCACAGTGAAAACGTAACGAGCCTCTCTCTAATCTAAGGCAAATGTTCTGACGAGCGACATTCTTTGTTACCACCGGCCCTGAACTTTGCAAGCGGGACCCGCAATGCGGCGGACATATAGACGAATCACATACAATCAATTCGTATTTAATTACCAAGAAAAAAATTTCTACTCGGATAGCTTCTTCCCAAGAAATGCTGTGTTTTTTTTTTTTAATAGACAGAATACTTTCCTAATCTCCACATTCTTGGCAACTTCAAGTATAGGATTAAGCGTTATCTTTCCTGAATAACCTTATAAAGAGGATTTTTTTTCTTACTTGTTTCTTACGCTGACAGAACACCACGCGTTCACTCTCTACCCTAATTAGCTCTTTTGCCTTGTACAGAGCGAACTTTAGTATAAAAAAATACTAAAACAATTTAAAATTCCTAATTCAAATCTATGGAGACGAGAATGGGAAACTACTGCACTGTATTTTTCAAGACATCATGGGAATTTTCACATATTTAAAGAGGTTGTGAAGAGAAATAATCGCCTACTTCTGACAGAATGTGATAAATCGAAAAGTCACTGTAAAATGAGATTATACAGTCGTGTTTGTTTTGCCATCGGGTATATTTTACAAACATCTCGAAAATTATTCACATTGATTTTTCTAAGATAGAACACCATTCTTGTCCTTTGTCTGACTAAGATAAGCTTAGTAAATTATCATCAGTCCTCCTTTCCTATATATAAATCCAAGATAAATTTCGGTAGCCAGGAAGATAAAGTTATCGGCTCATTCAAATTTATGGGCTCGATTGACAGAGAAAAGGTTTCCAGAATATAAACACAAAAAATTGCGAAGCTAAAAAAATATTTCTAAAGACGAGAACATCCTCAGACCTTTTCGATCCTTCTGTATCCCTACGAAACTTAGACCATAAGAGCAGAATTTACGCCCCAAATCCAAGCATTATAAAGGAGACGATACAGAGACTATAGAGTGGAACACATCACAAATAACGCCGTGCGATTCACATGTTGGAGGGCCTCATAGACCCTGTCAAGAAGAGAACATTTATTTGGTAGAATTTCTTTAGCGGCATATCAGATTCTACGGATTATTTAACGCCGAAATCTAAATATTTTGCACGCAATTTTTATGCATTCAACTACAGATATGTTATGCATACGTTTATTATCTCAGAATAATGATATGTCTTCTTTTTTTTAGATATACCGGGTGTAACAGCAAAATTGTTCAAATCGTGTACAATTGCTAGATTAAGCTTTGAAACGTTGTATTGGAGAAAGGATTAAAGATATCTTACTGGAATTTTCCTGGTTTTCTATTGGACTCTACATTGAATAATAATAATTTATTTATCTCTATGTTGAAATGATGATCCGTCTTGCTGTTGTGACCTCCTGATACAGTTTTTCTCTCCATTGTTCCCTCTTTATTAAACTTATTCACCATTATTTTGATGGATCTATAAAGGACTTTTAAGATGGAAGCCAGAGTATGAAATTTGATAGCGTTACTGAAGACCTGAATGATCTTTTTCCTCTCGCCAAACCTGTTTTCTGAAAATCTATCAATAATTAATATAGTTATTAATAATTTAAATAGGGATTTTCTTTCCGCCCACGTTGAGTCGTTTTTTGTTTTTTTTTTTTTTTTTTTTGGTTGTTTTTTCGAAGCGATAAATATCGTCTGGTTTCTACAATATTTTCAGACAATTTAGAATAAGACTGCAAATCAACTGATTTTCAATAGGATCCACTAAATCACATTTTCAGCAAAGTTGATTTTTTTTTATTATTTTTATTTGCTTATGGATGCTTGGATAGAAATATAATGAAAAACTATCAATCATTAAAAAGATACTCATTTATCTTGAGCTGTCAAAACCCGTATTTCAACAATTGAAGCACAAATTTATTTCTATTCCGCCAAATGAATTGGCATCTAATACAATTAAATTGTTGGCAAGGTACAAATGATTACTAGTCCCACTTCTACTTCTATCCCCTTAGGATGTGATTTGAACGTGACTCTCCACAACTTCCTATCACTTGTAGGTCTTAGTACCAGGTGTCATTTTGTCATCCCAACCAGACGCCGTCCCGCCATACATTCACATTCGCCAAGTAAGTACAACGCTGCCGCCCCCTTAAACTTATGTCTTAGAATTGTCATGTGAGTGTCAAAATCACCAAGCCTTCCTTACTCATTAATTGTCTGAGAAATTCCAGCTCATTAAAAATAGAAATGTCATTTTTAATTTCATTTTCCTTAAAACGTCTTCCTTGTTTACGCACTCCGTCCATGATATTCTCATCATCTTTCTGTAGAACAACATTTCTGTTTAACTCAAATCATCCCTTCATTTCGGGGCAAATCTTTCAGCATTCACTGCAATATAGTAAAGCAGATGTTGTATAAAAGTTCAACAAACGAAATTTTCCTCTTTCTTTATACATGGCTTAGCTTCTGAAATGCATTTTTTTTTCTTATTGCAATCCACGTTGTGATTTCGGTATTGCGTTTTCTATTCTCTGATAAAAAGATTGCCAGACTTCTGCAAACCGAATATTTTACATTTATTTCGCTGCTAGCATTAAATTCTCTCTTTTTTGGAGCTTAGTCCTTTCTTCTAGCTTTCTTTTACTAGTCTCTCTAGAAAGTCACATAGTTTCCTTCTGTGTCTGCAATCAACCCAGTATCAGATGTGCATCTTATATTGTTAAGAATGAGATCGCTGATAACAAATCCTGGTTGAATCTCCAGCTCCATTAGGATAGATTTGGTGTAGAGTTCTGCAGATTTGGGGCCTTGAGCCAGAGTAATTACCGTAAATTTGAACGTACAATACGAGTTTTCAAGCCTAAGAAAATGTTTCTAAAACTACTGGTCGACTTATATGGCCGGGTATAAAGTTCAAACATTTAACATTGAGCTGTAAACAAGTGGAACGAGACTTCTAACAATTACTATTCACCACTTACTGTACCTCCAACAGGCTGCCACAAATATATCCCTCTAAAACTTGAGTTTGGTGAACATATTTGCATATTAACACAGAAATTAATATAAAATAATAAAATAGTAACACTAATACAGTTACTTTTTTTTGTTTACATCACTTATGCAAATGGCGGATACTGTCTTCCACAATAACATACGATACGTAGCAGTACACTCAAAAACTGGGGTGATGTGTAATCTACGGTATTAATATTTTATAGTTGATGCTGACTTAAATATGTTCATCATTGACCCTAAAATATTCGCTAAGTTAGACCGATACAATATGTAGAATTTACCTGGGTGTGTTGTAGGCTGTTTGCTAAACAATGCATATAGAACTATATTACGGTTACAGATTCAGTGTACTTGTAAGCGGTGTGACCTTATTCAGCTTTGTCACAGGATATCGTATACTGTAGCCTAACTTCATTTACTGGTAGGCCTAAGTTTTGGGCCACTGGTAGCCTATCGTATTTTTCGCGGTCGATTGCTGTCCACCACTTATCGTAGCTCCAGCAAGCTGACAAAAATAGATCCTACTAAAAGTCGTATTTGGTGGACATATTTAGTATATTAACACAGAAATTATGATAAAATAATAAAATAGTAACACTAATACAGTTACTGGTTGTTTGTTTACATCACATATGCAAATGGTGTTAACCATGTTCACCATAGTCTATGAATATAGAATACATCGCAGTACGTAATCTGTTCAATGAAACACCGTTAAAGATTAATACTCACGAGTCAGACACTCTACTGAATCCGCCTATATCGCCAATACCACCAGAGGCTGTTCCGTAATTATTCAGTCTTCGATATCAAAGGCTGCCAATGAATATACGAAAAAAAAACATGGCCGCCTTTATACACGTCGCATTGAATATTTTGAGCCTTCCGATTGGTTAACCCTTCTATTGGTGAACTATAAAATGAGTCAGTTCATTTTGGCTGGCTCACTAGTACTAGCTACCCAAAAATTCCAACAAATCGCGGATACTGTGTTTTACAATAATATTCGATACGTAGCAGTACAATCAAAAACCTAGTTGGTGTGATGTGTAATCTGTGGCAATAATATTTTATAGGAGTTGATGTTGGCTTTTATGTGATTATCAATAGAGCTGATGAATTTTAAATGTTCGCTAAGTTACACCGATATAATATGCGGTACCTTCAGGTGTGTGATGTAAGTTGTTTCCTATACAACGCATACAGTGTCTCAATATACAAGGAAGTGCTGTACCTTATCTAGTTTAGGCGCAAGTTGTCTTTTACTGTAGCCTAACTTAATTTACCGGTAGGCCTAAGTTTTTGGTTACTTGCAGCCTACCGTATGATTGGGGGTCGACCTATAGAGTAAGGATAGGTCTAACTCATAATATGGAGCTAAAACTCTTGAGATCGACTTATGCGCTGCAATTTACAGCAAATTTGAAGAAATAACTTGTCGGCCGCCTAGTACCAAATCCACGAACTAATGCTTTAAGCCGTGGGATATAGTGAATGGTGACTATTGGGAAGGGCAATACGTATTTTGGCGTCGACTGACGTAGCAGATTGAAAACAGGAAATGAACGAGATGTTCCTATATAGGTTTAGCAGAATGAGAACAATCTGACAACGACGTTTAAAATCCCGTGAAAGTTACTCGGACCGAGAAGTACCTGATGATGGCCGAAAGGGAACAACGGTCGAAACACTATGGCAATAACAACGAAGATAAGGACAATAATTATAACACTTCATCTGAGGAATTCTGAAATAAATTAAACATTTCAAATCATAAATATTTCTGTGTAAGTTCTTTTTTTATATCATCAATATTTCGGATCTTTCGGATCTTTGAAATATATTTACCCTCCTGAGTATGACGAGAAACTATATCCAATATCAAGGCCTGTAATCCAGAGACTGGATGTGTCTGAGGTTCGTAGAACCCAACTTTTAACTGTTATTGTTCACAGGTCCAAGCTGACACAAGGTTAGAGTCCCAGATATCGGCAAACAAAACCCAACAGTACATATTTATAATAAGTGAAGTGATATTACTAACAATATATTTTTATAATAAAATGGCCAATAAAATATTTCATAGTGAAATTACCAGAGATATATTTTTATAATAAAATGGCCAATAATATATTTCATAGTAAAATTAACAGCAAAGCATTTTTATTATACAATGGCGAATAATATTTTTCATAGTAAAATTACCAGCCAAACATTTTTATAATAAAATAGTCAATAATATATTTCATAGTAAAATTACCAGCCAAACATTTTTATAATAAAATAGTCAATAATATATTTCATAGTAAAATTACCAGCCAAACATTTTTATAATAAAATGGCCAATAATATATCTCATAGTAAAATTACCAGCCAAACATTTTTATAATAAAATGGCCAATAATATTTCTTTTAACAAAATGACCAACAATGAATTTTTTAATAAGATGACAATCAATACAAAACTAAAAAAGTATAAGTATTTTTTTTTATATTAAGTGACAGGGAGTGCTGTCTGGCCTCACAAAGAATCGCTGTCACTGAAGGCACTTGAGCCATGGTTTCTACGTACGTCGATGTCGTATCCATTTTTTGTGTCGTGCCGGAGCGACATTTTGGTGGTGAAGAATGATCTGAAAAGGAGACGGGAGCCAAGAATAACCAAGACAAGTTTTCCGGCTTGCGGTTAGGTGCCTAGATGTGAGTCGTGCTTCCGGGGTCCTTTAATTGGACAGACGGACTCGTCCGCATTCACCTGAAGAGGAATTAGCTCGAAGCGTAAAGAAAGGCCGACAGCGGACCACCCTGTCTGACCGACCGTAGCAGCGTAAATGCGCGACCGCTTTACGTTCATAAAATGGAATATTATTTTTTATATTAAAAATGCCAACAATACATTTTATCATCTACAAACTATATATCTTAAAAAAACATACTTTTACCCTATTTGCCTTAGTACGAGGAAAAATGCTTTAGTCGAAGGCATAAAATTGCGTACAAAATATTTAGATTTCAGCAGTACCTAGATATAATTAATTTAAGCACAGTACTAGATTAACAATAAAGCCTCGTTAATTTAAAATCGAATTGGCTACATGTAACCTTAAAGTTCCATCCTAATAGTTTTTTTTTTCTCACGCTTTCCACCTGTGAAACTCTTTTCCGACTCCATGGTTTGCGCCCAATTTTGATCTCCAAAAATTTAAACGCAAAGTCAATCGCATTCTACTGTCTGTATTTCTTTTGTATTGTTCTTGCATTTTGTTGTTTTTGTTTTCGAATTCTTTAAGACCTAATAATCCCTTGCGTCTTAGTGGCATTACTACCTTGCATGGGGTGAATTTAATTTAAAAAAATAATCCATAGAGGTTTAGTATTCCGTTAACCAAAAAAAACCACCAACCACCCCCAAAAATGTATTTAAATATTTCTCACTGGAATTTGAACTCGGTTCTTCGACTTCCCATTCCGAGCCGTTATCCGTTAACACATCCAAGGTTACAGCTCCTAGTATTACCAAGCTGTCGCCCGTCTAGGTACTAACCAGGGTCCACGTTTGCTTAACTTCGGTGATCGGACAATAGCCGGTGTTTGAACGAGATATGGCCACAAGCCTGATTTAAAACTGAGAGTCTACTGAATCCATCTCTTTCCCGTACAAATTCGTGTTAAATTACAGAACATACTAGGTCATCAAGCCATGCTTGGCAACCAGTCTAGGAGAAATACAAATCTGAAATTCTAACCTGTTAGTGTGTTTGTTTGTTTCTATTTCTAGAGATGGGGGTTTGATAAGCATACATATCACCCTGCAGCCTTGGCCAGACGCGTGGATGGGTTTGCCAGTGAAAACGAACAATGCCTGATATTCTTAAGTCAGTGGAGTTGTGCACTTTGCCGCAAGCGGAGATAGAGTTTTCATTTTCTCCCAGAAAACTCAGCGGTTCTATGTTAACATGTAATATCTCAAGTGAAGGTGTTGTCAGCAGAAAAACGTGGTATCTTCACGTGGGGAACTCACGAGGTACAATCGATTCGGTATTCGCGTTAATACGTGCTGCTGACACTTCGTTTCTACATCTTTGTCAAATGAATATTGCTTCTTTCTATTCTCTATTGAACATTTTGTTTTCGGAAAAAAAAGGCAATTCATGGCAAAATCATTACTCTGGGCTAATATCAAATGATTGATTTTTGAACAAGCCAGTAACACCTCAAACCTTTACCAGCGATTGTTCAGACGAATATCTCATTAACCTTATTCGATACTGCAGCGTTTCAAACTTGTAAGAAAATAATGATTGACTTTAAATCATAGATATAATATTTGTGGAAAAAAATGTTGTATTTCAATATTACTCAATAACATTGCCAATGTGACCTCCATCTTCTGGGTTTCTCCTTCTATATTTTGGATATGTCATTCCTTTGTTTAAATTTAAATTTAATTTAAATCAAAGGGAAAAAATTCAAAGGGCAAAAACAGGTCGATCTGACGCCTTTGATATATATTTCAGGCTATACTTGATCGAATGAATTCGTGAGTACCATTGATATGACAGTTGAATTGTCGCAACGAATAAGTATTGTAAGGCACTACCTACACATTTTGATCTTGCCGATGTTACCTCCATCTTCTGACTTTCTACTTCTATATTTTGCATAGGAGTCATTCCATTTTTCAAATGTAAATTTAATTCAAATCAAAGGGAAAAAATGATCAAAATGAAAAGTACTTATACAAGTACCCTAGGACTCATTCACTTGTTCAAATATAAATTGAATTTATATCATAGGGAAAAAATCGGTGAGGTGTTGTGCTAACCAGAGACACTTTTTGATCAAAATGAAATATACTTATCCAAGTACCCTGGGTAATGTAGTTTCAAAATACGTATGCTTATGGCGGTCTGCCTCAAAACCCCTAGGAATTCGATAACAAACAAACATGCAGAGGCTGCAACTTCATATATATAGTGGTTTTCCAAATGTAGCTTAGATGTGGCACAAGGCCGAAAGAAAAAGGAACAGCGTGAGGATAAAACTCATTACTCAGTCGTAATTTTTCAAGCGAGATAAACTTGCTAACCATTACACCGACTTGAGGCGCCAAAAAACAACTTATATATATATATATATATATATATATATATATATATATGTGTGTGTGTGTGTGTGTGTGTGTGTGTGTGTGTGGGTATTGCGTGCGTGTAGTTTTAAGGAGTGCTATATTTATGGGATAAAGTGATACATATATATATATATATATATATATATATATATATATATATATATATATCCAAGTATAGGATTAGCGTATATGGAATAAATTTCAATAAACAAAAATCCTATTTTTAAAAGAGTACTCAATACAGAGTAGAGCAATATAATTTATACATATATATATATATATATATATATATATATATATATATATATATATATATATATATATATATATATATATTTATATATATATATATATGTGTGTGTGTGTGTGTGTGTGTGTGTGTGTGTGTGTGTGTGTAGATTTAAGGAGCGCTATATCTATGGGATAAAGTGATCAATATCAGAGATAGAGCCTATGTAAATATAAATATAAAAGTGAACATTGAAGTCAACACCTAAAGGCGACAAGTGATTTCGTCTAGCATGAAACAGCCTGACGCCTCTGAGTTATGTTTTCAACGTTCCTTATATATATATATATATATATATATATATATATATATATATATATATATATATATATAGTGAAAGTTTTCAATCAACACTTAGAGGCGACATGGTGTTTCGAGTTCATCTTCATATATATATATATATATATATATATACATACATATATATATATAAGAGTGAACATTGATGTCAACAGTCAGAGGCGTCAGGCCGACGATTGCGTCTATCATAAAACAACCTGACGTCTCTGAGTATTGACTTCAAATTTTCTCTTTTATATATATGTGACGTCGTCTCCCGGTCGCAGCGTCAACTGTGTCGTTCGATCCCGTTCGCGGCGCCAATTGTGACGTCACGTGCTCCCCAGGCTCTGATATCCTGGTCACGGACAGCACCAGTTGTGACGTCTTTTGTCGCGGCGTCAGCTGTTCGCTCCTCGCTGCTCCAAACGTGACGTTCTAACCCTTTGGTTAGACTGATACCAGCCTCGTCGTTCTCAACCCGCTTCCAACGCCTGGTTACCAGGGTAACTGCACTGATCTCTGGTTGTGACTTGATCTTAGACAGACGAGATCAAACAGGGCTTGGGGCCGTAATGCAAGTTGAGTCTAACGGGGGTGATAACACACAATTATGTATAAAAAAAAAAAAGAAACATAAAATAAAAACTCACAAGGTCCAACGTATCAAGAAAAAGGTAACAAACTTTTTATGTCTAATTGCTCGGTACATAGGACTATGTCTACTTCCCGACCCGTTCTGTGGATTGTGGCACGACGCTTTTTTTTAGGCAACTTTAAGGCTTCCAGTTGTCTGCTCTCTAAGAAATTTGTGTTTCGGCGTGTCCTTGGACGAAAGTCGAAAAAAACTTATTTCTGTCGTCTGATTTTAAGTCGCTCTTCAAACTACTTGTTCTTGGTTGAAGAAGAGTCCAGAAGTGTGCGTGAATCTTGGTTAGCTATCTTGACGCGGTTTCAACACTGGGCGCTCATCTCTGCTTGTCGTTCACGGCTCAAACTCCAACTCAAACTCTCTCGCCGTCCGCTCTCAAACTTCAACTCAAACTTCTTCTCTTCAGAGTCTGAATTATTGGTCGCTCATCTCCGCCGTCAGTGCGCGAATTAACTTCTTCTCTTCGGCTTCTGTTGGACGAACTTCTTCACTTCGGCTTGGGTTGGACGAATTTCTTCACTTCGGCTTCGGTTGGACGAACTTCTTCACTTAGGCCAAACAACTGGCCTCTCTTGCCCGCAAAGGGGCGAATGAACCGGGCCCGCCGTCCGCGCTCAAACTCTCTCGCCGTCCGCGGCGCAAACTCTGATTTCTGTCGGTTGGGGTCCCGCTTCTATTGACACAGTCAAAACTGGGGTGGGTCCGTCGGCGCCAGGGTTTTCTCTTTTGATAATTCTAGATACGTATCCACCCTTCCCATTTCTGGTTAGGGATTTTCCATTTTCGGTAACTCAGTTTCACTCCTACTTCCTTACTGTGTCTCTGAGGGGCGTATACCCTCTTTCCCGCTTTTTCTTATCGGATCCTTACACTTCCACTTCTGACAAGGGCGTCGACCGATTCTCCTCGTGCGTCACGTGACCGCTCTCGGCCAATGAGGTCCTGGTCGGGTATCTTTCCTCCTCCTTCGTGTGTTATGTGATCTTATTTAGCCAATGACGTCCTGGTCGGGTATCTTTCTCCTCCTTCGTGTGTCATGTGATCCCATCTAGCCAATGACGTCTTTAGTCGGGCGTGGACAATCCGTGGCTTATTTCTGGGGGAAAGAAACACCTTGCTAAAAAAAACAAAATATTAATTTAAATCGCCCTTATCATGAACGACCCAGATGACGCTCTCGGCTTTTTAACACGTGGTATTTGTCAAGCAGTTTATCGCTAATTGGATATGACCTAAGAAAGGGATTTCTCAGACCTGTTGGCGTTTCCGTGAACGAATAAAAATATTTCACTTTTTCCCGACCAAAGGCCCGATAATAAAAATTTTCATTATCTCAAAAAAACATTTTCAGCGAACATCATCTTGTGTGGCTTTTTCCAATTCTGGAAATTGTCTCTGTTTTCGTATTAATGGTTTGTCTTCATATCCTTAGATACACTCACCACCTGTTACCTATCATATTTTTCATTGTCCCTAAAATTCGTTTCTTCAACCATTTGATAACAAACTTCCATTTTTCGTGGACACGGAAGTAGGTCAGGTGCTTGACCTGGATATCTTTCGACATCTGTTATGTGTCAGCCGAGCGTGTGTGTGCTCGCTTATGACCTGTTTTCGTATTATTTTTTTTTTATTTTTCTTCTGTCTTCTCTTTCTTTCTCCCAGATCGCTTGAATGTAAAGAAAGAATTATTCCTAACCCCGAAATATTTTTCAGCCCTAAATAATTATCAAATGGTTGACAAACCGTAAAAAACAAATCATATATTTATGAATATTTCTTTTCAGCTCGCTAACTATGCATGGTGTCACATATATATATATATATATATATATATATATATAACAGAGAGAGAGAGAGAGATTTGAAGCGTGTTCGTATATACGAGTGTCGGTTGAAAGGTTCATAGGCTGACTATAAATGAATAATGCTAGAGTTGTGAAATATTGCTAGCATTAATTATTGATTCTTATTATTCATAACTGCATTACTTTATTCTCGATAAACTGCCATCTGACTATTCAGTGATTACTTCAAATGTAACTAGTAGCAGCTTCTCTTGAAAATGGACAAAATTTGGCATCGTAGTAATATCAAGTATCAGTAAAAAGGTTTAGCCTCCAAAGATATTTATCCCGAAATGCTCGTTACTTTAGGCGATGACGCCCCAGATTTATCAACAGTTCGAAAGTGGGCAGTTGAATTTAGGAGTAGAATGGAGTGTTTTTTTAAGGTGCTCTAAGGTCTGGACGTTCAACGATTTCCACAAAAGAGGAAAACATTGATCGTGCTCACCACCTGGTGATGCCTGACTGGCGACAGACTATAAATCAAATAAACAATGCTATATCACGTGAAAGAGTTGTGAATATTCTGCACAATGAACCTGACATGGCGAAGCTTCCTGTTCGGTGGTCTTCTGACACTTGGTCAAAAGCGCAGACGTCCTAATACTTCACGGAAAAATCTGACAATATCTGAGGCAGTTCTAGCTGATTTCCTTAAACGTTTCCCAAGTCAGGATGAGTGTTGGGCCCATCACTTTGAGCCAGAGACAGATACAATCCATTCAGTGGAAACACCCCTAATCATCTTCTCCAAAAAAGGCTAATGTCGTTTCATCTGCACGAAATGTTCTGGGTTTTTGAAGATGCAAAATACGTTGTTATTATTTTATCCTTCAAAGGGCCACACCATAAATGGTGAGTACTCTGCCAACTTTCTCAGACAATCAAGACCAAATACCCAGGAAAAACTGACGAAAGAAGATTTGTTTCATCAGGACAATGACCAAGCAAATAAATCCTTGGTTTTACTGGCTTTTGTACGTGACTGTAACCTTGACCTGGTTGATCACCTTCTCTATTTAACTTACTAGGTCCCATCTCTCTATCAATTGTTCCCTCACCTTAACTGTGTACCAGAATCTCAGCGATGATTGCATCATATTTGTTGTTGATGACGTTTGTGACAACGGAATGAACAGTATTCTCTGAACAATCAGATGTCGATTTACTTGAAAAAAAAATACAGTTATTAATAAGAAAAGTTGAAATTATTGCATGCAAGATTTCACAGCTCTAGCATCATTCCTTCATAGTCAGCGTATAAACCTTTCAGTCTACCCTCGTACCTGGAAAGAAACAATGCAGTTATTAATAAGAAGATTTGAAATTACGGCATGCAAGATTTCCCAACTCTAACATCACTCCTTTATAGTCAGGCTATGAACTTTTCAGTCCAGCCTTGTACCTAATAATAGACTATACAATTATTAATAAGAAGAGCTGAAATTACTGCATGTATGATTTTACATCGCAGCTCTTGCATCAGTCGATCATACTCAGTCTATGAATTTTTCAACCCACCTCCATACATGGAAAGAAACAATGCAGGCATTAACAAAAAGATTTGAAATGAATGAATGTAGGATTTCTCAGTAGATCTCTGTAATGATTTTAAGGAAAACAAAATCAAACTGTCACAGTAATATCTAGCAATAATGAAGAATTTGCAATTTTATTGTTCCTCATCTGGCATCATGATTTCAGTCACTTACCCACCCATGTAATGTAGTTTTCTTGTGCTTTTTCTATAAATGTTCAGATGCATTCTCTTCAGTGGTATCTAGACTCTATGGATTTAAACACGGTACTAGATTTTCGGCAAAACCTCATCATTTTACAGTTGAAATGATTAGTGGTAACCGTAAGATCTATGTTAATATTTTTTGCTATCGCACTTCTCGCTTGTGGAACTCTCTTCCGGCTTTTTGCTTCCGAGTCGAGTTTAATCTTTAAAAATCTAAGTGCAATGCCACTTGTTATCCTGATGCAATAAGATGCACATATTTTTGTTATCGTAATGGCGGACTGTTCAAAGATGAATAACATGAAATTATTATTTTTCAAAAAATCTTCTTTTTCTTCTACGTCCCGTGTTCATTCAAGACGTGGGGGATCATGGATCTCCATAACGTCTTGTCCTTTGTAGTTCTTAAAAATGTTTGTCGTTTTGGTCACTCTTCTGATCTCTGTACTGGCAACCATTTCTAAAATCGTGTTAGCTATATTGCTCTTGCCTTCAATATTTTTGTGGGTGTCAAATTTTCTAAACCGTCTATCCTCATTATCTGCTCTAGAAATGTAAAATATCTGCTTGTGTATCTAAGCATAAGCGAGATTTTTGTTTCCATTTTCACTAAAACTTCGTCGGTGTTCATATGTTCAGTCCGTGGTATTCTCGGTATCCTTCGGTAGAACCACATTTATGCTGACTGAAGTCTCAACGTCATCTGTGTGGAGATTGTTCAAAATTCAAATGTCTTATAACAGATCAATGCTGCATAAAAATTCAGTACTCTTTTCTTTGTTACTAACCACATTTTCCATTTTCATAGTCATTTGCTTAGCATTTGGAAGGCATATTTCAAAATTTAAGTTTCTGCTAAAACATTTAAATAATTGCATTTTTCTGCTTGCTTGATTTTGGCAACTCCAATACATAGCTCGCGTGTTGAGCTATTTCTCTTACTGATATATTCTGTCGTCTTATAGACGATTCTTTCCTATGCCATCTTCTGTTGGAGCATCTTTAGTTTCCTTTCTGTCTGCTATTAACACTGTGTCATCTGCATGTTGTTATTATTCTTACCAATAATGAACCTTGGTAGGATTTCTACTAAAGACGGTTAAAGTCATTCAAATATGGAAGCACAAAAATGAAAATTATGTTAGTTTTTCAAATGTTTTTAATTTAAGAAACCCTTATAAATATGCATTAGGTTAGCGCCTCGCATTATTTTAAATATCTTAATTCCTGAAAGAATTACTACTTTTCCAAGCCAACATGTCTATAAAAATGTTAAAAATGAAAAGAAAACAGTTAAATTTTATAACATCGTGTTATTTAAAATATATAACATATAAATGAATCCAAAACTATAATTATTTAAATATTAATTTGCATCAAAATAAAAATTACATAAGATCTTTCACTTACATTTTTTTTTATTCGACGTTGCATTATTTAATTTAAGATCCTCCATAACTTACTTAAAATTTGCAGTTAACCTGATGAATATTCAAGAACGTTTCTTAAATTAAAAAAAAAATTGAAAATCTAACAACTTTTTTGCTGGTGGCTATGTGAATGTAAATATTTGAGCAACGACTAAGCTTTAGACAAAATGGAAACAAAAAGGAAATGTGTACTTAATATCGGAAAGAGACAGCTGAAAATTCTACGATACATAACGAGGAAAGAGTGCTTGGAAAGTCTGACACTCAAAGGACAGATTAAAGGTAAGAGAAACAGAGGGAAACAACGCATAGCATACTTAGTAAGCTAGAGTAAATGGATGGCGGAACAAGGTTTAGGAGAAATAACACAAAGTAAAATTTATTACGGGCTAGGAATGATAGGAAATTGTGGAGAGTTATGATCGTCTAAGTCTTGAGGGGACGAGGGAAATAAAGAAGAAGTCTAAATTGACTACAAGGTTTCTTTATTGTTGAAATAACTTGATGTAACCGTAAGTTCTATTCTAATATTTTCTTTTCTCGCACTAATCACTTGTGGAACTCTCTTCTTGTTTCTAGCTTGCCCGCCGCCTAAAATCTTCAAAGATTTAAGTGCGACATTATTCGCCATCTTCCCTCTTCCTAAACCTGTTCTTTTATTGTCTTTTCTCTTCACTAGAATATCCTTATTCTTTTCTATTTTCAGTAAACCCTTCCGTCTTAGTGGTTTTATTGCCTTGCTTAGAATGAAAGGATTAAAATACTACTACTAATAATAATAAAAATAATAATAACAATAATAATAATAATCCAAAAACAATTGGCTATCTTGTATCAAGTTGCACAGTACCATCACCCACTGAATATAAAACTCGGCATGATAGAGTGGGCCACTATCCGCTTTGGAAAATATGCAACTTTTACGAGAAGGAAACTGCAAGGTACTGGTATGAACATCACCAGACCCGGTTACGGAGATAGGAGCTGTGATAATTTTATAGGACTTTACAATAAACACAGACAGGATTATCAAAGCTAATCGCCCAGACATCGTGAATTGTGACATCGGGAAAGATTGGTATGTAAAATCTGTCCTCTTAGCAGTGAATGCTGGACAACCTCCTCAAAAATGAAAGACTTGAAGCAACAGAAATGTAGTTCAACAGAATTTTGATGAGAATACCATGGACCAAATATATGAGCAACGACGAAGTTTGAGAGAAAATGGAAACAAAAATGAACTTATACTTAACATCAGAAACAGACAGTTGAAATTTCTAGGACATAATGAGGAAAGAGGGCTTGGAAAATCTGATACTCAAAGGACAGATTGAAGGCAAGAGGAACAGAGGGAAATAACGCATAACATAATAGTGAGAACTATTTACATTATTCGGACTATTGTCTAAAGAATGTCCGTTATCAGTGAGCTCTTGTTATTTCACCTCTCTAAGTTCTCCACTGCCTTAACCAGGTATTGAACTCACAATTCTTTGGGTCATGTCACTGGATCTAACCAACGCCTTTATCCATTGTGCCATGTGTCCTTAGTCATGGTATGTGGAACTAGAACAGACTACCCCAGCGAGCGAAATAAAGGATTCAGTTCGACATTCCAACCACCTGAAGAAAGCTGGAGCGTACAAGGGCCGAAACGTTGTGATAAATATGGTAACAAAGATGAGAACAATAGTCCGAATAATGTAAATACTGTACATAATACCTCATCTCAGAAATATAGACAGAGCTTCAGTAAATGGATGGTAGAACAAGGTTTAGGAGAAATAACAAAAAGGCAAAATTTATTAAAGGCTACGAAGGATAGGAAGTTGTGGAGAGCCATGGTCTGCTACGTCCTGCAGTTGACACGGCACATAGAAGAAAAAGAATGAGGTCGAGTAAATGAATGGCCGAACACGGTTTAAGAGAAATAACAAAATAGAAAATTTATTAAGCGATATAAAGGACAGGAAGTTGTGGAGAGCCGTGCTCGCCTACGTCTTTAAATTAACACGACACATAGAAGAAGAATGAGGTTGAGTAAATGGATGGTGGAATACGGTTTAGGAGAAATAACACAATTACACAATTTATTAAGATCTGCAAGAGACAGAAATTTGTGGAGAGCCATAATCGCCTATGACCTGATGGGTCACAACATATAAAGAAGAAGAAGAAAAAGGGTTTAATTTTCACTGGGGTTCTGAAGAAGAGTTTGATTTTTACTGGGATTATGAAAGGATTTTTAAGGCCGTCTAAAGGGGATTCCTGAGTATTTTATCGCAATTCATTAAGACAAAAGTGGGTTTGATTTTTACTGGAGGATTCAAATGTGTGACCGGAAAAGGTGTGGAGAGCTATGACAGACTACCTTCTGAAGGGACACTGGACATAAACAAGAAAAAGACACCACGCTGTTAGAAACCACAGCCATTAAAATCTAGTCTATTTTGACGAGTGTTTGTACTTCGTATGCGTCCAGAACTTCACTTATCGGTTGTAGAAACGTTAATTTGTCAACCGTCGTAATCATTGAAACCCCACCGAAGCATCACGTCCGATATGCGCAGCAATGCATCGAAATAATCATCGAGGCTTTCGATGAACCGCAGTCCGACCTCTCCCAAGCGACTCTAATTGAACAACGGGAGCCCAGGTGCCTCTCCGCGAAATGACACCAGCTTTCACCTGGCTCTTTCCTCTAACTGAATTTTATCGCAGCATGCGTCACAGTTTAAAGCTCAGACAGACAGCGCCCGGGAATTAGTGTCGCTAGATGCAAGATGGGCAAAGACACTGAAAGTTTTATTTACATATCTACAACCTTATTATGATGCACGAACAGTAACCGGTTCGAAATTGTCACTGGAGTTGTGTCTGTTGAAATTTTAATTTCCTCCATTTATACATAATAACTTTACACAAGTCAGTGCTTACGGCCATAACACGTGGAAACAACGGTTCTGGTGCGATAAGCGAAGTTAAGAAACGTTGAGCCTGTTTGAAATTTATAATATCCTACCCGTAAATGATTGGGAATATAGATTTCTCAAGTTTGCTAGCTTTTAATGCGATTTCCAGTATTGATGGGGGTTTTCTTCTTTACCTTTTATTTAGGATAATTTAGAACAACAGCATCTTTATTATGCCATGTTGTTGTGTAATGAATATCGGATTGCAATGAGAAACCTGACACCGGAGTTCGAATTCCAATCGAGTTCGTTACACTCACATACGCACAAATACCGTTGGGGGAGTTTTACATGTATCTCTTCGACAACCCCTACTACCCAGCCATAGATTGAATAGCAGCAGAAACTGGTTCATGTAGTCTTGGTTGGCAATCAGTCTGTAACATAAACGGAAGCCTACTGCGGGAATATCTCCTGCTTATCAGTCATGAATCGAAAGAGACATGAACGCCTAAGCGTTTATCACGTATGACACTTTACAGACTGAGTTTCTCTTCAAGTTAAATGTGCTAATCATTTTCGTTGTTGCTGCTGTTAAAGGTCGTCAAAGGGTGTGGTTTGTGTTATATGTTACACGTCTTTCTGATTATGTAGCACCAGTCCAGGAGGTTCGAAGAAGACTGGCAGTCGCTGAAGTCTACACATTACGCTTGTTTGAAGCCAATTTTAATCATTGATTTGAGAAAACTATTACAGTGTAACCCGGATATAAGAGACCCGGATATAAGAGAAACCCGGATATAAGAGAGATTTTCTCTGGTCCCAAATTAGAGCCTGTGTTATATATATAAAATAGACCAAACCCGGATATAAGAGAAACCCGGATATAAGATACTCCTTCTCCGGTCCCGACAGCTCTCTTATATCCGGGTTACACTGTATATACAACTCGATAGTTTAGATATTTCTACAAGACTTTGGCACCATGCATGGCATCCATATGAAAGTCTCGATATGACAAGACCATTTAAGAACAAGACTGTAGTCTAAGAATAATGACTTATTCTGTTTTGCATATTATACACGAAAATATATACCAGGAGTAACAACCAAGTTGTCCAAATCGTGTAACAGCAAAACAGCAAAATTTTTTTTAGATTATGCTTTGTACTGTTGTATCTTAGAAATGATTAAAGATATTTTACTGGAATTCTTCGCGATATTTATCATACTATTACACTTGACTTTGAGGAATAAGAATTTATAATTACTCTCAAAACTTAAAAGAAGAATCGTGATGAAATCAATCATAAACGAAAATGACATGTTCATCGTTAATTAATCATAGTTAAGGATTGGAAGACCATGGAGAATTGAAATAAAGATATATATATATATATATATATATATATATATATATATATATATATGTGTGTGTGTGTGTGTGTGTGTGTGTGTTATTCCAGGATCGTTTTTCAACTTGTTCAAGATGATCTTCGCCCTGTAACCATCTAACATTCTATCCTGGAATAACAAGGTTTCTGACAGGTTTCACGTACGATTTCAATTTTCAGTTTTTTTTTTCACTGCTCTTTGGACTGTCATAGCTGAAACTTCTCTATCGCGTGCCAAACGTCTTATGGATTGAGTTGGATCTTTTCTAATTTATCTCTCTAGCTCTCAGTAGAAATGATGATCCCACTCCTTGATGTGAGCTCCTGATCCAGTTTTCCTCTCTACTGTTCCCTCTTTTTTTAACTTATTCACCGTTCTCATGATGGTTCTTGAATGGACTTTGAAGATGGAAGGCAGAGTATGAATGCTGGTGCCATTATTGAAGGCCTGAATGATCTTTTTCCTCTCACCATTGCTCAGCTGGGAAGTCAGTGGGTCTGGCACAAAATAATTTTAACCTGTTCTATTTTCCGCTGAATAACTCAAATGGTTTTTCAGTGGTTTTTACGACAGATGGTGTATCTGAAAACCTGGAAAAAATTAGTTTAGTGATCTATCCCAGAGTGGGATGGACAATTATGCTGTTACATTATTTGGACAGTTTTGCTGTTACTGGCGTTAAACACACGACCTAAACAGAGGTATAAAATTTAAACGCTTCTTCTAAGACAGTTTAAGGAATTTCACGCATTTTCTGTCTTTTAGTGTTGTAAAAACTCAAATAATATCCTGATGAAGAACTTCAACGTGGTGTAATGGCTAGCAAGCTTATCACAAGATCAGTTGAGGCACCTCGAGGTGGTGTAATGGTTAGCAAGGTTGTCTCGCTAGAACTATTATGACTGAGTAGTGAGTTCGATCCTCACTAGGTGCCTCTTACTTTCGGCTTTGTGCCACATCTGAGCTACGCTTGGAAATCATTACCACAAGATCAGTTATGACTGAGTAGTCAATTCGAAATTCAGATTTTCGACCTTGTGCAACAGCTAAGCTCCGCTTAGAAAATCATAAGTAACTGATGTAATGTACATTATTTACATTATTCGGACTAATGTGCTCATCTTTGTCGCCATAGTTATCACAACGTTTCGGCCGTTGTACGCTCCGGCCTTCTTCAGGTGGTTGGAATTTCGAACTGAATAGAAATAGTGATCCGAATAGTAATAGACGTTTTGACGTCACGATACTATATATTTATGCGTTCCCTCTATGGTCACGTGATCCACTTAATTATATAATCGGACCGGACTGTGTTTGCTCACTGGCGATCTATGTTCAAACTCAAGTGTCGGCAGTGACACATTATTCCTATATAATATGTATGTTATCACAAAGCAAGAATTCTCAAGAATACGTTTAAGATTAAATGAAAAGGTAATTATTTTTTTTACCAAACCTCATATCTGTTCTGTTGCTTGGTATATAACAATTTGACATTTATTATGGCTGCAGTTCGCCTATTTCTTTCAATGACCTTTTACTTTTGTTTTTCATAAAAACGAAACTGCTTTGTTTGATATTTTTAACAGCGTGTTCAGGAGAAATAATTGATGCATTAGACTAACTGGAGAGACATTTATACTTTAATTTGTTTTTTCTTACTGTTCATAATTTGATCGATAAGTCTCCCAAGAAATCTCAGTAGACGTATTTCTTTATCGGTTTTAAATAACACAAAGAATTCACACCGCCAAATAAAGAAACAATCTGAACAAGAACGTTAGAATTGTTGAAAAAAAAAACTCAAAAAAAAAAAAATTCAAACGTTCACATTTCAAAAGAAAATAGAGAATTTAACTTCATAAACATTGATCGTTGTAATGAAAACACGGAGTCTAATTCTGCTTAATGTGCCTTTATTTAACGTAACTGAAGAGTCTTTCCGTTTTATTTTCTAAATCATAAGACAGGGGAGGTAATCTGATTGTCTTACCATAATCGCCATGTATATTCTCTTGGGACGGAGTGGGAGGCACCATTAACATCTCTTGAAACTTAAACTGAAGTGGAACTCGCACAGACAATAAATCGCTAAAGAGGCTGGAAAAATGGTCGGTTTCTTGTACTGCTCCAATAAGTAGTTGATTCCTCCTGTTGTCTTTACAAGAGCCAGATAAGGCGGGAAATGGTGTACTGCTTCACTTCCAAAAGCCTCCTTGTGGGTGAGAGATTATTTTTCCGCTCTACAACCCCTTGTCCACAGAAGAAACGTTGCAATCGTTTCGCTAATCTATCGAAATCAGTTCAGACGAACTACATTCTTTAATGTCATCAGTTCTAACCTTTAGAGCAAAGACTCGCCAGACCACGCACATTGTAGCGAATCAACGTCATTTATTTTCGGATTTCATTGGTGTGATGTAAGTTCCGAAAACAGATGGAAAATAGTGGGTCGTACACTCCCTATAATATTATAAAAATAAAAAGTGAACCGATGAGAAAAGCGCTGAATTTAAATAGACTGCAAGTTAACGCTAACAATGAGACATCAGTATAAGGTCATATGGGGCCTCTATATTTTTTCCGTATTTTATAAAAGAATATGTTAGGTATTAATGAAAGCTTATTTTTAGTGCTAACAGTTTTTATAAAATGGCAGACCAATGTAGATTATAGCTTTTCTCTCAGACTCCGTATTACCCCCGTTGTATTCTTTTGAAATAAATACAATATGGGAACCAGTAATACGCAGTGCTAGAGATAGGCAATAATAACAGCAAAAATTGCAATATGAGCATTGATAAAAAAAAAAAGGTTGCGGAAACATTAACTTTATAAGTCCCCAAAAATCCATAGACTTTTGTCCTCAAAAAAACCTGAGCCATTGGATAAAAGTGTTGGTTGGATCCACTGTACTTTGCCCAAAGTGTTTTGTGGTCAATAGCTGGCTACTGTATACAAAAACTTGGAGAGATGAGTGAAAAGGATATATCCGGAACATGGAATTAGAATAATCTACTCCGGTGGACGAAATAAAGGGTTCGGTTCGAAATTTCAATCGCCTGAAGAAGGCCGGAACGTACAATGGGCCGAAACGTGGTGAATATGGCCACGAAGATGAAGACAACATTCCGAATACATAATATAGTTTTCAAATTTTCCAAATGGTGCATATATATATATATATATATATATATATATATATATATATATATATATATATGCTAAAATATAATTTATGACATGGTATATATATGGGCTAAAGTGCTCCATATCAGAGATAGACTGTATTTAAATGTAAGAGTTAACACTAAGAGTAGACGGTCTGTTTCATGCGATATGCAATCGTCAGACATTTATCAATTACGTTATAAGATTACACACACACACACACACCCATATATATATATATATATATATATATATATATATATATACACCTAAGTATATAATTGGTATATACGGAATGAATTCAAATAACCAACAATTACTATTCTTAAAAGAGTGCTCAATACAAAGTAGAGCAGATATAATTATTTTTTATAAAAAAAATTATAACATAAGTATGTTATAAAATCACTACAAAAATAGCCATTTTGTTTCAACACACTCTGTGTTTTATCAAGTGATGATGTTGAAAATAAAAAAAAGACACAGAGTGTGTTGAAACAAAATGGCTATTTTTGTAGTGATTTTATAACATATTATGTTATAATTTTTTTTTATAAAAAATAACTATATATATATATATATATATATATATATATATATATATATATATATATATATAAATTAGTTAGTACCTACGTGTTGGTGTGCGATTTAAGCTTTGCTGAATTACAACTTGTCGGACAAAATGTCTATGTTGCTGAAAGTAAACAAATGGCTTATGGGAGAAACGCTAATAAATAGTTTACCAACAATGACCTTGTGCCCGCCCAGATGTAATTCAGCGAAACTTAAGTCGCGCACCAACACTTAGGTACTAGTATATATACTAATTAATATATATCTTTGCTCCGTCTAACTAACGTGTGAAAGAGGTTGCAGCGTGAAAAAATAATTTATTAGCCACAAGGCTGTGTAAATAATTTTGAACTCTATCAAGGTTGAACAATGAGGACTGGCCAATAGTAGACCCGATATATCTATACACTGGAACCGACTCCCAAGAGGATGTTTTCCCCAACACTACAACCTAAACAGTACTTCTTACCCTCTAAACCTCTACTTGGAGTGTCTACCTAGCATTGTACAGGGAGAGCCTCACTGTAATATATATATATATATATATATATATATATATATATATATATATATATATATATATATATATATATATATATATATATATATAGATGAGAATTCCATTAAGGAGAATCTTAATTTCAGCTTAAATGAAACCGAATTTCATTAAAAATGGTATATATATATATATATATATATATATATATATATATATATATATATATATATATATATATATATATATGTATGTATGTATAAGTGTGCAGGTATGCAGAAAATAGAAAAGAACACGTTGGGTGCATAATCCGGGGTTCCTTAGTATTTTTGTTCTTATTTTTAAGAAGACAGTGCTCCATACAGAAGTAGAGCTTTATTATAATAATATATTTTTGTTTGAAAATATGTTTCCTTCGCGAAGGAATCATATTTTTAAACAAAAAAAAATTATATATATATATATATATATAAGTCGATGATATGTTTCCGTTGCTATGGTTAACTTTCTGAAGCGGTCCAAGATATTGAGCGATTCAGACAGAGAGCGTTTTGCTTGATACCCTTTTGAAAAACGGCCTGTTATTTTATATTTCATTGTAATAATTACAGATAATATGACCACAATTCTGGTCAGTTTACATTCGAATCTGTGTCCTTTCTTATATTATGTAATTGGTTTTAATAATTTATTTCTCCCTTCTGAACGCACTCATTCGTGTAAAGCAGGCAGGCACAAGCTAATCGTGACGCCTGTAAGATTATCCATACGAGTCTAATCGGACTAGGTCAGGCTTAAAACTTTGCGGCGTGTTCCGAATTGATTCTCATCGATTCATTCTGCAAAAGTACACACTGACATTATTTTATTTATTTTTCTTTTATTTGCTGATTGTGGTTGAAGTGAATTGCGGTCGGAGAATTGGTGTTGAATGTGTTGTCTGTTACCACGTGATATGCTCGCCTTCACAAGATGAGAATTACATTAAGGAGAATCTTAATTTCAGCTTAAATGAAGCCGAATTTCAATAAGAATGGTATCTTTGAAAAAAAAATTGAAGCTTAATGTTGTTTGGTTTGGTTTAGCTTGTTTTACGGTATATCAACCTCAATAGGTTATTTAATGTCGACAAAACTTCTATTCTTGGTAATATTTTTTTCCTTCAAAAATGTATTGCTGGTAATATTTTTTTTTTTTCGAAAATGTATCGCTGGTAATATTTTTTCTTCAAAAATGTATTGCTGGAAATATTTTTTTAAAATGTAAAGTTGGTAATAATGTATTACGGGTAATATTTTTTTCTTCAAAAATTTATTACTGGTAGTAAATTTTTACAAAGTATTTCTGGTATTCAAACATTTTTACACTTTCACAGTGTTTTGACTCCAGTTTTGGTGTTAACTATTTACCCATAGCCGGGACCCTAACAGGTGCTACCACCGCAGTTCAGTGTGCGCCTAGGAACACTAGCAATTAAGAGGAGGTTCCAAGCTCCTCAAAACCTCCTGATCAGAGGCCTTGCTTTTGGATGTAGTTTATCGTCTTACCCAGGACGCGGATGTAGTTTATCGTCATACCCAGGACGGACTGTTGTTGTTGATTGAATTTGTTTTGGAGAATTTCAAACTCTATGGGTTATTTAATGCCGAAATCTAAAAAAATCTTTATTTAGCTTTATGATTTCAGCTAGAGATATTTTTCACACAACATTATACTTCCAGTGCAAGTCTATGTTTTTAGATATATAGTTTTTAGGTTATAAAATGTATTATTGGTAATTAGTATTTTTTAAAATATATTTATATTTGTTTGAATTTGTTTAGTGGCATATTAATACATCTATGGGTTGTTTAACGCCGAAATTTCGGTATTAAAGACAACACATAATCTTCACTTCTTACTTCCCACTCTTGCGTTGATATCATACAAGCTCATTCAATAACCTTCAAATTTGAGTTGCTCTTTGGCCTGTTACAGTTTTTTGTGTATATACTATGTAACTAGTGAGCCAATCAAAATACCCTGAATCACTTTATAGTCTACCAATGGAAGATTAACCAATCAGAAGCCGCAGAACATTGTATCCGTCGTGTATAAAGGCGGCCATCTTTGTTTATCCTACCGGAATGACCAGTGCCAACTTGTCAGGCGAAGAGGACGAGAAAGAAGAACTACGCTCTGCTACTTTGCTGCGATATCCACTGCGAACCTGAACTACGCTTTCCTACTGTCTCCGAAATATTCACTGCCAACCTCTGGATTCTATACTCGAAAACGACTGTCATGAATTTGTAACATGGCCTTGGTAATGATTAGCTATTAAAAAAAGAAATAATTCTACAAATATATTCCGTATGAATTGACTCAAAATCAGATATTATTTTCCTTTGATGCGTTCTTATGACAGGTTATTAACAAGTTCCTCCTAGGTATGACGATTAACTACATCTGGCAGTAATTCGTCTGATCCGGAGACTAGAGATTTTGAAGAGCGTGAAACCACCTCTTAACTGTTGTTGTTCCCAGGTCGACCCTGATCCGTGGTGGTAGCACCTGTTAGGGTCCCAGCTAAGAACATGTCGTGAACCCCCAAACAAAAACCAGCAGTATATTTTATAATAAAATAACCAATACATTTTATAGTGAAATGTCAATCAATACAACACTAAAAAAGAAGGAATATACTTTTTTTTATAGTCTAATTCTCAAGAATATATTTAGAGGATCAAATCAACAAAGTATCTAAAAAGTCATACCTGTAATGACAAAAATACGCAGGTGTAGACTTTAAAAAAGTTTTATTCACCTGAGAATGCAAATTAAGCCTACATTATGTCTATATTTCTGAGATGAGGTATTATGTACATTATTTACATTATTAGAACTATTGTCCTGAAGGACACATGGCACAGTGGATAAAGGCGTTGGTTAGATCCAGTGACAGGACCCAAAGAGTTTGAGTTCAATACCCGGTTAAGGCAGTGGAGAACTTTCAGAGGGAAATTAGCAGGAGATAACTGACATGGCACGTGGAACTAGAACAGTCTGCTCCAGTGAGCGTAATAAAGGGTTCAGTTCGAAATTCCTACCACCTGAAGAAGGCTGGAACGTACAACGGCCGAAACGTTGTGATAAATATGGCGACAAAGATGAGGACAATAGTCCTAATAATGTAAATAATAAGCGTATAGTGTAAACATAAATAGCTCTTTATAACAAAACAAGGGAAGACCACTCTTGATTATTCATAACAATACCTTTATATTAATTATATACAAAATATCTGTAATTGGAAGCATGAAATTGCGTGCTACTTTCTTTGATCCCCTCTGGTTTTTCTATTTGAATTTATTTCCTTAGTCTTTCCCATGTTTGGACATGACTGAAAGGCAGCGGAGGTTTAAAATAATGATTACCACCAAGCTGATCAACATCTTTCACCAATTGCGATGAACGGATGTTCCCTCTGAGAGGTCCCGTGCTTTGAGCGCCTATTAGAACTTAAACTCGGCTTAGACCACAAGTTGACCTCATGCATGCGATTCATCGCTAAAGATGCTGGAAAAATGGTTGGCTCCTTGTACCGCTCCAAGAAGTGCCTGATTCGTCATGTTACCATCTACCTTTACAAAAGCCAAATCAGGACTAAAATGGAGTCCAGTTACCATATATAAGCAGGAGCTGCTCAAAATTCGCTTTCTACACCCGGAAGAGTTCAAAACCTCTCCCCGTTCTTGTGGGTGACGAATTATTTATCGTCATACAAAACTTTTCGCACTGACGAGACATCGCATGTCTATCGCTTACTCCACCGCTAATTCCATCGAAAGTATTCAGATCAACTATATTCCTTAGTTCCATCAATCCTGACCTTCACGACTACGACCTACCATGACAGGCAAATTTTAGCGACCCACCTTCATTCCCTTCGTATTTCTTTGATGTGAGGTAAGTTCTAATTCTTTCCACGAACTGCTGCCTCATGTAACAGACTCCCAAGAGGATACTTTCTCGATCACTACATCATTGACCTGTTCAAGTCTAGAGTTAACCGTTATCTTCCACACATATGCGCATAGACTGTGTCGCTTACTTAGTAACTCACTATCTAGAGAGGCCCACGCGCCTTGTACAGTGCGAGAATTATTGTAAAAAGTATGTTATTTAAGTGCATAATTATTATTAAATATGTTATTATTGTTGTGGTTTAATTTATTTTAATAATGAAAATAGAAGAGAATAAACGGTATTTTCGGCACCTGATTTAATTGAGAAAAAAAAGACGATGAAAAAATATGCGGCAAATGTCCGGATTGGAAGGGAATGTGGAAAAATTAGGATTTTAAGATTCTACTGTACGTCATCCGTTATACAAAAACATGTGTTATAAATGTTATGACATGTCATTGTTTAAAATAGCCAAGAATTAGGAAGGCCGTTGCTAGAAAGATTATCGAAATGTCAGAAGACTAGTTAAAAGAAGCGGTTTATTAAATATTCGTATATAGAATTAAAAGACATGAGTAAATCAAATCCTACAAAAATCCTTTCTCTAATTGCGATGTTTGTCATTGGGAGCAGTCCATTGACACAGTCGTAGAAAAAATGGAGAACATACCTAACTTCCACTCCTCGACAATGAATATAATCCAATATTTAATAAACCTATTAACAATTATCAATAAAGAGTCTATTTCCACAGACAGTATATTTCTTGCAAGACAGCAAAAGCATTTTGAATAACAGCTTTTTAATCAGAAAGATAATTATTTCTGACTGGAGGTAATTAACAAATGACCAAATTAGGGTTTAGATAAATGAGGAATATTCTGTTCAATAACATTAATAAAGAAATTTTTTTTAAAAAGACAGAGTTTGGATTCGTCGCTGGCAGACTGATTTTGAGTTGAAATAAACAGTATATTCTATCCGCCAAATTCATATCAAATAAACAATTCCCTTATGTTGAGGGGTCCACCCCTTTTTATACAAATGAACTCACCCAGTATATAGATATACTACTGCAAGAGCGAGACGAGAGTAAGACAGAGCAAGACCGTCGAGTCGAGTCGAGAGTCACAGAGTAAAAGGTTGTAGGTAACCAGAAGAGTGAGGGTGAGGTAATAGCGTTGTAGGAGTCACAGTGAGCGAGCATGTATACTCAGTAAGAAGTCATACATCGATACTTCAATACCAAAGACTGTATATATATATTTGCTACTAACCCGTATTCCTGGAACTACTAACCTGCATTACCAGTTTGTATTATTACGTTAATACATGATTTTCCTATATTCATTCTTGGCGTTTGATATTTATTGGTACCAGATTTCAACCCGGGATCCACAACACCTAAAAGCAAACATTTCTTGGACCTGTTTTATTAGGTACTCTCGTCTTGAGAAACTCATCCTTAATGCGATCGATAGTTGATTTGATTTGAAAAACACAAATACAAAAATATATCACACTTTTGCGCCTCGACGTCAGATGCCCACACTGTATGTAGCTACTTTTTTTCTTATAGTCCCGGTGATAACAGTTAGAAATTCATATATGCGTGCTAAGGGAAGGAAATTACTTACCATTTTGTTTCTAAAGAAATCAGTAAATACTTATAAAGTTTGGCGCAATCATCTTTTCTTCGTTTCCAGAAAAAGATCTATGAGAAACATCCACAAATGTTTCTATTGGTTCGTGAGACTTAAATGTGACAGACAGATTTTTTTAAGACAACTGCAAGACAAGGTTGGTTGGATGAATGAATTTGTTTAACGGCAATATCAAACTCCAAGGGCCATTTAATGCCGACATCTAAATATTTAGAAAGTAAATGTCTGCCTTCATCTACCGATAAAATGTATTGTTCTTCATTTTGTTATAAAATGCATTGTTAGTAGTTTTTCTATAAAATTCATCTTTGGCAATTCTATTATAAAATGTATTGTTGATCATCTTGCTAGAAGATGCCTACTTGGTAATTCTAATGTAAAAAGTATTATTAGTCATTTTGCTTTGAAATGCAGCAATACTATTATAAACTATATTGTTGGTCATTTTGCTATAAAATTCATCGTAGGCAATTCTATTATAAAATGTATTATTTGTCCATTTTGATAAAAGATGCATCCTTGGCAATTCTATTATAAACTATATCGTTAGCCATGTTCCTATAAAATTCATTGTTGGCAATTCTATTATAAAATGTATTATTGTGCATTTTGATAGAAGATGCATCCTTGGCAATTCTATTATAAACTGTATTGTTCGTCATTTTGCTATGAAATTCATCGTTGGTAGTTCTATTATAAAATGTATTATTCACCATCTTGCTAAAAAAATGCATCATTGGCAATTATAATATAAACAACATTGTTGGGCATTTTGCTAAAACATTCATCGTTGGAATATAT